>VXBX01003745.1:309845-400725 GCA_013400415.1 Scytalopus superciliaris | reverse complement strand
TTTTTTTTTTTTTGATAGAAAATCTGTGTATTGTATGCTGTAATATTCCATCATTTCTGGTGCTTTAAAATTAATGTCACAGTCTTCAGAATGACAGGGCTGTGAACACACTGCTTGTGTTAATAACTGTCTTAATGAAAGGATGAGTTGATGTTTGTTTTGCATTTTGATCTTAAAACCAGATCCAACCTCAATTGTGATATTGTAGTCTAAAGAAGTAAAACCAGAGGATTGTAATTTTATGATCTAAATTCTTTATTCATTTAGATGCAATTGCTGCTCAGATAGAACTGGTTTAAACAGTTGCCTAATTGCCATTAGTTGCAAGAGGTTACAGCTAAAATTTATTTCTGTAATAGCCCTATCCTACTAAGCTTTATGACATTTTACACAGAGATACAGATCTCTGACAAATTCTTTGCCATCTTGCCTCAAGCATATAGTTATTATCCATTCCCACCATATTGGTCTTTCATTCAGTCCATTTCTTCTGCTGGATAAGGTACCAAATCCCTGTTAGTAAATAATCCCAGGCTGTCACACTGGAGGTCACTGGTAGGACAGTGTTAGTAGAGGCACAGTGCAGACACCTGCCTTGTGACTCACTGATGTTTAACTACTTGAAGAAAGATTGTTTTAAAAGCAAAGCTCTAATAGAAAAATACATTAATATATTTCCAGCCTCAATAGTCAACTGATTGCATATTTTTCTGTGTACAGTATATGTATCTTGAGTAAGTTACACAGTGTTCAAACCAGTCCACCTTTCTGGATACTACATACATACTCTTGCTCACAGTCTGTTCTGATGTAGTGATAATGTGTTGTAACTGAGTGCCATTTTTGATTAGTCGCTTCTGATCCCTTGACCCACATGACTTCTTGAAAGAAGTTTCATCACAAATTTTCAATCTTTCTATCATCCTTTTCAGTTACTAGAGAGATTTTAAAAAGTAAGAATGAAATCTGGTTTTAAGTAGCCAAAAAATATTAAGAAAAAAATTAATATGATTACACAGATCTTTTTTTTTAGTAAATCCATTGTTCAGGACAAGCAGGGGGGAAAAAAACTTGCCTGACCCTGCCCTATGCTTTCCCCATTTAATTTTTTAGTTATTATTTATTTAATGGAGGGTGATTTTTTTTTATTCAAAATTTTTTTCTGTTTTAATTAAAGGGGAATATTATTATCACTGAGATCTGTCAGCTGTTAGCAGCATGTTTGCCTGATGTAGGTATAGTAAGGGATTTAAATATCTAAATGTTGGAACCTTTCCTCAAGAATACAATGTAGATTAATTTGGTGATAGTGCCCTGAGTTACCTAAGCATAGCAAAATGAGAAAAAATTGGAAACAAATAGAAATGAGAGTGTCTGTGATGTTACAAAAAAAGTTGAAAGTAAGAGAGCAAATCTAAGTGGATGCAAAAAAGCATGTGTCATAGTATGCTTGTAGAAGTGTCTTTTTTTAAGAGGTAGATTTTTGTAGTCCTTTACCCTAAGAGCAGCTTTTTGCTCTGTTGGGGAAATGAGACAATATTTTAATTGGAGACACAAATGTTTTTAGGGAAGAGGGCCTCCATGTCTGTGATCCCCTGCCATCTGTATTTCATGTGGAGTAGCTGGTGCTCATAAGATAAAAATCAGAATTAGGGAACCCTTCTTCTTTGTCACTCTTCAGCACAAGAGAGGTGAGTGTGCAGAGCAGCTTTAAATTCTGGGCTGTAATGATAACTTTCATTCCTGTAGCTTTTCTTTCAAGATTGACTGAAGGACTGCTACTACTGTAGTTAAAAAATCTGTGACCATGAAATTCTTCTAGGAGACACTTTTAGTTTGGTATACCCACAGCAAGGTTTGTATCTTCTGTACTCTTTGCTTTAAATGCCTGAGCAGACAGTGGTCCCTGAATTCCAGTGTTAGGGTTTGAGGAAAGCAGTATTTTATTTATTTTTTGTGGATAGGAGACATGGGAACAGACTCCTTTCCTGTCGCCAAGTTTCAGGTTTCCCACTTGGTATTCTACCTATTTAATAGTGCTAAACTGGTGGTCTGAAGTTTGGTTGCTTGCATAAGTAAAGCTTAGGCCATATTGTGGTTAACTGTTCTGTCTGTTCTATCAGTTTTGCTTTCTGCTCCCAGATACCTGTATATATCTTAACCAAATCCCAATGTAAGGGAGTTCCTGGCTGTAGCCTCCTTATTTGGTTTGCCGCAATTCACGCACATCTCTTCAGCTTCTTAATTTATGAAATAGTTCTGAAGAAGAGAAAGCTGATTTCACTTAGAAGACGCTGCTCAAGTACCTCGCAGAGTCATTCTTGCAAATGCAGGTGGATTGGTTTGAATACCAAAGCAAGAAAGTAGTGCTGAAGCTGTGCAGAGTAGGGTCAAGAACTGCTCCAAGGTTTTTCTGTATTGACTTAGAGATTGCCAGTCTTCTGGCAGGGTGAGGTAGGTGGTGTATTTTGGCAGGATCCTGGGGACTGTTGCTAGGATTTTCTAGTTGTCAGTGAATATCCAAAGTAAAGTTCTGTGCACCATGTTCATGGCTTCATCTTTTTGAGCTGACTCAGATCAGCTGTTAGTTCAGGGCATGATGAGTCAGCATCTTGGACAGATGGTTATATTCCACTTATGTCATTTTGGAAACCTAGGAGCTGTTGCTTTTTGAAGGAATTCATGAAATTGCTGATACTTGTTACAAATAGGAAAGCCCCTGACCCCGTGGCATGTAAGGTAAATGATTAGTGCAGTTTTGCAAGTAGAGTAAATGTACTTTACCATTCTGTACTATTGAATGCAACTTCCAGTTGAAGTAAAGAACTAGAATAATGATCTGTATTGAAAGGATACTCTTCCTGGTTTCTGAATCTGCTTGTTGTTTTCAGAAAACACGAGAGCACTGGGCGCTAATAGTGCCTTTTCACTCACTATTTCCTTCATTTTCCTGTTGAAATTGCATTACTTGGTAAGCAGTTCCACGAATCCTCTTTATGAAACAATACTGGGAGGGAGGAAGGGGCAATGACTTTTCACTGTAATTTCTGGCTGACTTGAAATTTTAAGTGTTACTGTTCCATAATGGTTCCTGTAACTTCTTTGTTGATTTTTAACCACAAGTTGTACAAGTGTTCTGTTTCCTTGGAATAAGCCGTTTTCTCTCTCTGGCCATTTTGTATTGATCTGTCTCCACTAAGCAGCAGTGTAACACTGTTGTTTTGATGTCAGAGGTACTTAAAATCCAACTTAAAACCACAGGCCAAGAATACAATTCAGGCTTGAGTTTAAGGATCCTAAAGAATTAGAGTGCCTTTGTTTTGTCCCAAGAACTTAAAACTATGTTTTTCCTGGAAAACAAGAACCACTGTGCTCTGTCTTTTTATTTGTCTCTGAATCTAGGAAGAAACTTGAAAATATATTGGGTCACGTTAGAAGTTTGCCTCGCTAATAATAAATAAGCATACTGAGATACTCCCCCGTTATATTCTGAGTTTCTGTAGTTTTTTCACCTCAAAAAAAGGTATGTCTTTTTATTCCATTTATCTGTTTGACCAATATGGACTTTTAACATCCTTAGTATCCAGTGTCAGTGAATCTACAAATAAACTAGGCAATAGATGAAAAACTATTTCCATTTCTTTTGATTTCTCCACTTAGTAGTTTAATCTGATTCTTCCTAGTCTTACTCTGAGTTTATGAAAAAAGTGATATCCACGGACAACGAAAGATGTAGAAAACTCAAGTAGAAACTCAAAACTTCAAGGCTGAACGTAGAAACAGTATGTTGTGAAGATACTACTTCAAAAAACATTCTGCATCTTTGAGAGTTTCAAGGTCAATTTCAGAAAAACATTTTGGAGCTTGACTATGCAATGTCAGTTGAAATTAAGTAATGTCATTCAAAAGCTGCTGTGAATAGAAAAATCTACATGTTTACTGAATCTTTAGTCATCAATGCTTTTGCAGGTAAAGTTACTGAGTTCTTAGAGGTTTGCTGCCCATATATGATTAGAGAGATGGTCCTCCTTAGTATCTGACATCGTCTAACATTTGCAAAGTGGATGCCTTATCTCTCTTTTTCCCTGAAAAGCCTGGCTGTATCAATGCCTGCTCAGTGATAGCATTGAGTCATTGAGTTGACCAGTTGACCATAAGGCATAATTGCTTTGGGCATGTCTCCTAAAAAAATCTCAACTTCATCAATGAATGGCCTGGGTTGGAAGGGACCTTAAAGATCATCTCGTTCCAGCCCCCCTGCCATGGGCAGGGACACCTTCCACTAGACCAGGTTGCTCAGAGCTCCATCCAGCCTGGCCTTGAACACACCCAGGGTTGGGGTGTCTGCAGCTTCTCTGGGCAGCCTGTTCCAGTGCCTCACCACTCTTCGGTAAAGAATTTATTCCTAATATCTGATCTAAACATACTCTTTTTCAGTTTGAAGCTGCTCCCCCTTGTCCTGTCACTACATGCTCTTGTGAATAGTCTCTCTCCTTTCTTGAATTCTCCCAGGTAGTGGAATGGAAGGCCACAGTAAGGTCACCGCAAAACCTTCTCTTTTCCAGGCTGAACAAACCCAATTCTCTCACCCTGTCTTCATAGGAAAGGTGTTCCATCCCTCTAATGGTCTTGGTGGCCCTCCTCTGGACTTGCTCCAACAGGCCTGTGTCCTTCCTGTACTGGGGACTCCAGAGCTGGATGCAGCGCTCCAGGTGGGGTCTCATCAGAGTGGAGCAGAGGGAAGGAATTACTTCCCTTGACCTGCTGGTGGCAGTGCCCTTGATGCAGCCCAGGATATGACTGCCTTTCTGGGATGGAAGTGTGCACTGCTGGCTCATGTTCAGCTTCTCATCCAGCAGCACCCTGAAGTCCTTCAGGGCTGCTCTTGATCTGCTCATCCCCCAGCCTGTATTGATACTGGGGGTTGCCCCAGACCAGGTGTGGCATTTTGTACTCGGTCTTGTTAAACCTCACATACCTTTTCATTACCTTAGTTAAAGCACTGGCCCAGAGCATGGATTTGTTTCTTTGCCACTCACTATTGCCAAAGCGATTAATCTGGGTAGCGAGCAATCAAATTTGTCAGCAACAAAGGTCAGTTTGTTGTGTGTATAGACATGTACTTGTGTGCACACACACACAGATAAACATGCATATGTGTATAGCCAAACAAATACATACACTCAAATCAGAAATATGTAGTTTGTTCTGAAGGATTCCACCCGTCTGCTGGGCGGAAGTCTGGGCCATTTGAAGGTAGTGTATGTCAGAGGTTTTCACAAGTACTGTTCCTCTGAATTTGATGTTAATAAATGCAGAACATTCACAGATTCCTTACTTTGATCTCCTCATGAAAATTTTCCAGTTGTTTATTTTTGAATAATTATACCTCCACTTATTCGTGTTTCCTGCCTTCTTAAGTTTTCCTTTAGGTTTACAAGGATGCTTTCTTCAGTTGTGTCTAGGACTTCTTAGAAAATCTGAAATCATTCAGCAGCAGCAACTCTTCTCATTATTTGGGAGGAGGGATTATGGTTTACTTATGTTGCCTACTGACATCTTGACCTACACCGAAGTATAGGCTACTTGGGTAAGACAGGAGTTGCGGGACTGGATTGTCAGACTGAGTGCACAGACTAAAAACCTCCTAAACAGGTTCTGTTGATTTATTGGATAGAAAATAAAGATCCCAGTCCTCCTTTTCAAAGGGAAGAGTAACACAGTTCTCTGTTCTCAAATACTATAGATAACTAAACATAGGGACTTAAAGGAAAACTACCCAATGCATAAACTCATCTTGCTTATTGTTTCAGATACTCAAGTCCAAGAGAGAATTTCCATTTGGTAATTTACAATCCATTTACTATTTTGCTGTTGAGAGTCCTAATTTCACAACTATGCTTCTTATTCTGATTTTACTTAATGGATTCTAAGCACTTAGAAGCTGGCATAAAGTTTGTGAATGTGCTAAGTCCTCTTGGAGGTTGAAGCCCCAAAAGAATTTAAGCACAGAAAAGAAATCATGAAGCCAGTTAGTTTGCTGAAACTTGCCAGTGTGTTGTGGCAGTAAGAGCAGAGATGTCAAAGAGGTGATATTTGAACTAGAAAGTGAATTGAGCTGCATGGTTACATATAGCAATGAAAATTTGTGAAGAAAAGCCAGTAATCACTGAGGAACTCTGAAGGGGCTGGGGAGGTCATGATTTAACCAAAAAATGCAGAAATGTTGAAACTGAAGGCTGGAGTCTTCTGTAAGCAAAAGAAAAAATTAACCAAGTAAAACCACTACTTGTGACAAGCTCTAAATGGACTGGAGCTGCTACTGAGTGTTATTCCTAGAGGGGAATGAAACATTGACAGTTGGTCTCAAATTGAATCTGTCTTGCTATTTTTCAAAGAGCTAACCATCTCAAATGCCATGTATACAAGCAAAAAGGATCTCTTGAAAACAGATTGCTCAAAGCTGGTGCAGACTGTGCAGTGATGCTGGGTTTTGGACCTTGTGCTCATGCTTCCTCAAGTTGGGACATTTAAAACAATCATCTGCCCTGGACTCCCAAATCAGTTGTGAAAAGATGTAAACACTTTTGTTTTGTGCTGCTCTCATATAAATGGTTACCTGCTGTGCAACTGCGCAATTTATATTTCTTAGTTGCTATATGTGTGTAAAGCAGTTAGTCCTTGATTAACAGTCTGGTTAAACCAGACTGATCTGAAATAAGGACCGTTTTGAGTTGCAAAAATAGTCAGTTTGGAAACTGGATTAGTTCAGCAAAGAGTTCCTGTGTCGCTTTCTGATGGAGTGCATGAACTGAAGGTCAGAGATCATTTCCTTGCTGTCAAGCTCAAATGAAAGCATGCACAGAACACAGTTTCAGAATAGTCATCTACACATAAGAAGTTGATTCTGAAGGACTTGAGTTTTTCTCATGCTTTATATGAGTTGTGTGGTGTTTCACCTTTCTAGCAAATGCCATGGATGGTTATATTTTAGAAAAATGCTATTTCTAAATTTCTCATGCTAATTGTTTTGTGTCTAATATTTAATTTGCCCAAGATTTTAAGGTTTGTTCTTTCCTAATTTATACTCTTAGGTTTACTCACAGAAGATGCAGGTGATGTTGAGTGTTCTTGAGGACAACTGTTGTTTCAAGTGTCCTGTGTGTTGGGCCGGTAACACCAGGTGCTTGTAGTTAGGAGTACTTATTATAGGGGCATATATGGCCCAAGATGTGGAGCTGTTTGGTCATAACTTTCTTTTAAAGCCTTTATCCTATGGAAAAAGTGAGGTAGCCTACCCCTCTGGTTTACTGGGGTGAAAAAACATAAGCAGCTCTAGTTAGTGAAGAGCAGCCATCTCATTGCATCTCTACCTTTGCACTGCAGTTAGTTATAACTATGACCCCAAAAGTTGTTTGCGAGAAATGGCTAAGGTAATCTTGAGATCCCATCTCTTTTCTAGCCTGTCTGCTTTGGCTTTGTCTGATGCTTTTGTAAGTCAGGTCATGCTGAACTTGCAGAATACTAACTAACCCATGATTTTATGTCATTTTTCTGGTTTTTTTAGTGAGCTGAATTGCACATAGCACCAATATGAACATAGGGGTCATGTGAGCTTGGAAGCAGTGTAGAGGCTGGGAAGAGGCATAAAGCCTGTTAGGCCAGCAGAGGTTGGTGGCAGACAGCCATCAAGTTGACTCAACCATCTTACGAAACTTCACCCTGAGAGTTTATTTCCCACCTAGAATAAAATTCAGTTGCTTTGCAGTGTATTAATTAGTTAATTTTAATATGGGAATAGTAGTCTTAGCTCTGAATTGTCTAAAGCTACAGGCATTTAGGCATACAGTATCTTTAAAAGGGCTGTTGAACTTTTTTTGTATAAGTTCTGCTGGATTCTGAACTTTTCAATCTGTTGTAGAAAACAGTTTTATACCCTGTAGCAGCAGTTCTTTTCCAGAAGACTCAGCCAAGAATAGGACTCTTGTGCTGAGAAATGTGTAAACATGTAAGACAGTTCTTCCCTCAAAGAGCTTGCAGACTAGTGCCAAGTAGAGTGGTGAGTTTGATGTGGGAGCTGGAATGTAGATGCATGAAACTCGAACAGGCCACAAAATACCCACTTGATGGAAACAACTTTTAAGCCCTGCTGAGCTGGGATGGGTTCAAGCTACAGTTCAAGCCAAAGATTCTGATACTCATTAGCAGTGGCCTGAGACACCCATATTTCTGTTAGAGTTACACCTTCAAGAATAAGATTTGTGGTGTGTGAATATGTTAATTAACTCTGGTTTTTTGCATTAGAGGACATTGACAGCATATCTGGTCTGGTCAGAAGTACAAAGTAGCTGTTACAAACGTGTTACACTTTCATGCAACTTTCAGTTACCTAAAATTGGATCATCTGGATGAAACATTACTTATGCCATGTATTTAGACACAACTTTGGCAGGGTTATTTGTTGAGTCATGGTGCAGCCTCATTTTGTCTTTGGAAATAACTCATATGCTTTCTTGTAGGGCAGAGCCATAAAGTGTATATTCCGCCAGATTTGAGTTGGCTACTTGAAGAGGCAGCAAAAATATCTCTGCACTGTATATATGTGGTAAAGAGACTGCTAAAGAGAATGGCAGAAACAATTCAAGTTTGGGCAGTCTGTTCCTAGAAATATTATCTTTATAGGCTTTTATGGAGTTTCAGAGTTTGTTGGAATTTATTTTTTTTTTAATTGCTGAAGATTTCTTTGTGTTCACAGGTCCAGAAAATGAGCATTTGAATTTTCTTTAAAAAGACTCTCTCTGGGCAGCGGGTCACTGTATAGCATGCCCTTCTTGCTCTAGAAATAACCTGAAAACCAGTAACTGGTGGTTCACTTTCACCGAGTCTCTGTGCATTTGTGCTCTTGAATTTGTGAAAACAGGGAAAACTGTTCTGAAACAAGTTAGATACTATAAAAAAGAATTACAAGAAAAATTAATTCTTATCTGGAATTGGCCTGCTTGTGATGGGTGTTTGACATCTCCTGTCTTGCTTTCCAGTCACCCACACCCTCTCCACTCCCCAGTTCAAGGTTTCTTTACAAAGCATTTCTCTTACTCATCTCTTCATCATGATTCCTATAGAGGGAGCATCATGCTGTCTTTACATTTCTTATTTCATGACACAAGGAGCATATTTAAAATCTTGCTTTCCTCTGATTTAATATATCCTGTGCAAGATATCTCTCATGCTCATTTGTTCCCATGGTTCTGATTGTGATTGATCTCGCTAGTTCTGGTGTTCAGATCTAATGGCTTTTAGACTAGAGATCTTTCATCCTCAACTTCCAGCTTTCTGAGTAAAAATTAAATGTGTTTCAAGATTTCAGAAAAGCTTACCCTTATGAAGGCAATTCTTCAGTTTATCAGGCATTAGTTATTTTAGTTTAAGCAGGGGGTTGCCTGTTTAGGGGTTAGAGTTAACTACCTATCTTCTCAATGGTTGGCGTTGTGATGATTTATGTGCATTTCATACAGTCTTTGGCTTTTTTCAGAGTAAGAGTTTATTTTTGTATGGGGTCTTCTTTTTGATAGACTTAGAATCACAGAACAGTGCAGACTGGAAGACTATCTAGTCCAACCTTTCACGGGTTAGGAAGCCTAAATGAGATTATCTAGCATACTGTCCAATTGCAACTTGAAAATCTTCAGTGATGAGGATTGTGCTATGCCTCTGTGTTCCAGTGATTGATTGTTCTCACTCTAAAAAATATTTTTCTTATGTCAAGATGAAACCTCCTAGTGCAGCTTGTATCCATTGCCTCTTTTTCTCTCCACGTGGCTCCTTGTGAAGACAGAGCCTCTATCCCTTTTGTAGCCACTCTGTAAGACTTTGTCATCCTTTATTATGAGGGAGTAAGGGTAATTGGTAGTTAAAATTTTGGTGTATCTTATGAGCTCATACACTGATACACTGATACCTGTAGAATCTAAAAAGACTAGATGACGTTTTCATTGTGTTTGGTTTTTGTTTTTTTTTAACTTGCAATTTTCTGTTTTCTTCAAGTATTTCTGAGCCAGAAGTGATAGATGTGAATTAGTTGACTTCAGCTGATCAAAAACTACAAATTTTCCATATGAAAGAAATCATCAAGCCATTTCCAGTATATACTGTCCTTTACAGGGAAAAAGTCAATTTTGTATTTTATGTGGCCATCTAACTCATCTCCTCTAATTTTTCTCAGTGCTTCTTAAGAGTCCTGTGGTATCTAAAAGACATAATCCAAACCACTAAAAATTAATTTCAGAAGGCCCAATGTCTTGGAAATAGATCTCTGGGTAAGAAATGCAGGTACCTACAGAGAAAATACAGCAATCTGAGAAGGGATTGCTTTGTTGTGGTGGTTGGTGTAGAGCTCATCTCCTTGACATGTGATTAATCTTCATAATTACTTACGTGTGTCGGTTATGTATGAAGTTACAGCAACTATAAGAATAGAATCAGGTGCATCATGGTCTTCCTGTGTTTTCAGAGGTCCTGAAACATAAAACAGAAGCTTGTCTTTTCAAGGTAGTTATACCTGCTTTGACTATATTCTGTGGTTGCCTAATTTGGCATATTTGCAGTAGTCCATGAAAATGATTGTACTGACAGAAACTTTTCCTACAGCTCTGTCTTGTTTTGCAGTCAAACCTGCCTACAATCCAGGGTGGTGTAACTGGTTTTCAGAGTATGCCTGTTTGGTAGCTCTAGAACAAAAGATTTAAGATACAAAAGCTAGAATTCACTTCCAGCCAGGTCCATAGGAAATTTAATACGATAAATGAGGCAGTCTCCAGAACAGTGCAGTAGAAGGCCTGGATAGGAAAATGACCAGAATGTGTTGTGATCTCCATCCACAGCTATATGTGCTTTCTGGTCAGCTAGAGACTGAGTGAAGCTTCTGTGCCCTGCTACTGGATGATACTGTGGGTAGTACAGATAATAGGTATCTTCTCAAAAGCAGACAAGGATGGGAAAAAACAGTTGACTTCCTTTTGTGTATTTACTGTGGGTTTGTGTGGTTTTTATGGAGGTTAAAGGGGTATAAATTAAATATTTAATGAAATAGAAGACTTACAGCAGTCACTTTTTTTTCTCCTTAATTTGATTCCTGTCCTCATACTCTTAAGAGCTGATATACCTAAAAGACAAAATAGTGGTTTTATTTAGAGAACTAGTTTGGTTAGAAAGCGAGGGATGCTATATCATTAATCAATATTTTAAAATCACTGTTACAGCAGCTATAGTAAATGTGAATCACTTGGGTGCAATGAACAGTTGGCCACAGTCCAAACATTTCTTTTTCTGTCCAAGAGTTCTGTTCCAGCCAACTAATAGCTCATCTGGGGACACTGCTGTGTTCCGCTCATGGTCCAGGGATAAGTGCCTTGCATAAAGGAAAACTGCAATTTGGCTGATTGGATTTATTTATTATTAAGCAATACAAACAAACAAAAAAAACTCCAAGAACCAAATCACAAACTAACTACAGATCTTCCTAGGTCATTTAAACAGCTGGCTTTTCATTGACCATAAGACGGCCTTTGGATTTTTTTGCTTTTGTGTGTTGTATTGCATTGGAGCAACAAGTGCTTGGGCGTTTTATATACAGCTGTAAATCCATTGGTGAAATTAATTTAGTCTCTAATACCAGAAGGTGTTTGCCTGCATCACACCATGTATATGGTATCAAATAGGAAATAAAAGATTGTTTATTACTTGGGCATTATTTTGCATGAATGTTAGCAATTGTATTAAAGAACCTATTATTACTTCTTTTTTTTAATAGGAGATATGTGATTAACAGGAAGAATTTAATAAATTGTTATGAAAACTGAACTTTGTAATGAGTTTTTTGTGTTCAGGGAGAATACAGTAAAATGTGCTTGTGTGGTTTTTGGTACATAAGCAGGAGCTACAGTGTGCATTGCTGCAAAGCTGAAGAACTAGGATTTTATGCAATTTTGCATTTCTAGTTTGGCTGTGAAACTCATATAGTTCGGTGAAACCCATTGAAAAAAAATGGAATCTCTGTGATAATCTGTAAATGGGCTGTAATGCATCATTGAAATGCCAGTGATGAGAGTGCTGAACAGTTAATTGAGCCAGTGTTGTTCTTCCCATGCAGAAGCTTCAGTATGAGGCGGGGTGGATGGCGGAAGCGGGCTGCTGAAGGCGACGGATGGGGAATATGGGTATGTTCAAAACCAAGTGACTTGTGATTTTTTAAAGAGGTAAATGGTACTGTTGTTAAAAAGGGATTACCATTTGTTACACGTGCTAAAGAGATGCTATAAATGCAACACTTCTGCTTTGCTTGAAAACACATAATTAAGTTCAAAAGAAATTTTTAAATTACCAGGTTTTGAAGTCTTCATTCACAGTAATCTACTAAATTGCATTATTAATAAGTGCAGAGCCTTCAATAGCTTTAAATGGCCATTTGAAAAATAAACTAAGTAATTTTAAAACTACTTATGGTTGTCTCCACCACATTCTGTACTTGGACAAACAATAACTGAGGCACCTAATTTACATAAATGTTTACAATACCGCTGTCTCATGTATATCTAAGAACTGAAAATACATGGACCTACATTGTTTCTTTAGGCAGTGAGCCCTAAATTAGCATCCAAACTTGCATCATCTGCTTATTTCTTCTTTCTTTTTGTTCCTTAATAATTTTTATATAGATAGAATCTTTTTCTATAGGGAAAAGATAAAAGAAGTACGAAATAAATCCTGCCATGTCGGTAACAAGATGCAGTTATCTTGAAGATAAGAGCTTATGGTGGAAGATTTGCTGTGTTTCATTTGGAAAATGAATGTCTTTTTTGTGTCAACCAAATTCAATTTGGAGGAATGCTGCTTACCTTTCCAATCTTATAACTGACCAGTTTCTGTATGGAAAAGTAAGGAATAAAGAGGAGCCTCATGGGTTGTGTTTTGTTTTAACTTAAAAACTAGGGCGGGTACATGTCGGCAAAGGTTAAGAAATTGGAGGATCAGTTCCGTTCAGATTCAGCCATACAGCAACAGAGGGATGGAAATTCATCAAGTATCTTCAGTGGAGTTGCCATCTATGTCAATGGCTTGACAGGTGAACCTTTATTTTTGTAAAGCTCTCTTTTGTGTTGTTCTGTGTATCATCCTAGTAGGAGTAAAGAACTGTAAAATACATACATTTACACCTGACCAGATTCATGACAATTATTGTATATGTTTTGTATATTCCTTTGTTTTTCATGATTAAGGTTTTCAGTATAAAATCATATTTACATTCTGAATATAAATATTGTTTTACGTAATTGTTTACGCAAGAGATAACTGGTATAAATTGGAGGAGATTTTTCCATGTTTTTGTGATCTTATTATTTGAAATGAAACCTTTTAACTTCCTCCACACTCCTACACATACTAAATCTTTAGTTTTCCAAGCTATTGGTAGTTGGATTGTATTCCTTAAATTTATGTTTGGGTGGGCATGTGAAGGTTTTCTTTCTCAGAGTGGCATAGTGCTTGAGACAGAGAACCCACTAAAGTGCAAGGAGGAACAAGAGAAGAGGTAAGACATATATGCGTTGTCTGTGATGGACTGATAGTGCATGTTAGCTGGAGTAAGGTTTTTAATCTACTCTACTTATGTTCATGCTTCTCCTGGGTTCTGTAAAGCAGCTTAATAACCTTTTTGAAACTCCCCAGAAGCCTTTTTCAAGGATCTATGCCAAGAACATTGTAACTATTATGTAACTAATGCTTACAGCTTCTCTGATACGGATTAGTGCTGGTTTAAGCACAGGGCTCAAGTGGACTGAAAAAGGTTAAGGTGTATATGTTAAACTGTTAATACAATCTGAATCAGTTATTGAGTACAGGCAGTTTCTTTGGTGAAAATTTAGCATTTGCATATTCTTCAAGGTACTAGTGCCTAAACAGAGCTCTACAAGACATTTGTCCAGGAGGCTGAAGTAGGAAAGATAACACTTGGAGAAAATGTGTGCTATTTTTAGTTAAAAGTTAGAGGTATAATGAAGTGTTAGATGTATTTTGGGAGTTGACAGTAGACCACTGGAAAGAATTGTAACCGTACTCCTTAAAAAAGTTTTCTTCCTTCCTGTATTGGTCGACTTTTTTTTGTTTCAGTGTCTTATTTTAGATTCATTATTCAAACATTGTTGTTTATGCTGACCCAAACCTTTTGGTGCCAGTGTGACACCACTGCAAATGTTTTCAAAGCTAAAACTTTTTCCTTTTTTTTTACCCTCACCCCCCCCACCTCTGCTTGCAAAATAAGTACCCTTTCTAACACAATTCAGAAGATAGAAGAGTTGTTATTTTTTAAGATATTCACTGTTCCTAGAAACAATTAATGAATAACCTGGTGAGGAAAGAGTGAGTTAACTGCTTCAGTAAAGCAGAAATTCTATAGTATGGGTTTTGTGCTGTTGCAAAACCCTTTTGATAGTATTTATTTTCTATTATTTCTGGGTATAAACTCGTTTATCATACTCTGGTGAAAAGATACATGAGTCAATCTAATTTTGTGTTATGTTGACGCAAAGTGATTTTTGCTGTAGTTTAGCATTAAATCTACTTGAGTATCTTTTCCTGCCCTCCACCATATATATTGTGGGAAGATCCAGGACAGTCCTCTATAGCAAGTAGAATGTTTACATTTTGAATCAGTCTTTTCAAAAACACAGTTTTTGACATTTCTTTAAAAATGCTCTTCTGATTTGTTCTTTGAAGACCTTGTAAGGTTTTTCAGGAGAAAAACAATGGTTTTCACTCTTTCTGATTGTGGCATCATATGTATCAATTAGAGTTGATTTTTCTTAAATTGTATTTGCAGACACAAAACAGGAATATTTCTGGTTTTAATTTTATAGATCCCTCAGCTGATGAATTAAGACGGCTAATGATGTTACATGGAGGCCAATACCATGTGTACTATTCCAGATCAAAAACAACTCACATCATTGCCACCAATCTTCCAAATGCCAAAATAAAAGAACTGAAAGGAGAAAAAGTAGTTCGGCCGGAGTGGATTGTGGAAAGGTGAGTTTAAGTCTACTGTATTGGGAAATTCCTCCTTTTGGGGCAGGGGAAAAAAGATCTGAAAACGAAAAATTATAGAAAATTGCCTTTTGAGAGTATGGGTTAGCTTAAAATTAATCTGTCCTTGCAACTGCTGAGTAAAAATATCATTGTTACATTGAAGATTTGCTTCTTGGGGATTGTTCTGTAAGAAGCTTCACTAAGAACATTCAGAAAGTCTCAAGCGTATCAGGAAACTGAACGTTATCCTGGTGATTACTTTTAATATCTGACCAGTTGACTAGCTCTCATCTCAGGGAGTAAATGTATTAGGTGATTGTTTTTTAATCTCTTGCTCTTGCCTTATGCATTGCATGAGTTTCATTTCATCTGCAAATCAAGAAGAATGTAATTTGAAAAGCATTTTCATAGAATTGTAGCTACTTCATCTAAACGTTTAACATTAAACATCTAAACATTTATTATGTCGTGACTTTGTAGCAAAACAAAGTGAAAAAAATACCTCATGTTTTATTTACAAGGGATTTATGTAGTTAGGTTCCTCCATGCACTGGAAAATATAGGAGCAACTGAAGCTGTACTTAGGTCCTTGAAAATGACAGTAGCCAAGCTCAGAGCAGTTAATCTGGCTTTCATCTGTCTTCTTCCAATGTGAGGAACCCATGGGAAATAGAATATGTGGGAATATGTTCTAGAAATCATTCTGTCAGTGTCACACTATTCTTGACTAGCCTCTTTCCTAGAAGACCAGCAGAAACAGGCAAGGAACTGTTCTGCATAGGTACTTGTGAGATTTCATTTGCAGTTCTTGTTTTCAGTTTGCTGATTTTCAGTCCTTTGGATTCAGCTGTTTCATATCATGTATCTTTAAGGTAAATTTTTTAAACTTCAGTCAGAAATTACAAGTTTGAAAAAGATTTTAGGTATATTTTTAAACAGTTTTAGGGCCTCATCCCTGAGTATAAGGACTTGAAAAATTGTGTGGAAAAATGGTGTGGTTTTATTTGAAAGATGTGGCTTGTTGTCATTGGTGCCCTTAGAGCTTGTTATGATTTTAACCAGAAAAAATCAATTTGTATAGATACAGTAGAGGCTTGCTAGAACTTAGTGTATGAAATCTAAAATTTTGCTTATGAAGTCTTGTGTTCAGTTCTGCATCTCCTAGTTCTGGAAGGTTGTACTGTAGGTTAAATCAGAAGTATAGACAGATACAGGGTGTTGGGCACAAGGAAACAAGGAGTTTGCTGTCTCAGTAGGCAGAATTCACTGTCTCTGGTTCATATCAGAATCTGGAATAGAAGCTAATTTCACAATCATCACCTCTCTTTTGTCTTCTGCTTAACAGTGTTAAACACCAGTCAGTGGTTAAATACTACATCCTGTACATGGAATACGAAATTATGTTCCTCTCAGCAGATAATTGGTGGAACTCTGTGTTGTGGATGTAGAGGTTCCAAATTTCATAGAATGGCCTGAGTTGAAAGGGACCTTAAAGATAATCTCATTCCAGCCCCACTGCCATGTGCAGGGACACCTTCCACTAGACCAGGTCACTCTGAGCTCCGTTCAACTTGGCCTTGAACACTTCCAGGGATAAAGCATCCACAGCTTCTCTGGGCAGCCTGTTTGTGCCTCATCATCCTCACAAAGAAGAATTTCTTCCTAATACCTAATCAAAACCCACCCTCTTTCAGTTTAAAGCCATTCCCCCTTGTCCTGTCACTATATGCCTTTGTAAAAAGCTCCTCTTCCGCTCTATTGTAGGCAATATGATGGGTGTGGGCTTTTTTAGTTTAAGAATCAGCCCTAAAATGTTAGTGTCACAAACTGCTGGTAAAGCAGTGTTGTTAGATCTTCAGTCTTGTCATCCAAGGTTGTAAAATGAAGAGGTTGTATGTCTGTGGAGCTTTGATTTATTACTTATGTGCACAGATTATGATTTAGTCTTTAATTACATGATCACATACCATCTTTTTTAACTACCGTACCTGCCACTTTCTCTGTATTCTCACTCTTTTCTGATTGAGTTCAGGTTGCAAACTGCTAATACAGTGACTTGAGTTTTGCTTCTTGACTCTGTAACCCTGTTCCCCACTTACTGCATGTGATTTGAATTCTTTGCTGATAATTGAATGTCTTGTCTTTTCTTGGTGGGTATCACTATAGTATGTCTGCTTTCCAAAGATTAATGAACTTACCATGACACTTACTACAGTGGTTATTATTTTCATTTTTTACTGGAGAGCCACAAAAATGGTAATGTAAAACACTAAAAATATTAATAATTTGGAATACACTGTGGGAACTATTTAAGATAAGATTATTCAAAGTTACTTATACAAGGGTAGTAAGGTGTATGTTGAAGTTTATTGCTGCATTAAAAGCTTTGTTTATTATGAACTATGGTCTAAAGTCAGCCTCTAATAAACCTGTTGTTAAATTTAAGTAGCTCTAGAATTTTTGTTTAATTAGCATCACATAGAGATCATATGGTAACAGTAGTTGCCAAATCCAGTATTGCAGAGTAATGGTGTGGTTGCTTTAGTGACAGAATCATTCTTTCTGCACTCTCCTTGTTTTATTTATCTGCTACCTTTCCATTTTTGCAACAAATGAAGATCTTCCTTCCTACATCTTTCTTTCCTTATTTGAAAAATGCGCCACAGAATTATATAGCTTGGAAAGGTTTTTGAGCAATGAAAATCAAATTCAGGTGATCTGAGAGCTTGACTTTCAAATTCAAATATTTAAACATTCTTCGACATTTATAATAAAACAACTTTTCAGAGTTGAGGATAACTAACTGGTAACATAAGCTACCACTTGAATTTGTGGATTCCTTATTTTGATTTTCAAATTGAGTGAATAAATTTTGTAAGGAACTCTGTTAATTTAACACAAATGTGAAGAAAGTACTTTCAAAAAAATTGTTAGTCTGGTAGGACACTTAATTTTGTTTTTCTGATGAGGATTCAGAACGTATTCAGTCTTAAGACAGTACAGGTTTTGGAAGAGATGCCCCGTTTCTCTAGCACAGTAACTTTTGTGGGGAAATACTAAATTGAAAGGGGAGGAGATTGCTTTTATAGATAAATCAGAAGCAAATGGAGCAGACTTCCTTTTGAATAGCAGGGCAACCTTGTGACAAAGGATATGCAAGCTGAGGTACTCAACACTGCCTTTTCTTCTGTGTTTAGTGGCAAGGTCTTCTTTCACACCTTGAAGGCCTGTATGCCTAATGGCAGAGTTTGGAGAAGAGGAATGCTACCAAAGGTATAAGAAGTGTAAATTTTGGTTCCCTTAATGAAACACTCTACAGTACCAGATAAAATGCACCCAAGGGAGCTGAAGAAGCTGGCTGATACCAGAGCTACATCACTCTCATTTTGAAAATGCATGGCAATCAGATGAAGTTTTCCAGAAGACTGGATAAAAGGCAAATGTCATGCCTGTCTTCAGAAAGCAGAAGAGGGATACAGGGAATCTAGGGAGCTTCACTGTGATTAGCTTCATTGCAGTCACTGAAAGCTCTGTCTAGGTTAGCAAATCATGCCTGACCGGACAGGTTGTCTTCTGTGGTAAGGTGACTGAACAATGACAGAGCAGTAGATACCATTTGCTTTGACTACAGTAGGGCTTTAGACACAGCTTCCCATTGCATTATTTGAGACAAATTGTGGAGATAACCAATTAGACAGTGGGCTGCTAGCAGAGTGAGGAACAGGCTTGACTGCCTGTTTTAGACAATAGTGGTCAACAGTTCAGAGCCAGACTAGCAGAGATGGTTACAAGGGGCATTTCTGAAGGGTTGATACCGAGGCAGATGCAGTTTAATGTCTTCGTTAAGAACGTGGACATCAGTGATGCAGTAGAAAGTACCTTCAGCAAGTTTGTGGATGGCTTAGAATAGAACAGTTGATTATACTAGAGAGCTGGGTTGGCCTTTGGAGAGTATCAACAAACTGGAGGAATGGGATGACAGAAACTTACTGAAATTCAACAAAGTGAAATGCAGAATTCTGAACATGAGACAATTAATTCCATGCAACCAATCAGACTAGGGACTCACTGGCTAGAATACACCCTTCCTTTTTAGGGAAGAACTTGAGGGCCCTGGTGGACTATAAGGTGACCATGAAGTAGCAGTTGTGCCCTTGTGGACATAGAGACTAACAGCATACTGGGTTACATTAGCAGGACCATAGCCAGCAGGTCAAGGGAAGTGATTCTTCCAATCTATTCAACACTTCTGAAGTTAGTTCTGGAGTTCTCTGTCTGATTTTGGGCTTCTCAGTACAAGAAAGATACTGACAAACTGCAGTGAATTCAGAGGAGTACCACCAATATGAATTAGGGTCTGGAACATGGGATATACATTGAGAGTCTGAGGAAGCTGGTTCTCTTGTGCTTGAAGAGAAGACTAGGAGGGTTGCCTTTCGTTTCCTATATGGACACTGTGGAGAGAGTGGAGCCAGATCTTTCTTAAAGATGCACAGCAAAAGGACAAGAGGCAACAGCCACAAGTTGCCGTGAAGAAAATTTTTACTGAGTGTAAGGAAAAAAGTTTTCACAGTAAGAGAGAGTAAGCAGTGTAACGGGTGCCTGGAGGGCTTGTGGAATTTCTGCCATTGGAGATAATCAACATTTGGGTGAACTCAGCCCTGGGCAACCTGATCTGACTTTAAGGATAACCCTGCTTTGATCAGTGTTCGGCCTAGAGACCTCAAGAGGTCCTTTCCAACCTAATTTTTTAGTGATTATGAATTCTGTGATCCAGAAAAGGTGAAAGATGTCGATTGATGCATCTAAAATAGGATTNAAAAAACACCAAACCAAAACAAAACAACTGTGGATTGATCTAGTAACAGAGCCACTCCAGTAGCTAGAATCTTGAAGTCCTGAACAAGTTCTTAAACAAATGTGGAGTTTTTAGTCATCTTGAAATTGCAGCAACTATTTTGAAGTATTACTTGGGTGGTTCTGCACCTAGGTTCACATGGTGATAGAGAAACAGTCTAATCAGGCATTGTAAAAGCTTAGTTGCTGCATCACCACTTTCTGTACAAGAAAACTTTGCAACTCTACCCATGTGTATTTTTAACTCTGTTTGGTAATGTTTAATGTAATTATATTCCTTTATGAATGCTATGTATTCATGCATCAAACAGTAATTGATATATTTTTGGGGCTGTTTTTGCTATCCCATTTCCATAGAAACCTTACCAGCCCTCTGTGTATATGTGTAACTAGTTTTAATTTATCTAATTGGGAAATCTCCCACTATATTCTTCTCTAATTGCAGCAAGAGAGCTCCTAAGAGCTTTTGTTTTACTGTCCAGCTCCCTAGACAGTACAGATTGAGCTAGTTAAAAAGCGCATCTCCCAAGAGAAAGCATTCAGGTGTTGAAGAACAGAAAAACAGTATCTGAGCTAAATTATCTTAAAAAATATTGGATCCAATAGAAACTTCAGGACTAAATACTAACATTAATCTGCTTTGATATGGGAGAGGTTCTTCTGCTGTAAGAAGTTTCCTCATCTCTGACCCAGTGTTCAGTATGAAGAGTTGTGTAGGAAGAAGTGAGGCGTAGTCTGGGAAGGCTGTTACCTGTACTGCCAGCAGCAATACTGCCGAGAGGATTTCACTTTCAAGTGTGTGACATCCCTAAGGAATTTAGCAGTTACTCAAGTGTAATTGCAGTTTCAGTGAAAGAAGAAAAAGAAGAGGAAAATACGTTGGAACACAGTAGGATATAACTGAAATGATTGCCGGAGATACTTATGGAAGGTGTGTTTGGAAATCATTGGTCTGTCTAGCTTGCATCAGTGAATTTTCTTGCAAGAAGGAATAATTGGCCCTATGAAGTGGAAGAGTAGTTCTTTTTTAATAGTGAACCACATCATAGCTGACCTTCAAATTCTACCCGAATTTGGTTAGAACATGTGCATTTGCATTGTTCCAAGCTAAAGAGCTTGGTCAGCATTGTTCAGGTAGAATAGCTTGGACCACTCACCAGGGCATTTTTGACTGTTTATTTTGGTTTTTAAATAAAATATTTGAGGTTTGTATGTGTCAGTTGGAAAGAGAAATGGATGTAGACAAGAGACCAACATAACTATCCAAATATAATTTGTAATACCAATCATTACATCACAAATTAGTTTTCAGTTCAATCCAGTTAGAGGTGGGAAAGGGACTGCAAGTACAGCTGAACAACAAAAGGTAGTAACCAAAGTAATAGTTTGTTGCACAGGAGGAGCATTTTTCACCATATAAGGTTGTGAAATTTTTAACATTTCTTAAGTGGTAACCTGTTCCTTTTTTTTTTTGTTTCAGCATTAAAGCTGGACGTCTCCTCTCGTACATTCCGTATCAGCTTTACACCAAGCAGTCAAGTGGTCAGAAAGGTCTCAACTTTAACAGCATATGCAAACCCGAAGATGCCATGCCAGGTCCAAGCAATATAGCTAAAGATCTCAACAGGGTGTAAGTGTTCTAGATTCTGCAATGCAGATGCTCTTCATTCACCCATGATGGGTTTGCATTTATAACTATATGGCATTTTTAAAGTTTATTTCAGCTTTATAAAAGGGAAGCTCTGAAGCACTGACATTTAAAAGTAAGGTGTAGCTATATAGTTATAGTTGAGAACAGAACTACAGGGCCCTTGACTTCAAGCCTTTTCACTATTCTTTGGACCACAGTTTGCTTGATAATAAGATCTAGGTGTCAGATATAATACAGAAGCAACAGGCATACATTAAAGGATTCTGATTAGTGACACTGAAAAGTAGCTGGTGTAATTTGACTACTTTTGCTAAAGTAATAAAGGTGCCTAGGAATGAATATAAATGTATACTGGTTATTAAACTCTAGCATCTTTTAAAAAAAACGTTGCAGCATATGTTATGTATGCTAACACCAAGATTTAAGTCACGCTTGAGAGAGAAGATGGATTAAAAAACGGAATTGCAATATAAAAATGTATTCTAAAAGACCTAGGACCTTGAGAAGAGACTAGAACAGAAAGCAGCAGTGAAACTTTAATTGGCAGAGGAATTGAAATTTGGAAAGAAATATTCTGCTTGAACTCTTCTATAGATTTTTTTTTTTTTTAAAGATGGTTCCCACATTTTTTTTTCAGAAGTACATGTTTGTTCTTTAGCGGTGAGAATCATAACACAGAATTTTTTTAGGTTGGAAAAGATGCCTGGACGTCATCTGATTCAATGCTACTACTCAAACAAGGCCAAGGATACTGTACAAGATACTCTACTTTCTGATTTGTACTGATGATCAGAGTTTCTCCACAGTCTGCTGATTTATTTAAAATTCAGACTGCATAATGCTGAGGAGACTTTACCCCATGAGTGGGATTTGTTTACATTTAAGAAAAATGAAATCTGTCCAACAATATTAATATCCTAAGCAGTATTTCATACCTATATTTTAACAATGAGTGGTACAATCACCATCACCTCTTATTATTGCAGTATTAAAGATTTTTTAAATGAGCAAAAGATTCAGACTTCCCAAAATTTCAATTTAGTGTGAAAAACGTGAGTTTAAAAGCCTGTTTTATCCACTGATACTAAGTCTATACCCCTCAATATACCATTTTTAACCATGCAAATCCTCAAAAATATTATGGTTAATGTAGTTTTTGTTTCTGATAATCAAAACCAAATTGTTGTCACAGGTAATTGGCTCTCTGGTTTCACTGGCATGCCAGATAGTTAATTATTTCTCACCTTCTTTTTTGTACTTAAATTGCTGGCTCTGGGAGTTGGGAGTGATGGTTGGGTTTGTTTGTGTTTGTTCAGCAGATCAAGAGTGTGTACAACTCTTGAAGGCTTTGGTTTTAATATCAAGAGTTAATTTCTTTGAAAGAAAACTTCGTCTCTACACTAGTAACTCAGAGTAAATGTAAATTGTCAGTGCATTTGTGGCAGAACAGTTTGGTTTATATGCTTAGAAGCTGAAAAATAGTTTGTTTGTGTTCTTTGTCAAAGCAAAGAATATATTTGATTTTTAGATCTTGAACAGATTTTTTTTTCATTGAGGGAAAAATAAAAAAATGCCACGGTCAGGCCGTTTACTTAAGAGTTGGACTCGATGATCCTTGCAGGTCCCTCCAACTCAGAATATTCTGTGATTCTCGGAAAATAATGTTCTTAAAAACATTCTCTTGTGTATACTTTTCTTTTTGTTTGTTTATAACCAGATAAGGAAAATCACATTTTTTGGTAAAAATGCCACTTCTGATGGTTTGCATGTTCCTGCAACATTCATGCAGTCCATGGTAGCACAGTTCTGTTCACAAATAAATAACTATTGCAGTGCAGTTGGAGACCACTTGCCAAATTAAAGGCCTTGGAAATGGCTTTTCTAATGTGAGAATGGTCACTGCCATGTAAACTCCTGGTAGTGCTGTTTCATAATACATGAAATCTGCAGTCTTTGGTGTGGCAATACAATATTTTGTGCCATTGAGAGTATGTGGCTCAGAGTTTGAGATAATTGTCTTGGGAATGAAAAAACTACTGATGACCATTAGGAAGAGAAATACTTAGCACTTGAAATAACCTTAAATATGCCTTTATTTATAAAATACGGTATTTAATCATTGTGTCTGTTTCAGAAATCATGTTAAAAGGTGTGAAATGGAAAATGAGATCACATCCAATGGAATAAGTAGCTGGAATGAAGACGAGGAAGAAGAAAGTGACGATTTTGGATTTACAGAGCTGGAGGAGATTCTTCCTATACGGAAACAAAATGGGATTCAGTCTCATAAAGACAGCACTGCCATTTTTAATGGACACACACACACTTCTACCAGTGCCTTAAAGACACAGGATTGCTTGGTGCCCTCTGCCAATGGTGTTGCAAGCAGGTTCTCTCCAGGCCCTGTGCAGGAGGAGGGAAAGACTGAAAAAGGCATGGTTGACTTTAGAGACTGCACAATGCAGCAGTTGCAGCAAAGCAACAAAAAAACAGACTTTTCGTGGAGTCCACACAGGACTATGAGTAACTCATCCTCATCTTCATTTTTGCACAGTAATGCTAAAATAAATGGTGCTCACCACTCCACTATTCAGGGGCCTTCAAGCACAAAAAGCACTTCTGTACCTGCTCCTAGCAAGGCAGCTTCCTTACCTGTGTCCAAACCTTCAGACTGTAGTTTTATTTCAGACTTTTATTCACGTTCAAGACTGCATCATATATCAACGTGGAAGTGTGAATTGACAGAGTTTGTCAACAGCCTGCAGAGAAAAAACAGCGGTGTCTTTCCAGGAAGGGAAAAATTAAAAAAATGGAAAGCAGGCAGGTCTGCGCTTAAAACTGACACAGGTAGATACTTGTTTAAGGAGGTTTATGTTGAGAAGGTGCCTTATATCTTTGTACATTAAATGTCTAAATGAAACTATGTAGGTTAGTATTCAATATTCATATTACAGTCAGACTATCTGGAAAAACTTGCTGACTTTGTTGCAGTGAAAACTAACTGATCCAACTGCTTTTGGCTTTGTTTGGGTTTTTTTATCTTAAAATGTGACTTAATGTGATACTCTAGTCTATATTGAATTCCTTGTAGGAAAAATATTCCTGACTTTACTAAGATAAATGGATAGATCAAGGGGAAAAAATACTATATATATATATATCTAAATATATATGAGTTGTAGCTGCTGTGTGAAAATCTGTAGGGAAAAAACAGAAGAGAAAACCTTGTTCGGCATGAAAATTCAAAAGATGAGTAACATTTGGAAGTGAGTTAAAATCTAATTTTTTTTTTTTGTAGTAAGAGTGGGTCTGTTAAAATGGGTAGCAGTGTCACATGAGACTTCTGAACCTGGCTTGGAGGAAAATGTTTTATGTCATTGCGTCAAAGGCCAAAGGGAGAAAAGTTGTGTAATTCATGAGAGGCAAAATATTACAAATATAGATAAAGTATTTTGCATCATTAGAATCTCTTGTTTACAGTGTTATTCCATTAAAGGGTTAGCTCTGTACCATTAAAGAGATTCCAACTCTTGTGCTGTAAAAAATTCA
Organism: Scytalopus superciliaris; assembly: GCA_013400415.1. NCBI lineage: Eukaryota > Metazoa > Chordata > Aves > Passeriformes > Rhinocryptidae > Scytalopus > Scytalopus superciliaris. The sequence continues at coordinate 375,590 of VXBX01003745.1, read as the reverse complement.
CTTGTAATCATACGAGCATACACTTGACTATAAATTGCCACATCTAAAAAAGTGTTAGATACTAAATGAACTGATTCTCTGTTTGTGCTAAGACATCCAAGTTCTCAAGCATGTTAGCTTATGAACTACATAAATGTGTTTTCTTTAATCAAAATATGGTATTGGCTAATACATTTTTGTTTTCTCTTTGATTTGGCCTAGAGTGTTCATATAGTTAATGCCTGTGTTTCAGTTGACAAGTAGCAACTTCCTCACTTGATAACTTGATTTATAAATATGCTCATTCTATGACAGTCCTTATTTTTCAAAGAATTAGTTCAAATTCTAAATTATTAAAAACAGGAAAAACATTTTTCTCATTATGTAGTAATTAACTCATATGTAAAGCAGTACAGTTCACTTGGAAGTATTTTTTCACTGTTACACTTTATGGATTGTTCAAATTAAGATGTTTTTGTTAGGTGTTGCCTCCTCTGGCACATCAGCAACACAGACCTGCAGACCTGCAACTTCTAGAAAGTATTTGTAGTGCTTTAGACGTGCACGTTTTTCAGTCTGGAGGTATCTCGATCATCCTTGCTGAATTGTTTGCATGAGTGTAGGTACAGCAATGACAAAATTGAATTGCATGGCAGTTTTAAAACTCATTCTGGTGTGTTTTGTGAAGAATAATGGTAGCTCTTAGTGCAACTAAACTTTATTTTTATCTTTTGAAACAGTATTCTGATTGATGAACAAAAAGGAGTAAAATTCTCTGGATTCAATGTTAACTTAGTGAAATTTAGATCCAGTGCCCGCAAGATGCAATAACCTCCTTGGACTGGGGGGAATTTGTTAGGTAGAAGGTGTTAATTATAAGAAAATAAAATAGGATCTCTTAAGTTAATGCATTGTTTAGGCTGTTTGTCAACTGTTTATGTTTACCTTTCTCAGAGTAAATACCTTCTTGGTGAGAGGAAGCAAAAGTATGTATGATTTAGAGGTGGTAAAAACTTGATAATAGTCCTTGATGACTACTGTGAGTAGTATCAAAGTGTATAAATTAGGGTTCAAGTTTTCTGTTGGTGTATCTTCATACTAGGTAATGTGTCTGTTGCAAGCTCAGCCAAGCCACAGAGCTGTATAATGCACGTGGATATGGATTGCTTCTTTGTGTCTGTGGCTATCCGAAATAGACCAGATCTCAAAGGTCAGTATTTACAGTTTATTCACTTAAGCCTTTTTAGAACCAAATTTGTACACTTACAAAATTAGCTTTGCATATGAATCATTTTTCTTACATCTTCAATAGTCAAACCTTGCAACTTTCATATTCCTGTTTACTTTCTCACAATCCAAAAGCAAGTGGAAGAGAGAACTGGAATTCTCCTTGCTATCTCCTTTCAGTATCTAAAGTAAGAAGAGAGAAGTAAAATCTGTAGTAACTATTCTCTGTGATACTGCACACATTTTATTGAGTCTTACATTTACCGTATTAGAAATCAGAGATCAAATTTGAGTTGTTCCAAAAGTGGGGTTTGGTCACACTGTTAAAAAAAAAAGCTATTCTAATAATTTTCCTGAAGTAGTTTAAGAAGCTTTATTTAATGAGAAAAGTGGAAAGGTAAAGGCTGAGAATTAGTTGTCTCTTTGCCTGATGCATATTTTTCAAGGAAAATCTGCGTCTCCTTCCCTTTCCTGCCTTACACATGAAGCATTATAAGACCTAAAGCTGAACAATTCAAAAGACATTCCGAAGTCTGAGTTGTATGATCATCCTTACGATGTAGGAGAGTTAGTGGAGCACCTTAGCAAGTTTTGGTGGGTTTATTACAACTGTGCCACTCAGAAATGGAGATCCTATTTCTGTGCAAACACTGAACTTCAGTGATGCACAAGTCTGAAGACTTGGTGCACTGGTGACCATCTCATACCCAGGTATGATAGACCTTGGGAAAGAGAAAGCTGTACATACGGTTCCTTTGCTCTCTTCTGTCCAAAGGCAGGAGCAACTGTATCAAAGATATTCCTGCTATGTTTGGAACTTTAAAATGTTGTTTCCTGCCAAGTTTCACATTGCATTACTGGAATATAAAGAACATAGTACTTTTCTGCAAATACTTCTTCTGTTCCAAAATTCTCAGTGCATAAATTAGCTTCTTTTAGAAACACCATGGAGGTGTTGATATTACAGAAAAGTCAAAAGTTGACTAAAGGTTTGGGTTTGTACGGTTAAACAAGTGGAACTGAGTATTTTGGTATTCTTGTGATTTACTTAGCTAATAAACCTGTTGAAGTATTTAAAATCAGCACAATGTTTGCCATATCTAGCTAATGAATCATTAGGTCACTGGTGAGGTTTGACAGCTTCTATTTATACTTGTTACTAGAGACAAACTAGTGTGGCTGTATTTTCACTCTTGAAAAACTTTTCTTCTTTACACTTGACTGCAATTAAGACATCAGATTCATTGTCACAATTCCAAGTCACTTTCATAGCTGCTTCTTCTTTAATGCTCTAAGAACATATAAACTTGACTGAAACTATGAAAAATAAATTATAAAAGGGTTTATGATCTTATCCTAGTTGTGCTGTTATTAAAATGTAAACTATTATAGATGTTGACTTGTAAGCAAATGCATTTTTTCTCCCCAGGAAAGCCAGTAGCTGTTACTAGCAACAGAGGTGCAGGAAAGGCACCACTGCGCCCTGGTGCCAACCCCCAGCTTGAACAGCAATATTACCAGAACAAGCTATTGAATGGCAAAGCAGGTACAGATAAGTCTGTCTGTATGTATGTTTTTAACTGCTATTATAGAAGGCTTTTTTCTTAAAATTATTAATAAAGTGCACTGTGGATAAACTTGTTTCTTTCATGTGGGGGATTTCAGAAAAGAAATACCTTTGGACAGTGTGGTGCTCTGTGGCCTTAGGAATAGCATGCCATTGTGACTTCTTGTTAGTTAGCTTTGCTCAGTATGGGTAAATTAGTTCAGAGTAATTTTAGGTTTTACTCACTTTCATTGAAGTGATGTTTAAGATAGAATGCTAAGTAATTATTTAAAATAAGAAATAAATACAGGTTGTCCAAGTTCACTTTTTTCTCAGAAAGTCAATTATAGAAAAGAAGGTACAAAATAATTTTTTTAAGTCTACTACAGTTTCTTTACTATGAAATGAGAAACAACAGCATGTGGCCAGTGAGAAATTGTGTGAAGTTGGCTTTCAAGTTGCCTGTGTAGAATATCTGTGTACAGTGAGTTAGTTTGTGTGATCCTTAGAGCATTTTAGGTTTTTGAAAAGTCTGTGCAACTTCCATGAATTCTGTTTGTTCCGTACTTTGTTTCCTCAAAACCAGGGCATCTGTTGCAGTTTGAGAATTCCATATTTGCCTAAAGTAATTTAGAAACTTGTTACTTTTTGTATCCTCAGGTAGTAGTGTACTAGTGTAAACAAACCAGAGTTTTATTAACAAGTTTTATTAGTATTATACTGCCTGAACTGTATTTAGTATGAGAAAATATATTGCTAAACATTGGCAACTTCAGTGGCAAACAAGTCTGTTTATCATCCTGAAACTTAGTTTTTACTACAAGGTTAGTAGAAAGTGCATATAAAAGGGTCTGCTGCTGTTTAATTTCAGTTCAGATTTGGAAGCTGAGTTTCTCCTTTGTATATGCAGCTTTTACCAACCTTGTGAAAACAAGTGTTATATAGTTTACACCTCAGTGAGTTATTTTGGTGATACAAGAGGGGGGAAAAGACAGGTTGTTCTTCCATGGTTGTTCACAAAACATTAACACTTTGGAAATTGGCAGGTTTGTTTGTCTTAAGACATTTGGAAGCAAGGTATTAGTGGAAGTGATGCCATTTTATTTGTCTTTTTGCTGTAGTTCAAGAACACTTCAAAACTGCATTAGAATAGAAGCTTGTGGAACCCATTGGCCTTTAAGTTTTTAAGGACTTTTCAGTATGCTCCAGACAAAAATAGCTGTAGTTTTTGTGGAGTTGGATTTTCTGTAGTGTATAGCTTGTGTATGAAGTATTCATTGGTAGTTCAGTTTTATACAGAGACTTCTGTTAGGACCTTACACTGCATAAGGGTGTGACATCATACAATCAAGTGATGTTTCGAGAGTGAGGGGGTGAAATTGCAGAACTTCAGCTGATATGTAGCATGCACTTTGTGATTCACAAATTCAGTAGTATCTCTTCTACTGTATTTATTGCTTAAGAGTACAGCAGATTTCAACCTCATTGCATAACAATTTCAGTTTCTTACTGCGGCAGCTTTTTCTGGATATCCACACGTTCATTTCTTTAACTTCAGCATCCAGTCTCACTGGCTTGCACACAGGCAGGCAGCTACCTCTTTCTTTCTTGACACTTAGGCTGCTTGTACAGCCTACTGTTTTGGTGAAAGGATTTTTTCCTAACACTCTTTTTATAATGTCTGTTTCGTTAGTTGCAGTTCATAATATTTTTTAATCTCTCTGTTTATTTTTATCTCCATGTACAATGGTTTTATCAACAGAAAAAAAAACCCAACCTGTTGTTTCTACTTGCATTCTCCTAAGTACATGACTTGTCTTCCTTTTGGGGCAGAAAAATTACAGTTAGTTGTGGTCTTAGATGAAAAGGTGGAATTGCTGTTTAGGCTTCTCAAACATCACAGACGTTTCACAGCATGTGTTTAATTGTACCATGCCAGAGGGATATACAGTCCAGCAGGTACACGTATTACATGGAAAAATGCCTTTTCTGAGAATTAAAGAATGCTAAATTAGGCCATTAAACATACACAATGGGAACATGTTACGTAAATGAAATGAAAAGATAGTTGGGAGCAACTTAGAACATGAGCACATTTTTGCATTCATGCTTCAACATGGAACCCACTTTGTTTTTTGGTGTTTCATATTTTCCGGGCTATTCTCTGATTTTGCCTTCTCCAGGTCTTGCTTATTCGAAAAAAGGTTCCAAATTAAAAACCAAGGAAAAACACAGAAACAAAGCACCTTGTCCCCTCAAAAAAAACACAACCAAAAAACCCAAACAAAATTCCCCAAACTCTTATGAATCACTTTTGACCAAATACTGAATTCTGCTGCTTCAGCTTCTTTTTTTTTTTTTTTTTAATTTGCAAATTACTTCTTTAGTGATACTGATTCCTGGCTTTGATCTGCATTGCTACACAAATATCTAGTGTCAATAGATTCTTGAATCTTTTATGAAATACTTTCTTTTTCTTATATTAATTCATCCAAAAATACATAACTTTTAAATTTAAAACCTTGCTATCATTCTCGCCCTAAATCCCCAAATTGGAGAGAGGCTTTCTGGGTAGTAGAAATTACTTCTCTACTTACATGCCATCTTTAACATTCATGTTCTAAAGGAAAAAGATTAACGTATGTTAATCAGGATTCATAGTTTGGGGTCTCTTTTCCATGGCCAGGATGCCCAAGATGTGAATGTTTCCTAGGCTTCCTTTCCCTCAACCCTACTATCTCCCTTTTCCTTCTAAAGAGCAGCAGATTTAAACCATCATATTAGTCACAGATTTATTCTCAGCGATTTCTTTTTCACAGACTTGGGTCCTGGCCTCTGATTTCTCCATCCGTTGCTCCACATTCACCATGTGCCTGTCTAGTTTCCCAGCTTTTGATGAGAGGTTCTCTACCTTGCCTTCCATTGAGGACAATGTGTTCTGCATTGCCCTGAATTTCACATGAAGTGACTCCATCAGCTCATGGGGGGATCTGCTCAGCTGCGATGTGGAAAAAGTCAACGAATCCAGTGAAGATAGACAAGATGACAGCATCATCTCAGGCCAGGGCACAGGAAGGCATGGACTAAAGAAGTTGTTCTTGTCATTCTTATCTTTATTTGGGGCATAATTTTGCTCTAATTTTCAGTCGCAGACATCTTAGGTAACTTTTTGAGCTCATCATGCATTAAAATATTTAAGACATAAAAAGGTGCAGAAATTTAGCAGAAATTCTGAATGAAAGCAGTTTTCCACATGAGTCAGGCTCTACCCCTGCTATCTCCACTCACTCATTACGCCACTTTCTCTGGTTTGATAGCTACTCATATGCGCACAAAGCACCGCATTTCCTTTCAGTCAGGTTGTCAGTGTGTAAGTTGTTAGTACTGTGGAATATAACTAGGCATTGTGGCACTTTGAAGAAAACTCCCCTTTTATTATATTTAAGGGTGTATGGCATTAAATGGATTACAGTAACAGAAAGGAACTCCATAGTGGATTTCATATTAAATAAATAGAAGCATTTTTTCTGTATGATACCTCGTTGTTTGATTCTGATGGGAGTTTGGGAGAGCATGGTAGTTTTTGTATCTAGTAATTATTTTCAAACCGATTCATATTTAGAGTATAACAAGTATTTCAGGGTTTACATACTGTGAAAACCCAAACAGAAATAGAAAATCCTTTACTTGTTTCCATTATTCAGCATCATGGAATTTTGTCTAGTTCGTAGTGCGCAGTGGGCTTGGAGAGTCTTTAAAATTTATATAAGAACATGTAGTAAAGTTTTATAGAATTAGGGAAGGTCTGTCTCATTTTAAGTCTGGGGTTGCAGTACTTATAATTGTATCATTTTGATCTAAGATAAATGTATGGTGATATTTGAAAGAAGTTGACATATCCTAATAAGAGAATTATTAGTAAGTAAAAGCATACTTTTTAAAATTAATATCCCCATAAGAGTGTTAAGGGAAATACAACTTTCTAGCTAGTGTTTTTTAATTTAAGCTAATTAGCATTCTAGTGATTTCACTTCTTAAAAATCACTCTGTTGTATCTAGACTATTAGAAAAATAATTCTAAGTGTGACAAAAAGTGGATTTGTATTCTATATGAAATTTCAGTAGTCTGGTGGTAGGTATGTTTGTTGTAAGAAAGGAATGTAACTAAGTGTCTTCTTGTTTAGCCAAGGAGTTGGTAAATATTTTAGTGTCCTGTATTTGTTTACAGGTTATGGTTGTAGCAGTTAGCCACGGGTGTTTGATCGTTCTTATAGTCACTAAAACTAATCATTCTTACTTTACAGTATGGTGTATGTAGTCACCAACAAGCTGCTGTCTAGTAATTTGAGGGAAAACAGAATTTTTCTGTTAATTTTCTTCTGAGTAGTATATACAGACCTATCCACAGAGAGACATTACTGGGGGAGGTGGTCTGGGTTTTTTTCTGGACCGTGATATGAACGAATATAGAATTAAGAACCTCTTCATCAACAGATAACTGTATAGAAATTGTATAAAATAAAACGCATAATTTTTATTTTATTTATGTTCATTCTGTTGAACTCTTAGGAAAAATAACATAAGGACAAATTTTATTTTCCAAGCAGAAATTAGAGTACCTGATGCGTTGGACTCATCAGTCTGGGAGCATCCGGATTCCACACATTTGAATGGAGCTGACTTGGATCTCACTGTTCTGTCCATGGCTGAAATAGCATCTTGTAGTTATGAAGCCAGGTAGGTAAAAGTTACCCAGTAGTTTGCTTGAAAATCTCATACAGATAGACATGTCCAAAACCAGCAGTTGTTAGTTTTTTTAATTTATCTACAGATGAAGTTTTATGCGTTCAGAAGTTGTAGTTTTACAGGTTTTTAGAATGTAACAGAAGGTCTTCCCTATGGATGCTGCTTCTTTTTAGATGATGCTCAATAGCTCTCAGCCTAACCTACACGTAACTTGAAATAAAGCCCATTAAGGAAAACCTCATGCCTTTCAGTGTGATACTGTTGATTTCTTAGTGTTATCATGTCCTTGTATCAAAATTGTATTATTTTATAGAATTAATGACACATAATGAAGATTTTACTTAAAATCAGACAGGCAGTGTGACTACTAAACTTAAAACGTTCCTTGCAGAGACTATGCTGAACATTTCCAATAACATAACTTACAGAACTTCAGAGTGTGAAACTACTTTTATAAATATAAGCACAGTGTTAGAAATACAATTTTTTTCCTGGCAGAAATAATACTCCAGAAATTCTTTCTTCATTGAAACCTTACTCAGTCTTTCTAGGATAGGCAGGCTTCTGTTTGTGTCTCAAAAAGTTCAAATTTGTTTATTAGCAGGAGCCTAATTATGTAAGCTTAAATCTTGGAATATAAGATCCAGCTAACTACAGTAGTATATGTGTGGTTTTAATTTGAAACAGAAAATGGCAAGTAATGCTTTCTGGAGTCTTCGTCCTTCAGCATTTTTCTAAAGGCAAGATGTTCATGCTCCACGGCTGAATATTACACAACCAATTCAAATACTCTATTTGCAGTTCTTTTTTTACCTATTAAATTGCTAGTGGTCAGGCTGAATTCCCATTCTTGTGGAGAAAGACAATTCATTTGAAAATACTCCCTATTAATTTGTGAAAAAGTTTGCACTGTTTCCTTGGTTGTTTTTTATTATTATTACTATTTAATTTTAGACAAGTTGGCATAAAGAATGGAATGTTTTTTGGCCAAGCAAAAAAGTTGTGTCCAAATCTTCAAGCGGTTTCCTATGATTTTGATGCGTACAAAGAAGTTGCACGGACAGTGTATGAAATACTAGCAAGGTAATGTGCTGTTTGTTTACATGGTCTTTCATGGTAAGGTCATCAAGCATATTTTGCTTGCCATTGCTGAATGCTATTATTTGATTTATATTTTCATCTCCATGTTACTCTTCAGCTTCAAAAAAGCTACTCCTATTTGAGGTCTTCCTCTGTAGTTTATTTTGAGCACCATGCCTCTGAGCATTTTTTATCTTGAAGCCAAATCCTGTAAACAGTCAACATCTTGACTTCCAAAAGAGCCATTGTTAAATTTTTAACTAATTACACTATGAGAACCAGATCCATGCTTAGTTGTGAGATCCTTCAAAGAGGTGTTTTTTGAGTACCTGAATAACAGGTTCTTGGAGTAACATCTATTAGAAACTACTTTCTGGTTTAAAATGCACGTGAACAAAACCGGAAATGTGTTATTATCAGTGAAAAATAAATATTCACCTCCTTCTCTAGCTGTTCCTTTAAGATCATGACGCATGTTGAAATTAGTCCTACATTGATAATATTTGTGTAATTTGCTGCTTTAGCATTTTTAATATCCAAGTGATGTGTGATACAAAATAAGCAGGGAAATGCCACCACAAAAGGAAGACTTTATTTGCTACATATTTGTTTTAACAGATGGTGAGCTGTTGCTGGTGTTTCACCTCCTTTGCTTTGTGTTGATAGCTATACTCATAACATCGAAGCAGTGAGTTGTGATGAAGCACTGGTAGATATCACTGAAATCCTTACAGAGACCAGATTGACTCCTGATGAATTTGCAAATGCGATCCGCACCGAAATCAGAGACCAAACTAAATGCACAGCTTCTGTTGGCATGGGTAAGTAACTTCATTTCTGTTTACAAGCAGTGATTGCTTTTGTTAATGTATCAAAGCTATGTAAGTTTGCTAAAACTCTTAAGTTCTCATGGAAGATGTTGGCATTTATCTTCAGTTAGTGTAAATAAAAATGCAAGAAAATCTTCCTAAGTGGAAAGTTTTAAGCAAAAATGTATAAAGTTGATATAATTTGTCCTTTGTTATCTGAGCATTATGCTAAAATTCCATCTATGTGATATTCTCGCATTCATTTTTATGAAATGCTACTGTATTTTTCCAGTAAATGGAAAAATGAGCACAGATTGTGCTCCTTAAAGGAGATAGCAGTAAGAGTTTATGAGGTGGCATGATTTCACGTAATTTCTAGGAGGTATTGAAAGCAAAGATTTGCGTAATTTGTAGTAGATATTGTATATAAAATCTCATCTGAAAATACTCCTTTGGTTTGTTTTCACTTGGTTCCTTCCTTTCTCCTTTGTGTTTGTCCCAAATTAATACTAGAGTATCTGTAAACACCATACTTAATGTATGTAAGTGTATGAAATCCACTTGTGAGACAAGCTGAAATTCATGACTGTAAGCAATGAATTGTTCCTTTATTAACTTTGCAATTGCAGTTACCACTACAGTTTCACTGCTGTAATAGCACACGCTAGCCGGTAATTTGGAGTAGGCATTGCAAATATATATGAATATATTTCATTAAATTCTTTATGAAAGATAATGAATTTGACTGTACTTACTGCATTTTTTCCTTGAGTGTTGAACTGTGACATTCTACTTGAAAATCAACAGAAGTTACCACAGACATGGTTTAATTTGTTGTTTTTACAGGTTCCAATATTCTGCTGGCCAGAATGGCAACTCGTAAAGCAAAACCAGATGGACAGTATCACTTAAAACCAGAAGAAGTGGATGATTTTATCAGAGGACAGCTTGTTACCAGTCTTCCAGGTACTCATATATTTTAGAGGTCATTTTATCTCCTAATATTAAACCAGTTTCAGCTACGCATCTGCTTTCTGGCTCAAACAAATTTAGATGCTATTCCATGTTTTTAATAAAAAATGTGATAGACAGGAAAGACGTGTGGAATACACCTGTATGATAACAGGCTTTATTATATTTTTTTATTATTTCAGGAAAATACTTAAAAGCATTGTAATATAAAGTGTTTCCTGGTCTGTAGTTCTGTATTGTTACTCAGTATAATGTCACACAGCCATGGTGCAAAAAGTGCTGAGTAAGCACTCATTTATGCTTTTAGTGATCAGCTGACCTCACCCTGCATGTATACACAAATATTTAGTGTTAAATGTTCAAAACAGTATTTTTATCTGTTTAAGAAAAAGAGAAGGGCAGTAAAAAATAGGCACCAGTAGACACTGAAATTGAAGAGTGGTAGGAACAACATCCATAGACAGGTGCAGGTTTGCCAGAAACTCTCTTTAAACACAATTTATAGCACAGTACCATTTCTCTTTGGCATAACTTACAGGAGATATTTCTTCTCCAGAATAATACTTACACAGTACTGTGCTTTGACTGGAATGTTTTAAAGCTTTCACAGTTCACTTGTGTGTTAATAGTAAAACCTTTTTAGTGTTAGTGTCAATAATGCCACCTAGACAAGAGAAACAGATTATCGAAGATAGAATCTGGTTACCTGAGATTTCTAATTTTTTACTGACTTTGGTAGTATGAACTCATAGGACTAATATTTTCTGGAAGTAACAGGCCACCTCTCCAAAACCCAGAAATGTACTTGAGTTTATCACACTTACATATGTGCCGTTGCCATGGATACCTACAATTTCCAGTGCTTGGTAATTCAAAGCACAAGTGATACAGGTATGCTATCACTTCTGCTTGAAATATTATTTTTCTACCCAGGAAGCAGTGGAACAGCAGTCAAAATATTTGTTGGTCTTCTTTTAGATTAAATCACTTGTACATGACGGGAAAACACATGTTGGACACTCTTTTTGGACTGACTGTTGTGGGGATTCAGAGCTATAGAATCTGTAACAGACAATTTACAAGTAGGAGTCATTCACGTTTTACCCAGAAATAAAGAAACTCCCTGCAGTATGACATCTTAAAGTATGAAACAGATTAAAGAAATACAGGTGAAGACAGCAAAAGCTTTCATTCAAACCATGTTTTACAGAGCAAAATTTATGTGGTATATATCTATTTGTTAATCTGATGTGACCTAGTGTAGGTTTAAAAAAAGATATTTTTTTAAAACTTAACAGGCTCTGAATTGCATAGGGTTAACAGAACTAACTGCTTTGTTGTTAGGAGTTGGCAGGACGATGGAATCTAAGCTGGCTTCTTTGGGAATTAAAACCTGTGGAGATCTGCAGTGTGCTTCAATGTCAAAGCTGCAAAAAGAATTTGGCCCAAAAACAGGGCAAATGCTCTACAGATTTTGTCGTGGTTTGGATGATCGACCTGTTCGTACAGAAAAAGAAAGAAAATCCGTTTCAGCAGAGATCAACTATGGAATAAGGTTTACACAGGTAAATTCAAAATTACTTCTTCTCTGTAGTGACTTCTTTCAGCTGTAGAAGAGTCTTCTCATATTCTGATTGTTTTCACTTACACTTTGATCTGTTAGAGCACCATCTTAGCCACGAAATAGAAATGAGGAAAATGAAGAAGTAGGAGACCAAACGATAAAATGGGAGGAGACACTGCAAAAGTATTGGACTGAAAAGAAGCTTGCACAAAATTAGCTGGCTATTCTGCATTCGTTATACAAGTCTGGTACAGAAAAAGAGAACTGCAGTAGGTTTGTCAGCACCTAGCATTCTCTTTCATTTAAATGCTGATTATTTGAAGATGCCAGTGCCTGAAACCATCACCAGCTGCTCCAGTACAAGATTTTTATTAGATTTTTACAAATATTATCAGGGTGGGGGGAATGTTGTCGTCAAAATTGTATTTAAAAAGTAACTCCGCTTTTTGTTGAGAACTTGAGTATTTATAGAAGTTAAAGAAAAACAACAGGTTTGGAGAGACCTCGTGATGTTGTGTAGTCCAGCCTTTTGCTCAAAGCAGAGGAAGCTATGAAATTAGACCAGTTGCTCAGGACTTTATCCAGTCTGGCATTGAACATCTCCAAGAATGAAGACTGTACAACTTCTCTGAGCAACACATTCAGCTGCCTGACTTTCCTTGTGGTGAAAAAGATTTTCCTTATAAGCCCTACAGTCTTCATGTTCTAGGTTTGTGCTTAAAGTTAGACTTGCAATTCTGTTTTGGGGTTTCTAAATACATTTTTTAAAGACTTATTTTCAAAAGAACTTGCTATATGTATATTTCAGCATTAGGATAGGAATTTACCATCTCACCTAACTTCAGCAACCTACAATGTAAGCAAAACACTTGAAGTTAAATAGGACAATGGCCAGTGAATCAGCTTCCTCTTTTCAGTTTACACAGACTGGATTGTATTAACCCTTAATGATTTACCTTTAATATTTGTAAACTAGTAATTACCTACACCTGTTGGTTTTCTCCTTCAGCCTAAGGAAGCGGAGGCTTTTCTTCTCAGCCTCTCAGAAGAAATCCAACGTAGACTTGAAGCTGCTGGTATGAAGGGTAAACGATTGACCCTTAAAATTATGGTCAGAAAGGCTGGAGCACCAGTGGAGCCTGCAAAATACGGAGGTCATGGAATCTGTGATAATATTGCCAGGTAACTACTAGGCAAGAACATACTTCTGCAGGATGTTAAGCACCAAAATTTACAGGAAGACAGGACAGAAATTTCGAAGTGCTTGATACCTCTGTCAAACTTACACCAAAATAAGTAGAATCAAAAGTCCTTTGTGTTTGGGTTGTACATATGGGGCGTTCTAGTCATCAGTAATATATATGTACATATATATATAGTGGCTCAGCTTGCTCAATATTGAGCTGGGAGTTTTCTTGCAGTGCTTGTAGAAGACAGGTACATCCTGCACTATGACACACATGTGGCAGCATTTTTATTTCTGTCAGTGACCAGTTGAGTTGAGAGGTTCTGCTGCTGCATACTGTTTTCTCTCCCTGAACCGTGTGATATTGGGTATTTTTCCTTTTCCTTGACAGGCTTTCTGCTGTTCCTTGGTAGGTTGTGGGCCACATGCTGAGTGTGACATTGGAGTCAGCTCTCAAAGAAAATTATACTTTGTAGTTGTCAAGAAGGATCACTGATAGTTCTGTAGTCATCCAGGGATAGAGTGCATGGAGGCTAGCACAGTTTGCAGAACACCTTGCTGCAGAAGACTGAGAAGTCACATTGGGTTCTGAAGATTGGAGCTGGGTCGGACACCTTGGACTGCAGTCATCTGTCTTAGTACAGACAAGTTTGTTAGTGTTGAATCTTGCATTGTTTTGCAAGTAAGTCTGCAGAGAAGTTTTTTGGTCCTAGAAAAAAGTGACGGTCTGAAGTGGAGCTTGGAAAGTTGAATCTCAAAATCTCAAGGTCAAAGGCTTTGCCCCGTGTTTCAGCTGTTCAAGAAGGCAACTTGTTCATGTCTCTTGACCTTCCCACATTTATTTTTTTTTTTTCATGTAGTTGTAAGTTCCTCATCAGAAGCACCTTTGTTTTCTTGTGGATCCTTATCCGTGTAATAAAGTCTCTTTCTACTTGGTCTCCCTGTAGCACTGTTGATCTCATTGAGATGCTCCCTGTAGTGACTGCCCATCTACTGGGAAATGGGATAACCCAGTTACTCTGCCTGGGTAGTCAGTCAGTAGGTCACTGTCAAAGGAATAGGACTTTCTGCTTCCACAGGCAGTGCTGTTACTCTTATCCATTTTTTATTTCTGATTGTTTCTTATTGATAAAATGAACGATGTTGACTAAATATTTTTTTAATCTGAATTTTATTTATGTACTTGCATGTTGAAAACACGGGAATGAAATCTAGGCGTAGAGCATCATGTGCTTTTTCATGCAAGACTTTGTACAAGATTGTCACAGAACCTTCTAAATACACATAGACTCTTCAGACATAACTTGTGTATCAAAACAATTGTTCCTTCAGTACAGGGATGATCCTGGCTTTTGTGAGAGGGTGCCTTCAGCATCTCTGAATATAGGTCTTTTCTACTTCTCCCTCCCTCTGAGGTGGTTGTAAATGGATTAATCCCTCATGAACTCAAGGGTTGTTTGGTCAGAGTTACTGATAACAAAAGGGGTGGGAGGGTTCTTTCAGTGTGTTACAGTTCAACAGTAGGACTTGCACACATAGAGCCTGTTGCATAGTTGTGATCTTATATTACATAGAATTTAGCTGTAAAAAAAAAAACCATGAAATTACAAAATTCAGATTTTACTGTAAGAAACTCATTGCTGTTTGGGATTGGTATATATGTCAAGAAGAAAATCTGTCAGTCTATACTTTTGTCTTCTGGCTATCCTGAATTCTTTGAGCTGAAGATTTACTCTTCACAGCCTAAGAATGTATTTTTAGGGTTGAGTGTGAGTTGAGATAGAGCTTTATTCCTCCTTTATTGGAACTAGTGCCAGACTGCTCTCTCATGAACAGTCTGCTCTCTCAGTGCTTTGGACCCCATTTCTGTGGTCAGGCACGCTGATGTACATGTGCCCTGAAATTTCCTGAGTTCATGGAGTCTTCATTAAGATACGGTGCAGAGGCACCCAAGAATGCTAAATTGTTCACACAGCTAAAGCACTTCTGATGGCAGGATCATGTTTGGTGGTCTCTGTTTCTGCTTCTGGCTTTACCAGTGACATTGTCAACCCCAGCCAGTCCAGGTTATGCTGTTTGACAGTACAGGTGCTGTATTCCTATCTCTGTTAGAGCATTTCTGTTCAGTCTAGTGAAAGGCTTTTTGAAAGCGGCAGGGTAAACCAGAAGTTGGCTCCAAGCAAATGGATTAGAATCTGAAAGTGGTGTTCCCTCAAGTGGCTGGTTTTTCTCTTTGGTTTAAGATCTCTGTAGCTATAGATCATGACCCATTTCTTGCTCCCTCTCCTCACAGGTGAATAAGTTGCTATGCTTTCTCTTTCTACATGTCCAGATTCCCTAGAATAATAGTCGTAATACTACAAAGGATTCAGACTTGCAGACATGCTTAAGATAAAAAGAAATTCAGCTTCTGAGATGTCAATGGTATTTTTACTACATCTTTGAAATCAAGTCCCAACAGTAGAGCATAGACCTTTTAAAATATTCTTCTGAAATACCCTGCACCTTTAGACTCATGGTGATATTGATCCCCTTTTTCTTAAAAATACTAGCATGTAAGGCTTAGGGAGATCTTCATATAGGTCACAGTAGGAAGGTTTTCCTTTTCATATTGACAGATTTAGACCTTTCTGGAGATCACTTGGCTGTTCACGGTGGTTTCTGTCAGATTAAAAAGTTGAGTAACGCCATGAAAGTGTTTAGTCAGGATGGCGCCCTGTCAGAACACCGAGGTGGGACTTCCTTATATAAAGTTAAAACTGCATCAGTTACTTCCGTGAGAAGACTTGACATCACATTTGATTGAAATTCTCTCCTTCCCTGTCTCAGATATTAGGTGTTCGGAGAATCCAGAACTACCAGGTGCTGCTTCTGCCCTGCCAAGTTCTCAGGTGGCAATTTGTAAAGCTCAACAACCAGGTCATTTTGTGACATTTGTGGCAGAAAATTTCCCATGGCAGAAGATGCATCTTTGGAATGTTACTTAAAGTCACTTATCATTAATCTGAATTCCTTATTGTTTGTAATCTACATGCACATGCCTGTATCTGCATCTCCCTCCGAGTTCCTTCTGAAACTCTTGCTGTAGACATTTGGCAATTGACAACTGAAATAATACTGAGCAAACTCTATGAACCAAGCTTGAGTGAGGATAGAAATTCATGAGTACATTTCTGTGCAAACTGTAAAATGAAAGTTTTTTTTCTGTCTTCACTAGGTAGCATGTATATAAATATATACTATATTTGAAAATTTATTGTGTGGACTGCACACTGAGAATGTTCAATCAGTAAATAGTCTGCTTTTTTATCTGTAGATCATGCTTGGTTTTAATTACCATTAAAAAGAAACCACAGAATGAAAAAGCAGTGTTCGGTTTCTGTATTCGAAGAAATTATGACCTTTGTTCTTCCAGGTCCTCTCTGGAATAAATACAAAATTATTCTCATCTTTAGGATTTGTGGAAGTTTCCATTTTAACCATATTTGTTTATTCTTTTTAGGACTGTGACTCTAGACCATGCAACAGACAGTGCAAAAGTAATTGGGAAAGAAACTCTAAACATGTTTCACACAATGAAACTGAACATATCAGATATGCGAGGGGTGAGTTAATGGGAAAACTAAAATTTATTCTCTTTATCAACCTTCCTCGTTGTCTTTAGCTCATTTGCTATTTAGAAATTAAATGAAAAACTGCCATGTCTTGAAAAAGACTACTTTCACTAAAGTACTTTGATCCATTGAGACTTTCTGAAAACCATGTCTAGCGGTGAAACAGTATTTTTTAATTTTTTTTCATTTGTAGACTGAAGTGATGGATAGAGTGGAGATTGTCTTTGGGGAAGAAGATTGCTCTCTTGTATGGGCAGCCAGATTTAATACTAATCACTTCCTGATCAATACTTCTGTATATGTTAGTGTCTAAGAGATTTCATAATAGACGCATTGTTTCATGATCCTCTGGACAGCACTTTTCTATACCAGAGATTATGGTATTATCTTTGTAATTTCTTAGTTGTTGGATTGTTTTGGATAATCCTGGGGTTTGTTTGGGATGTTTTTAGTGACCACTTAGGTGTATTTCAACATACTTTTATTTGTCCTCTCTCCCATGCACAACAGGCAGCCAATTTCAAAGAAAGCAATGCCATTATGATACAATTGCAGTTTACTTATTTTATTTTTTTTTTATTTTATTTTAAACTTCATCAAATTAATGTATTTATGTTTTGGATTTAGGTTGGAATTCAGGTACAGCAGTTAGTCCCCATCAGTAAAACCACTTCAACTCACCCAGCAGTACAATCTGGACATTTATCTGGTGGATCACATTCAGTTATTGATCTTTTTCATGTTCAGAAAGCAAAAAAATGCTCAGAAGAAGAACATAAGGAAGGTCAGTAAGCTTTGTACTTGATGTTCAGTTCTGAAGGACCCCAACATAGATGACCTTCTGGAATACTTATTCAATATTTTACTGGTACAAATTATTTAACATAAACTTTTTGAGAATGGGTTTCGCTTGCAGTTGAAAATGCCTACTAATAAAACCTTGTATAAGATTATTCTAAACTTTTTTTTTTTTTTTAGTTAATATTAACAAAAGATACTTCGAAAGTGTTAAAACTATGCCATATATTGTGTGCATTCTTTAGCAAATAACACTGGAAACTAGCTTCACTGTGTCTTGAATCTTCAGAATATTTTTAACCTTTAGATTACCATTCTGTATTTTGTTTTCATGCATATAGTATTTGTGGCTGCTATGGACCTTGAAATATCTTCTAATTCAAGAACCTGCACTTTTCTTCCATCTCGTGGTTCCCATCTCACACCTGGGCTCCATTCTAATGCCAACAACACCGAGTCTGCTGTCAAATGGAATGGCATGCATTCTCCTATCAGCGTAAAATCCAGGCTTAATTTGAGCATTGAGGTCCCATCTGCTTCCCAGGTAAAACCTGAGAATATTCAACAACTTGGGATTGTCTGTCTAACTTGGATAGGCTGGAAATGAGCTCTTTTGAATTAAAAAAGAGTTATAGTAGAATATGAGGCATAATAAGTAACTTATTGATGCAAACCTATTTTGCCATAATAAAATAATGTTGAAGTTAGGATGCACAGTTAATATTTGTACAGGATATCACTGTTTAGGTGAGAGTAGGACAATATTTAATGAAAATATTTCTATGGAATTGGGGGGATTTTTTTTATGTTTTAACAAAGGAAGAGCCTTTGTATTTCCACCCCACATGTTATTCAAGTAGACATCTGTTATAAGACTCTGATATGAGCAAGCTCCACTGAATTCTGTAGGTATTTTAAGTATAAGCAGATTTATTTGCTCTTCTGTAAAAGTCTGTGATTTTAATTTCTGTAATTTAAATCTGTAAAAGCATTTGTTGATGTTCTTTTAACAGCCTTCCCAAATATTTATGCATCTTTAAGAGTTAAATTGCACTTTTGGCAGAAAACTTACAATGCAATACCCAAGGCAGCTCAGGATCTAAACGTAATTTGACTGAACAGTGTGAAGCTCTGTACAATCAGATGCAGCTATGGGAGGAATACGTATAAACAAGTGAAAAATGCACTGTCTGTGCAGTAGAGTTCCTAAAACCTCGGTGACCTTATGGCACAGTATGCTTGCCTTTCCTTCTGCATTTAACCATACTATAATATGCCATATAATCTAAAATTTGGTACAGGGAAGGAGTGATGAGAGTTAGTGCCACACTGCTGTTTGTGTACTCTATGCTAGGAAAGCAACAGCAAGGTATTCTACACCCAGGATTCCCAGAAAATGTTTATAGAGTCACACATGTAGGAAATTTGGAATGAGTGAACACAAACAGAATGTAGAAGAGTAACTGAAGTGACTAACAATACCCACAGCATTCATCAAAATCTCTCAGTTAGCATAAGGCAAGTAGATTTTCGTAGATATTTGTGGTTCTTCTCTGTAAATCCAGAATCTCATGATAAACTCCAAATTTCCTTCCTGAAGGTAAAAGATAAAGTATTCTAATGCTGCTATGGAGTCTTATTCAGCAGAACTTACAGGCAAACATTGACATTTATCTACACAGTTTTACTCAAATTTTACTCGTGAGAAAAATTAGGCTGTGCATCTGCTTGTCAGTTATATTTGTTTAGTCACTTGTGCAGCTGTCATTGTATACAGCAACTTCTGGGCACTGAGGAGTCAGCTCAGTTGTTCAGAGTCAATAATTCATAGTAAGTAAAAGCTTGTTTCATTATCAAAATCTCTGACAAAAGTCTGACAGTATGCAAACATACATAATAGCATTAAAGTAAATCAGTAACATGTACCCTGGAACTGTATAAAGAAAAAAATTAATTGCTTACAGCTTTGCACCAGACACCAGTTTAGTATTCATATCAATATGTTGTTGCCTGTATAATTTGAACTCAGAAATTGGGTTTCCTTATCACTAAGTAACTGTGGAGGAAACCCTGTCTATTATTTGTGTTGAAAAGACTGAATGTTGTGAAAAGATAAAACTGAGCATTCATATATACTGAGCTGCTTAGCCTTAAATGATATTTTGCTCCTGCAGAGTGTAACTGTCAGGTTCCTTAGAGTGTTTGCATACACAGATTAAGGGTTTTTTGTAAAATTCGGGAACTGTGTAACTAATCTTGTGACTCAAATAACTTTGTTACCTGTTTCTTGGAAAAATCTAAAAGCTCTTCTATATTTGTAGATAGATAAGTCTGTGCTAGAAGCTCTGCCTCCTGATCTGCGAGAACAAGTAGAGCAAATATACACCATTCAGCAAGGAGAGAGTTACGGGGACAGCAAAAAAGTGCCAATAAACGGATGCAACACTGCGCTCCTGTCACAACCGGTTGGAACAGTGCTTTTACAAATACCAGAGCTCCAAGAACCAAATACCAATATGGGAATCAATGTCATAGCTTTGCCAGCTTTCTCACAGGTAGGATGTTTGCACAGTATCAACAAACAACAGCTTTTCATCTATAGGAAGTTAACAGCTCTTTCTTGAGACAGCGTTAACTAGAACCTGTAACACCCCAAAATTGCTTATGGTCCTTTAATATCTTTTAAACAGCTACTTTCAAATGTTGCTCTGTCTGTCACAAACATGGTATAATAATATTCATTAAAGATCTACAGTTATCAGTATGCTATGTTTTTGCTGTTGTTCCATGTGAAGCGTCATCATTTATGATTTGCTTTGCAATCCAGCCTTTTTTCTGCATTGCAGCTGAGTTACACTGCACCATAGGTCTGAGGCAGTCCTAAATCTGCTTAGCTACTCACAGGAGACTCACTCTGTTTAAGTGTGTGTTGTGATAGGGGTAAAGCCAGCCTCTACTAGCTTCTTCTGTAGATGTGGTTGGTTGTATCACATTGCTGGGAGAAAGGCAGTCATGGCTAAAGATTGTGCATATCTCCATAGTTTTTAAATACGTAGCATGTCCAGGATGAGAAAAGTGCAAAGTTGTTTGTCAAAACAGGGACCTTGTGGGGTAGCAGGTAACAGTAATAGTGCTTTTAATGTTATTCCACCTTTCAATCCAAGATGGTTCTGAACACATGTAGTGTAAAAATTAAAAATCTTTTAAGAAATCAAAGATTGGGTTACCTGCAGATACAGTATCTTGCATATGCATCATTTAAAATAGAGCAGTATTTGTATTTTTGTTGGTTATGTCATTGCTATTCTCAAGTGATATCACCTAATCTCATTTAGAGAGAAATATTTGTTGCTGTTTCTAAGGCATAATGACAAAGCTGACAAAGAATCCAGAGAAAATCAGTTAGAAATTCCTATCCTGTTTCTACTGAATAGTTAATGCATAATTATTATTAGAAAGATGTGTAGTCTATTCTACAACTAAAATTTGCTCACCTTAATTTAAGTTCATTGGTTTGGAAACAGTTGTGTCAGTTTTTATTCCCAAACTGCAAAGTTTGGTTTCCCCTATGGATTAGTATGTAAATAGTATCTGAGTTTTCCGTACCCAGCTGTTTTAAATTATGTAGTTACAGCTATCCCTAAGCAAGAGTTTGTCTTGGATTTGTGTGTTAAATCTACTGGGCTCCAAAGTGCAACCCCCCACATTTGTCTTATCACTCAGAACTGTTTTTCAGGATAAGTTGTAACTGCATGTGGCTTTCTATAAAATACCTTTTAGTTTGTGTTTATGCTTTATCTGTCTATTAATTAGGTAATGGAGAATTGATTGGGTTTTTATATCAGCATTACTTTTTGAAGTTTTCTTAGTAAAAATGAGTTTATGCACTCAAACATACTGACTTTGCTGTGTCCATCTCCTAATGTATTTTGTGAGTCTGTTACTTGATCCGAAAATGCAGCTTAGGAGAGCAGCCTTTTTGTTTGAAGATGAAGTTCAAGAAGAATCGGACTTCCTATTTATTTGTCAGGGATATCCATACTGTCTATTTTAGAGTGCCTTATTCTTGTACTCCAGATTTTCTCCTGAAAGCCATTCAGCTTTCCTTATTGGCAAAAAGAGGATTAAGATTTGCAATTTCATTTTCTGAGTTAGGTCCAAGTTTACTACCTAGAAGAGTATGGTCTAATAGCTTCCCTTAGGCTTGGTGGAAAAAAAAAAATGCTAAGCCCAGTTCATTAGTAGAGGAGGATTTTTTTCTGTGTTAAAATCAAATATGAATGTAATTCAAAAAAACCTTTTTACTCTAAATATGGTATGACACTTTTTTTTTCTGTTAAAGTCTCTGTGGGAATATATATTCTATGACTGCACACAGACATTCAAAATTACTTTCTGGCAAAAGATGTAGTGAAATAAGTAGTATTAGGTTTCAGGTATAGGAACATTGCCAGCCACTCCAAACTGAGTACTTTAGCTGCATCAACTCAGCAGATGTAAATTATATCCTGCCATCTTTTTATAGCTTAATTAGGTTTGTTTTTCAGTCCTTCATTTCTTTTGTCTGACCTGTGTTTTTATGACCAGGTGCAAAGTTAATTGGCTGATACTGATTTATTCATTAAAAAACATGGGGAAAATGTCCCTTGTTGGGTAAGGTTCTCCTGTAAAAGTAATCCAGATTAGTTGCATTTGTTCCCATCAGCTGCTTGGAGTAATCTTAAAATTTATAATAGGTGCGTATCTGTAGCAGCTGAATCCTGTAGAAGCACAGGCTGCAAAAATTAAAGATTACAGATGCTAAGAAATGAATGACGTTTGTCATAGTGGCATTAATTAGTAGTGGCAGAATTTCAGCTCATCCTTACGTTGTCTTAACATGATACGGGTTTTTCCTAAGAAAATTTATGTAAGCACATCAAAAATACTGATAGCTGTATGCTGAGGTAATACATGAATTTATAAAAACAAGGTTCTTCACAATGTGAATATGATGCAGGTATGAAAAGGCTATGGTAGGACACTCTGTGCAGTGAATTACCTGGAACTCCACTTAATTAGTGTGGAATTCGTATGAACTTGACTGATGGCTCTTCTAACCGGATTTTTGCATGTTACACTCTGAGAGGGCAGTGATGGGGGGAATAACAAAAATGCATCTCTGTACACAAAAAACAGTGTCAGTTCAGAGCATTCCAAATTCTTGACTCTTGAATGCTTAAACAGAGAATACTAACCTTTTTAAAACAGCTTTATTAAATAAAATTTATATCTAAACCCCAACTTACGCCTCTGGATGTAATTGGCTGCATTCCACCAAAGTGCTTTGTTCTGCCCGGTGTATGTGGTAATTGAGGTCGGAGTTTTATCTATTTCCTGGTGTAATTAGTGCGTATTTTTTGTGGTGAAAAATTTGTGTTGGCATATGGAGTTCTAAAAACAGGAAAAAAAGGTTGTGTTCCTGTAGGAGCACATTCCTGTTTATGATGTATGTAATTTAAACATCATGTATGTGAACAGCACACCGTACCTGCCTCTCATAACATACACATTTTGCTTTTAAAAAAATCAACTCTGCTGAAAATAGGAGGTAAATTTTAACACATGCACATGTACATATAAGAAATACAGTATCTCAAATAATGATAGAAATGGTGTTGTGCCCTTAGAATAGTAATTGTTGTTTTGGCTAATTTGTTGTGGTTTGTGCACATCTCTGGATTTTACCAGTGAAATGAAGGGCTCTCTCCCACTGGCAGATTTAATCCTCTAAATGCTAGGTTTGCTTTTTCAAATTAGATTTTGAAGATTATGAGCTGAAAAGAATGTCCAGTAATAATGGGAAACTCCAAAACTTGTCCGTCACTGATTTTCTCCTTCAGACATGTGGTGAGGAAAGATAACTGATAATACAAGAAATTTTATTTTGTCCATGTGAGTGTGTCTGGCAATTGGCAACAGATTGTTTCCTGTCTCAAGTTCAGGTCCCTGGGACAGTTGCAAGGGACTGTTTTTATCGGCGAACAAGTGGTGGACAACTGTGGGAGAAAGAAATTAAACCCTCTTTGTGCTAGTTCAAGACATAGATGGACTTGGCTTTTCTTGTCCTTAAAGAAGTGAGACTATTTCCAAGAATATTTTGAATTGTGTAACAGCTTCCAAGAAATAGGAAGTATCCAAAGGAAAGGAAGAACAACAGTCTGATTGTCACAATATTTGTGTTTTGAAATTTGAATGGAGTGTTCTCTGAGTTAGGTTTAATTGTGCTGTTAATACAGTATCAGTAGATAAGATGGTTAGTGCACTATAGACCTGTAAGAGTAATTTTACGAAATAATTTGAGTAATATTAAATGAAAAATGTTGTTGTTTTTACAAATTAAAATACACAAAGAAAATGTACAACTGTTTTACAGCGTTTCAGTTATATCTCATTTTATTTTGGCTTGGCATAAAATGTAAATATCTTTCTGATGTGAGTGACCTAGAGGGAGGCAAACAGTGCTGCTAACTGCTAAAATATTCAAATTAATCTTTTGTTACTGTTCAGGTGGACCCTGAGGTTTTTGCTGCACTACCTGCTGAGTTGCAAGCAGAGCTGAAAGAGGCATATGATCAAAGGCAAAAGCAATCAGAGCAGCAACCTGCTAACACTTCTGGTGAGAATATATATCGGTACAGTAGTCTTGTATAGGAGTTGTTTACTATTCAAACAGTTAGGCAACCCTAAATAACAAACTGGAAAATATAACTAAAGAGAGCTTCTATGAAGATGCTGTGTTCAGTGGAATTTCAGGATTTGTTTTTGACAGACTGTCAGTTACAACCAGCTGTGGTCTCAGTTTGCAAACAGATGCCCAGCTTTACTCAAATGGGTAATTAATTCAATTCACGGGGACTGTGGCACTAAGCTTACCCATGGCCATATGTTTGCAGAATGGAATCTAAACTTGGTATGTCTCGTAATTTAAACTATTGCAGCTTCAGTACCTAAGTTAGTTAAACTATGTTCAGAAAGCATTCTTGTGGTTCCCTGAAACCCGTAGCACTGATACAGGCTTTAGGCAGCTAGAGAGAGCTACATCTCACCATGTGGCTGATAGTCAGATGTGGTTACTCTGAGCTGACCTTCTAGGTCTCCTTCTTCTAATCAGTAGAAAGAAATAAGATTAATGCCCTGTGAATGTACTTTCTCATAAAATAGGTTGGAGATGTCATTGGGTTCATTGCCAGTTAAATACTGCATTATTATAATAACACCATGATTTTGTAACCAGTGAAGTAATATAGATATGTGAGTATGATGGAGTGAGAGCAATTTCCTTCATGAACTCTGATTAAAAGCACTGTGGGGCTTCACACTGCTGGGTTTGCTGATAGCCACTGGTGGGACAGGGCTCTGACTGAGGCGAGGCAGTTTGTCCAGTAGGCTTCAGATTCCACCAGCTGCTTATATTCAGATACTGAAATGCTCCATATTAAAAGGCTTACAAATAGCTGAGTATCCTCTGAGTACAGTAATGTCTAGCAGTGCTTTTCAAATGTTTAAATCATTGCCGGGATCTGGAATGGCATGTCAGTGTTAAAGTTGCTTTATCTAGGTTGTGTTCTCCCAAGTGATCCTTAGATTTTCATGGCAGATACAGAGTTCCCTTTTCAGTGGAAATGTATTAAATTTTAATAGTATCAACCACTGACTATTTCTGTGTTTTTCAGTGTCAAAAAATCCTTTCCTACACCTGAAGCATACAACTATGAAAAATAAGAAAAAAATACGGAAAAAAAATCCAGTCAGTCCTGTAAAAAAGATTCAGAGTCCTCTGAAAAACAAACATGTTGGTAGCCCTGCAAAAAACATGCCAGCTACATCTGGAAGCCCACAGAAGCTAATAGATGGTTTCTTGAAACAAGAAGGAACTGCTGCTCAGGTACTTTCAACACTAACAGTAAAGCTTCTTTAGACTTAGTTCACATTCACAAGTGCAGCTGGTGTCCTTTACTGGATTCTTCACTAGACACGTATCTGTGTGTATGTACGTGATTTTACCATGTTTGTCAGGCTGAGTATTCCCAACTTTATGTTTGCAACAGGCAGAAGCAGTTCCATCAACTTCGGAGTGTTCGGGCCCCCCAGCCCTGCAGAGCCCCACGGCGCCGGGGACGTTCCGGCCGCAGGCGCCAAACCTGGCCGGAGCTGTGGAGTTCAATGACGTGAAGACGCTGCTGAAGGAGTGGATCACAACTATTTCAGGTGTGGGGTCATGCTGGGGCTCATCCTGCATGCAGCCACAGGGAAAGCTACTTTTAGTAGGCTCTTTGTGCTTCCTTCTTCACTCTTCCTTTCACTGCTGTTTTTTTCCACAGTAATCTTGCAATCTCACTGCCTTGGCAATCTTGGAGGAACTTGATTCTTTCTATCAGTTTTTGCTCCCTGGTTTTGCCAGCTCCTGTGTCTTGCTTAACATCATGAAAATGTACTTGTTCTCTCTTCAACCCATGTGTCAGGCCCTTGTCTTATGCCTGCTAGGGAAAAAAGTGCCGAAGTGTAACACTTGTTAAGTTGTTGTGATTTAACATTATGTCAAACAAGTAGTTGGTCCTTCATGTCATGGGAAGTCTGATGACCTTTGTACCCTCGACATGACTGTTCTAAGAGTTTCAAAACAACCATTCCATTCTAAATCCCAGTCTCTTTTCCCTTTGGTTAATGCTTGGCTGTTGGTTGCTCTTACTGAAGGAGCTCCACAAAACAGATATCTGAAGACCTTGCAGTCCTGTTATGTGCACAGCTTCTGGTGTTGGGGGGAGGTGTGGGAATACAGCAATTGTCAGGCTGGCCCCTGATCTGCAGACACTGCAGAATTTCTTTCTATTGTATTCCCAGTGTTCTGTGATTATGTTCTAAGTATACTTAGAGAATACCTCATTTTTTTAAATGATTTTGTATTACAGATCCTATGGAAGAAGACATTCTACAGGTTGTGAAGTATTGTACTGATCTAATAGAAGAGAAAGATTTGGAAAAGTTAGATCTGGTTGTTAAGTACATGAAAAGGTAACTTAATTGCTAGTATTTGTGACATTTTTGACTATTTTTGTTAAAATTTATACACTAGATACTTAACTGTGAGGCCACATGCCCATTGGTTATTCCATTGCTGAATATAAATATTTTAAGCTTAAATTTTACTTAAAAACTGGGGTAGCATTTAGTAGTAGTTTACAGAATCACAGAGTAGTTTGAGTTGGAAGGGACCTTAAAGATCCTCTAGTTCCAGCCCCCTGCCATGGGCAGGGACACCTTCCACTAGACCAGGTTATTCAAAGCCCATCCAGCCTGGCCATGAACACTTCCAGGGATGTAGGTTTTATCAGCATTGTCCCTATTCTTCATCCTGTTTTCATTAATTCTTCATGGCACCTTAGCTCTGACTTCATTCTTTTGCTGTATCCTGATGTTGTCTCACCTCCAACCTATTGAATCCAATCCTATTACAGTTATTGGGCTCCTATTACTCTTCCCATGAGTCAGGAGGCCCAGATTCCATTTATGACTTGCTTACTAAGTGATGCTTAACTGTGGGACTCAGCTTAATGTGGTTTAGATCTGAAAAATACGTATTTCACAGAATAAACAGCACGTAAAAGAGCAATGTACAAACTTCACTAGGCTTTTGTACTACAGGAAGTCTTTAGGCCCTAGAAAATGGAAAACACACACACTGCAGTCAACTGTTTTATGAATTTTGTATAGTAATTCATAATCGTATTATGAATTTTGTTTAGTAAATTCTCTATAAAACTCTTCAGAAAGCATTCCTGGTCCCTGTGTGTGGGCTCTGCTCCAAAGGCAGTGTGTCTGTAACTGGGCAAGGAGTCAGGACCCTGATGATGTGCAGTTGCCCATATGATACTGGTGTTACATGCTCCAAATCTCTAAGTGTAGGAACCCTCTCCTGCAAGAGAGGGATCTAGAAGGGGATTTTGAGACTGTAGAGCTGTTTTCTTTTCCTCGGTTATTTCCTTACTTTCCTTCCAGTGGGAGCTGAATCACAGAGGTAACACTTTGCTCTATGTGGGCCTCCACGATCTGTTTCTGGTTTCAGCAATGAACACAACATAGGAGCCCCAAAACCTGTCATTTCATTGTGTCCATCATGTGACACTGCTCACACCAGAAGTTTTGCCAGTGGATGGCAGAGGAATCTGTGGCATTAAGTGAGACTCAGTGTATTTCAGTAGAGAGGGAGGGCTCTACCAGGGCTCACTCAAAATACCATCTGTGAACTGCTGTGACCTTGTTTTTCAGTGTAAAGATGAAAACTGATTGTAGAAAGAACTGATTCTGTAATGGTAATTTTCACTCTCTTCTTCCTTTTCACCTTCAGGTTAATGCAGTCATCTGTGGAATCAGTTTGGAATATGGCATTTGACTTCATTCTTGACAATGTTCAGGTAGTTTTACAACAAACTTACGGAAGCACATTAAAAGTTATCTGAACTTGTAGAAAAGAGCTTGGTGTGAGAGCCTGGAGCTCTCTGCTAGCTGTGCCATAAGTGCTTGTGAGGTATTTGCAAAGTGCATGATAGTAATGCCCTGAGTTTTTATAATTTCAAATTTCTTTTTAAACAACAAAGTGTTTTGTACATTTCTTTTCAGAAAGTGCCAAATTTGTCAGTATTGCATGTAAATAATTGTGTTAAAATTCTTTTATTGTAGTATAGAATCTATTTACAAAATGTTTGTTTATAAAGTTTTATGGATTTTTACAGTGAAGTGTTTACAGTTGTTTAATAAAGAACTGTATGTATATTTTTGTACTGATTCTATTTTGTGATGCTTCAGTTTGAATATAGTGAACCCCTTTCCTTAAAGCTGCAGCTTCGATTCGTTTCACCAAACTGGCACTGCCTCAGCACAGGGAGGAGGCTGCTGTACACGCACCTGGCCACGTTCTGTTTCCTCTCCACTGACTCTGTTACAGATTTTAAGCTGGGGGAAGAACATTAGTTCGTTTTCAGTTTCATCCTTCAGAGACTCAAAGCAGCGTGGCCCAGGTTCTGCCCCCAGGGAGGAGCCAGCCCTGGCACTGCAGGCCAGGCCCTGGAGAGCAGCTCAGCAGGTAAGGCCCGGGGGAGCTTGGAACAGCAGGGCTCCCTCTCAGCACAGGCAGCCAACAGCCTCCCAGGATGCACAAGGAAGAGCCCCAGGAAGCCAAGGGAAGAGACTGTTCCCCTCTGCAAGACACGTGCAATGCTGCATCCAGTGCTGGGCTCCTCAGTCCAAGGGAGACATGGACATACAGAGCAACTCCCAGCACAGCTTCTTCCATACTAGGGAGAGGCTGAGAGAGCTGGGACTGTTCAGCCTTGAGAAGGCTGTGGGTGAATCTGATCCATGTATGGCATGCATCCATGTGCAGATACACCTTTACAGTATCTGAATCAAGTTGTCCCTGTTTCAAGCCCTTAAATGTAACAGTCAACAGTGACCTGCTTCCTTAAAGTCTTTTAGTGAAAGTATTTTCTATAATTTATTAAGTTCCCCAACAGGAAGCTACCAAAGCAGCATGATCCTTTTCCCAGAGCTTTTACCCGTGGGAAGAACA
The DNA here is from genome assembly GCA_013400415.1 of Scytalopus superciliaris. Lineage (NCBI taxonomy): Eukaryota > Metazoa > Chordata > Aves > Passeriformes > Rhinocryptidae > Scytalopus > Scytalopus superciliaris. The sequence continues at coordinate 346,461 of VXBX01003745.1, read as the reverse complement.
CCATTCCATATTTGAGGAAACAACTGAGAATACAGCAAGACCAGTTTGACATCTGTGTTCTCGAGAACTTTTTATTAGTGTAGTTTTCATGATTGCATAGTTTGCAAAAGAAAATTTTAACAATTAAATGCAGTCTCCTCCCTCTGATAATTCTGTTCACCCAGTGATGGGAATTTGTACCACACACCAACCATAGTGAAAAGGTCCTTTTCAATGGCAAGTTTAAAGTCTAACCCCAAAAAAATTCCAGTAAATTAAATTCCATTTGCAAAGGAGAGGTGAGTTATTAAATGTTCCTTTGTAATGGAGTCCTCACAATCCCAATTATAACATTCAGAGTTTTCCAACAAAAAAAGTAACCTAAGTGACAGAAGAAATCTGATCAAACTGCTTGTTGCAAGTTAAATTCTTGTAAGTGCTAAAAATCTCAGCTGTGTGAAAGATCCTTGTTGATTTTGTTTCAGCTTGTGCTTTTGACGAGCATTTGCTTTGCTCCCATCGACATGAGCTGTGAGATCCCCAGAGAGAGCCTGAGGAGAAACACATCCAGCTGTCCTTCAGCAGGGAGGCACGGGGCAAGGTGCAGTAGGGAAACGCTGGGGTTACAGGCTGACTCCTGGTCATCACAAACAACTTCCACGGTTGAGCAGATTCAGTCCCACAGTGCCCGATGACTCAGCAGCTCTGAGGCAGCATCCAAAGTCTCAGCTCCCTGCTGGCTGGTGCTTGCACCGCTCAGGGCAGCAGCTGCAGAGGAGATGCCAGCTCTGAGCTCCTCGGGGAGCTGTGCCGTGCTGAACACTCAGCCTGCCCCTCCGGCGCACACTGCAGGGGCACTGCAGCCAGAGGAACACCTGCCTGTGCTGGAACACACCTCCAGAGAGAGGCAGGAGGGCCCTGCCTGGCCTTGCCACCTCTGCCACAGCCCATGGAGTGAAACTGACTACTGAAGCAAACTGTAGAACAAAGGGGCTACACTCTGTCCATCTCCTTTATTGGTGGCTCTGCATTATAATGATTACAGGTCGACTTCCATGAACTGTACAAGCAGTAAAAGGTGGGCAGCTATGCTTTACAACATTGTTTCACACAAAGCAAATACAGAGATATCCAATTGCCTAATTTTCTATTTTAAAAAAAAATTTCTATAGGCACAAAGCAGAAGAATGTTGGAAAATAAAGTCAAAGGAAGAGGTATGCATAAATAAGAAGTACTTCTTACATCAAAAATGTCCCGAGAATCACAAAGTCTGCAGAAGCTTGGTTAATCAAATACTGCAGTACTGCTCTCATCAGTATAAAAGTGAAAGAGCTTTAGTTCTGTAATAAAAATTCAATTTATTTTATCTTATTTTGGAGAGAGGGAGGGACAAAGGGTGGAAAGAAGGTGTAAGAGAAGGAAGGGCAAACTTTAAAACAGCAGCCAGTATTAGGAAGGGCAGTAGGAGAGGTGAACAGGCACATTGGAACCATGGGAACATGTAAATTGACCACTGTCAAACCAGTGTAAATTTCTTGGTTTCTCATGGAAAACATTTTATCCACATATTTTCCTCCCAAACATATATCCAACACTGTCATCAATACACGACTTTGTTGGTAGCTTTTTTAGAACAGGAAGAGTGCGTTTATTCCTGCCTCCCCATTGCTGTAAAAAGTTAGTCTAGATGATTTCAAACACTTTCTTCAGTTCTACTATAAGCTGCCAGTCCGACTTCTGCATCTCATCCCTGAACCAGTCCTTCAGAGCATCGATGGACTGACGGCTGATCTGCAACACACAAGGCAAACCCATCAGAGACATGGACGTGTATTAGAGGCAGCTGCAGCACATTGGAAACAGTTTATCGGAAGGAAGGGCATCAGTCTGCACAGCAGGTGAGCTCATTCTAAGCCCAGGTTTGCTGCTGACAGGCTGTATGACCCACCTCGTTCATTTCCCTTCCCATCACAGCCCTCACCTGGCCTGGACGGGCCGCAGATGGACACACTGAGGCAAGAACTGGAGAGGTCTCCACTGCCACCAGGGCCCGCAGGACCAGCACCCCCTCCCTGTGCCAGCCCCTGGCACGTGTGTGGGGGGCTGCCTCACAGGGTGGCTAAAGCAGGGGGGAGTGTGGAGAGCTGTGCCTTTGCTTCCAGCAGCTGAAGACTGAGCAAGGAGTTGTCTCCTCATCCAGGCCCAGTATTCCAGAATTAGGACAACTCAAGTATTGCTCGTTGTTGCACCATTTCCAACACCAGCTGTGATGTCATGGGGGACTGCTGAGCACCAGCTACAGCCAGTGGTTTGTGAATAGCACATGTGGCATTTAACCCTGCCAGTGCTGTGAGCTGCAAGGTATTTCCAGCCACAGCCCAGCATTCCTTTGGGCCTCTCCAGGGGCACCACTACAGATCAAGGCTCCAGGGAACTTGGCCACACATGCACCCTGTTCCAAGTGTCTGTCAGTCTCCAAGGGAAAGTTCCTCACATGTTTTTCAGGCCTTCATGCAACAGTTCTACTTCAAGCAAGCTGCCACTCTGTCCTAAGCCCTCCCCAAAAATGCAGGTTGCTCTTACCTTACTGACAAGAATATCTGTTGCTTCAAAATGTCGTCCGTACATTTTCGGTGATTCCCCAGGAATAGGTTCTATTTTAACACACACTTCTTGGCCTTTCTTTGCAACATCCACTGGTTTATGGTTTATTTCAATACTTGTAACTATTCCAATTTCAACAAACTGTAATACAATGAAGCAGCTGTAACACACCCCCACAGATCCCCCATGCACACACCCTTCCCCAAGCTCCCGTTTACCTGCCCAGACCTGCTGCAGGAAGTACAGCACTAGTGGAGCTGCCTCCTCAGCACGGGCAAAGCGAACTATGTGGCACAGCAAGCACTTTGTACTGAAAAGGGCAGCAGCAACCCCCCCAGCTCATCTGGGATAGCAGCTGGTTATGCCCTGAAGAGTCAGGAGTTGACTTCCCCTGAGCTACCAGAAGTGACAACTGTGCTCCTTACTCGGTACCACAGCACAGACCTGGCAGTGGGGAGGGAGAGGGGCCGACCAGCAGGCGCCTTCCAGCCCCGCTCTCTGTGCCCCTGCAGGGCCCAGCTCTGCGGGCAGAGAGCAGCAGGATGCTTGACCACCAGAAGGGAGACTTGACCTGCAAGTCTGAACTTCACCTGCTGCCAGAAACCTGTGCCCTGGACAAAGGGATGCAAACACTCCACGGTGCATCATCCCGGGAGCTACGAGGTGGATCAAACAGCCCCAGGGCTTTACTTACATTTTTGCTAGGTACACACATGGGAGTCCCCTGCTTCACCTGGCCGGCCTCCACAACAACACCCATCACTATTGGGTCACGAGAGTTGAAAATGAACTGAGGGAGTATTTTCAACTTGCATGGAAATACTGCTATATGCCTACAAGATGACAAGAAAAGGCACTTTGAAAGAGATACTGGGACAGTGTATGTAACATTAACAGTGCTGCCTTCTCCCACACTTCCTGGGCATTTATTCTAAGAGTGACACTTGAGGAGAAATCAAGCAGGTAAAAACCTCTTTTCCAAACTTGCTAATTCTAGTCAATATCTGATCTTCAAGAACTACAGGGAACAATAATCAAGCTTGGTTGCATGGGCATGGATTGCCTGGGCACTCAACTTAGACCAAGACCAAAGGAATAGGAATTTTACAGTACAGTAACAGCCTCAGAAGAGCACAGGAATAGAAATATTGCTGCCTCAACCCACCACAGGGACTCAAAATTGTCATGATTTTTGTTTGCTGCACAGCTCTTACCCTACTAAGCCTAATCCAGATGAGAACAATTACTCTGGAGCACTGAATTCTTGAAAATTCTCAATTTGTTGTTCTACCCTCCACTTCCTTCCCATCACCAGTAATTATAAGGAAACAAGGAGTAAAATGCAGTTTCATTTATACTAGAATAAGGAACATGCTTATTTAGGAAGCATCCAGAATATGATTACTCATACTTACTTGAATTCCTCTTGTTTCTGTTTTTTGTAGTCTTGTCTGTATTTTGTGAAGGCATCAAATAAGTGATAAATTATTTCAGCACTAAAAATACGCACTCCTAAACTATCAGCCATTTCCTGTGCATCACGTTCAATCCTCACATCGAATGCCAGAATGACAGCATACCTGTAAGGAAAGTGAGTCCAGCAGGTTACCAGAGAGCACAGAGCCAGAGCTAGGGAGGGGCTGGGCCTTCCTGCAACACCAGCACACATTCATCAACAGAGTAAAACAAGGTCACTTACTGTGGGTCATGCTCCAGCATAACTGATGCCTTCATAACGTCTTTTTTATGGACAGGACCTATATTAATTCCTGAATACTGTTGAAGAAAGCCACATAGATCAAGTCACTAAACTTCCTGAGTCAAAAGGAAACAGTTATTGACTAGAACATACAACCAGCAACGTCAGATACAGCACAGAAGTACTTACTGGCACTTCTGACGTTTTAAGAAATTCAAGTAATGCCTCTAAAGAGCCTAAAGTAGAAGCCTGGACATAGACACCTTTCTCTTCTAATTTGATTGCATTCAGTGTTTGCTTCAGTTCATGTATTAGTTCATCCTTTAGAAGAAAAAAAAGAGGAAAAAAAAGGAAATTTTAGTTCTCTCTTGCTATTTATGCCTCAGGGTACAAAGTCTTCCTGTGCATGAGCTGCTGAATGTGATAGCCCTACTGATAGGTCCCATCTCAGAGGTGCAGTGTAAGTCATACACAGCCCTGTGAGACACTGTGGTTGTTTCTGGCATTAGCAAAGCTGAACTAGACCTGAGGATTTTGTGAGAAGGTGATCATATAAAACAGAGCAAATGCCCATCTTGGGAGTTAGTAACGTTTCTCTGCAGAATGCACATCACTCTCCCCTGTCTGCTGGCAGGACTGAGCAAACACTCTGTGTGTGGCAAGGCCTTTGCAGCAACAGCAAGAGCTGGCACCTAAAACCACGAGATGGAAAGGATCCTTAATGCTCTTGAGGCCTGGGCACAAAACAGGATGCAAGAGCAGCAAGATCATTTTGCTGCTTTTAGAGGAGCCAAAAACCCATGTTTTTTTCAGAGCCCCCACCTTTTAAACCTGATGCCATCACATACCTACTACTAGTAGTACACTTTATATACATTCTTGTGTGTACCCAGCAACAAGGTTTGTGTTTGGGCATCCCATAAGTTTAACCTCCCTTCAGAGGCACAAATAAGTAGACAAAAGACTAAAGTAAAACTACAGTTAAAAGTAAGTTACTAACACAGGACTTTCCTTTTTAAAATAACTTGCAGCCTTTGGAGAATAATAGCACCTCAATTTTGGTTTTACAATAGCTACATCCTTTCCTCCACCATTTTTAAGTGTAAGTCAGAAAAAACATCTATTACATGAGTCTTAAGTCAGCTTTGCAATTATGATAGAACTCCTCTACTAGGTATGTATCTAATATAATTTACTACAAATACCAAATCAGTGATTAACAGTCAAACTATGCCATGATACTTGTTTTCAAGCATTACTGTACCAGCAGAGACACCCCAGCAAAGTATCAGGGAAAAAGCTAACAATCAAGACACTAAAAACATTACACCACCAAAGATATACATGGACACAAGGCTACAGCACATAAATGGAACAGTTTTTAAAGCAACCATAAAAGCCCTCTACTTGTGTACTGAGCTGTCAACATTTGTATTAGTTTCATCACCAGAGAACTCAAGTTACCCTCAGCATGTTGTACTTCAGCATTAGCCAACTCACCTTGAGGACTGGGACTTCATCCTCTTTATAAGCTACAAGCAATGGCAACCCAGCCAGTGTTTTTTCCAAATCTTTCCCAAGAATCTTTACACCTTGAGCAGCAACAACCTCTTTGTGCTTCTCATACTGGTTCTGAAAAAGAGAATATACACACTAGCAAAGAGTTCATGTCACTGGTGCACAGCAACACAGTACAGTACTCAGCAACTGAAAAAACTGCAACCCACAAGCGGGCAGAAAGCGCAGCAGTGAAGTGCAGCAGCTCCCATCTTTCACCAGTGACTGTCTCTGCTTTGCATGTGCCCGTCTGCAAGTTCCTCCCCCTTCAGTCAGCCCTGCACCACTGCTATGGGGGGTAGGGCTCAGGGAAAAAACCACCTGAAAACAGAAGGGGGCTGAAAACAAACAGGCCAGAAGAGAGCAAGCAGCAATAGGCAGCTACTTGCTAATAAACCCATATGGAAGGGAGGGGAAGATGCCAACAGCTCAACAAAAGCACTAAAGGTGAGCTGATACACAGCCCAAGGCTTTGTGCCCAAGAGCTGTCTCACTCTCCCACTGGAGGCCTCCCATGCAGCCTTCTCATGGGCATAGTTCCATGCTCAATTTCCCAAGTGCTCCTCCCCATCCAGGGGAACCTCAAAGATCTCTCCACACTCAGGACATGGCCCTCAGGCATAACAAAATCAGTTATTTCTGAATATCTTTAAATCAGTGTTGGAAGGATTTCCTGGTTTGTTTCTTCATTTCTTTTGTTTAGATGTCCAATCCTTTCCTAAACTGCAAGGCAGTTTCTAGCTTCCTCAGTAGGCACTTTGTTAGTGCAAGCCTCTGTTTTTTTAGCCCTCCACCTTAATTCAAGGATGACAATTTCACATGAACAAGCTGAATCAAAAGGCATCCTCACTGTCTGCTTCAAAAAAACCCCAGCAGCTACCCTAGATCCACTTGCTCAAGGTTCAAGGGCAGAAACTCATCTGAAGATGCTAATGATATGTTGCTATTCAGTCCCAACAAAAAAAGCCTGCAATCTCCAAGAGTTTCACACACCAGTTTATCTTCTGCTTTCAACAAAGGGAAGCAAACACTTTCAATTCATGCCTCACAGTAGCAGAACATATTAATCAGCTTCCAACCAAGCGGAGAACAAAGCCTAAGTATAAACATCCATTTCCCTTTTGTCACTCTCTGCCCATTATCGAGGTGTTCCTGTAAAGCTGCTCCAGAGCAGGAAGCCTTAGATTCTCCAAGGCAACTGTTGCACCTCACAGCTGATAAGCTGGCCAAGTGGAAAGGAGGTCTTGTCTTGCTACTTAAAGCCCTCTTAAAGGTGTCAAGAGTCTCTTGCTCAGGTTCCACCTCAGCACCAGTGCTGCATCCTTCAGCACCTCTGAGGCCACGCCAGCCTCACAACAGAGGATTGCCACAGCAGAGGGAGAACACCAATGTCAGCACAGAGCCCAGCAATTATTGGTACTACCCACAGGATATCTACGTTTGCAGGGTGCAACTACGGGAAACACTAAGGACTACAGTGCCTGCAGGGACACTCGTTTTACACCTCTGAACCAAACCTTTAAGGCCAATTCTACCACGTTCATCTGCATGGGGTTTTTGGCTTTAAAATCCGTTCAGACACTTCTTCCTTCCCTTTTAAACAGGAAAAGTCAGAGCAGCTATTTTGATCATGTTTGAACTGTATGCATTAATCTTAATATATTTATTAATTTATTTGTAGTCTTTTATTTCTACATTACCTCCTCATTTTAAGGAAAGCCATACAGGGAAGATCTGAAAATTCAGGGTCCCTCCTCAGGCTATCAAGACCAGGGCAGCAATACCTCCAAAACTCTTGAAAATGCCAAGAGGCTGCAGAAGTCCCAGTCACTGCCACTCACCAACCAGCCCTAGAAACTCACTTGTTCACGTTTCTCAAACCTAAGCATATATGATTTGTTACTAAAAGAACACTTTTACTAGTAATATAACTCTAACTCACAAGTCACTGTACCAGTACATGCCAGTTTCCATTATAATGGATATTTCCCTCTCACACGTAGCCACATGCTTCAATCCCTTATTAAAGCATGCACATTCTAATCCTCACTGCAAGATAATTCCTTGATCCTTTTCTTTGCCCCTGTTGTAACAACACACACACTAATAGATACATACAAGTCCATTCACAAAAAACCACCAGATGTGCACTGTCTTCCCCTTGAAGGCATCCTTAAATACTGTTAATTATAACTGCACTCTACAACATTCTGATTTTCCATAAAGCTTGATTCATTTTTTTTCCTGATTGTAAATGTCAGTACACTAAAACCAGCTGCCATACCTTAACTCGTAGCTCCTTCATAGGAGGAGGTAGCAGAAGACCTCTAATCTGAGTTACTATAGGACCTTCTACCCCAGGAACAATAATGGTGTCTCCTTCTTTCAGGCGTCCATTAATCAGAATAACATCTATGGTAGTGCCCATGCCTGGCAGTGCTTTAACCTGAATGGAAGGGGAAAAGAGTTACTCCTTATTTAAGCACTTCAAACATGCTTTTTTTTTTTTATCAGAGGGGAGGAGGGAAGGGATAAATTTCTATATGAATCTCAAAGAAGAGCTGCTGGATTACCTCCATGACCTGAGCTCTCAGCTCCTGACACTCAGCCAGTCTCTTGGTCAGCATGGTTTGTGTGAGCTCAACAAGAAGAGCTATGAGACTTCCCATGCCATCCCCTGTGTGAGCAGAGGTAGGTACAAGAGAAACAAAAGTGCGGGGATCCTTATTCTCATAAAACAAGGCAGCGTTCAAGCCCTGGAATCAGGATTAATAGTTACACAGGGAAACATACGCACATCAGTATTAACAGTAACACTCAACCCCAGTCAAGGAGCACTTCATTTTTTAAAGCCCAATTTTAAAAAACAACACTGTCACTGACAGTGTGCTGTGGAACATGAAGCCTCAATCTACACTTGGAAGCAGTGTGGGGTAACTCTATAAAGCTAATTAGCCCATCTAGCTTCTAACAGCATTGCATGTCACCAACAGGAGTTCCCAGAACTGATGAGATTCATACCCTGCCAGCAACCAAGGGAAAAAGAGACAGATGGGATTCTCTCAGGCTGTTCCCAAGGAGAGAAAGAACAGGGACAGAAAACTTCATTTGCTATTCATGACTCCACTGACCATGTACAGCAATTAGCTACTTTTCTCCCAACTAACACTTTTAAGGATGGAACAGTTAAAACTTTGTTTGTTTTATGAGAGGTAAACACCAACATGTCAACGGAGATGCAACAATTTTCTTTATATTCAGTTTTGTGGAAAGGGGAAAACACAAAACAAAAACCATGCACAACCCCAAAACAAACACACCACTCACCCACCCCATTTATTACCACTGTTGTTAAGCAAAGAACCTTGAGTGTTCCAACCTACCTGTTTTGCAAATTCTACTATGATAGCTTTTGCACGTTCTTCGAATTCATCTTTCGTATTCTTTTTCTGCTTCTTTAAGGTGACAGCTACATCTGTATCTGGACTTTTTTTCCAGTCATATAACCTATCAATCTTGAAAATACAGCAGTATATTATCTTATGCAGCTTACTAAAGGCCATCTTCATGCTTATGTCCCATTATCTATGAGAAATACTTTACTAGCCAACTTAGCCAACCATCTATCTGCTCCAGTAATCAAATTAAATCTTTTTTATTTGCTTTAGCTGCTACATTTAGCTGTTTATGTATCTACCCAATGTCAGACATTATTTCAGGACAGCAATACTACTTCAGGTTTTTAAAATTCAAGCTATAATAATCTAGATTCATATGGAAAAAGTTTTTATGCATTAATTACTTCAAGTTTAAGATAAAATGTTCAGAAGAAAGAGAGCCATGTATAGCTTCACATACACACACACAAAAAAAACCCCAAAATCATGAAGGTATTTGGGTTTTTTTCCTGAAAAGAGACTGTACTAGTTTTACACAGAACTCTTAAAACTCATTAGTGAATGTGGACCCTTTCCCATGTTGCGACAGAGAAGGGACCATAGTGAGTTGTTCAAAAGACATAACTGTACTTAGAAACACTTCCCCAAGTAGGTTTCCAAAGGAGGAAGGACTTAGTCCAAGAAACTATTACATTTGCTGTGCAAATCAAAACTACACCTTAAGAAAATGGATTATAACCTGGTCAAATCACACAATTATAACTTGAAATGCAAGAACTTCTGGCTATTTAGTCTCAGGCTCACCGTAAGCCTGAGAGCAGCAAAAGGCAGTTGGGCCTTCGTGTCTGACCAAGGCAGAACTCTCTACTACTCTGCCACGAGGCTTTAACACCTCTCCATCTAATAGGTTGGTTGGGTTCTTTTTAAAAGTAGCTGTTTTCAGCATTGAGATAATGGCCTTCTCAGTTCCAACCACCTTCAATCTTAACGCTCCTTTCATTTCTTGAAGTATACTACAACTTTTACACCGCACATCAACAGTCTTCTGACAGTTCTCTGTCACTATGTCAGATGGTTTCCAAAGTCATNTATATATATATATATTCATATGAATTATATATAATCCATCGAGTCATTGCAACCAGGCAGAATAGTTTCTCATGCACAGGATTTCTAAAAACAGGGCTGAAAGTAACTGGTTAGTTTACCATCTAAAATTGCAAAGCCTGAAACACTTTGCATCAGTGATCAACATTACTGCTCCAAGGACTTAAAGTCAGCTTGTCTTCAAGTCAAACTAACAAGTATCAGCAGCTAAAATAAAGTGTGACTTCTCAATGTGAAGCTTGTGTTTGCATTTTATCAGGAAAGGCACAAAAATCCATGTAAGTAGGTACAAGTGAAAAAACCACAACTGAAGTACCACTTCATGTGAGTCATATACAGAAGTTACATAAGGTAACAAAATTTACAAGTAAGAATCCAAGAAGAACTGACTCTTTAGCAAAGCTCCTGTAAACCCATTGTGGTGTCAAGGACACAAAAATTGCAAACACAGGATTCAAGAGCCACCACTTCAGATTTTACACAAACAATTCCAGTTCAAGGAAGAAAACAGACAATTGTCAAATGCCAAATACTTTCATTATACAGAGATACACTACTGAGTAAAAAGCTACCCTACCTTGTTGAGAGCTACTATGAAGGGGCATTTCTTCGATTTCAACAGATTTATTGATTCAATTGTCTGTGGCTCCAAACCATGCATGATGTCAACTACAAGTATAGCAATATCACAAAGCGAGCTTCCTCTATTTCTTAGATTGCTGTGGGATTAAAAGACAGGGGAGGGGGGGAAAAAGTCACGTAGCAACAGAATTTTAATAAAAACAAAGTACAATGTCAACTTACACTGACAAACAAAAATCTGAAGCTGATCAAGTAATTAGTTTCCCTAAAAAATGTCAACTATATAAAAAAAAATTCAAATTACACTTCGCAAATTTAACAGAATTTATGAAAGTATGTGTAAGAAAAAATATGAAACTATCATTCTCCCAATAGTTCTCATTTTATTACAATGTAAGATATGTTCTGATCATTTTCTGAGCCAGAATTGAGACAGTTACAGTGAAATACAGGAGTGCAAAATCTGAAAAAGACTTTTTTATACAATGCTACATAAACACTGTCACCGTTGTGCCAAAAAACACCTGGCTAGAAGATGGAAGAGCTGTAAGTGGTACAATGCCAAGGTACTGATCTGGACGTTACCAAGTGCCTCACAACACGGCATTTCAATGCTTGCAGAGGTTTGTACTGAAGAATGCCACGAAGTCTTAATCCTTCTGTTTGGAGATTTCATCCCAGTGAGTTCAGCTATGCATGTCAAGTTTTAACCTTCAAAGCTGACTCAGTGGCTTGCCTGCACACCACCAGTGTTGCTGCTAAGACTCAGATGATTTGTGCAATTAGTAGCTTCCAGTCTTACCAGCCCAGTTACCTTCACAATGACACTATGAACAGGAGACTAGGACAGAAGATTTCATTTTTCATAGCAGAGTACTTAGGTGACCTGAAATCCTCACCTTTTCTTCTCCTGCTAGCTTCCTGCTTCCGTCTTTCCTCTTACACTACCTATTTATTTACATGCTTTTTCAGATATTCATGGCTCAATTGGCACGAAGACAGAAAATTAATCAGCTATAAAAAGCCAGCAATTAGCCAGATATAAAACGCACCTGCAAATGAAGCAAATCCACTTATTCCTCTACTTTTGGTTGGTTTTGTTGGGCTTTTTTTCAAGTGAGAACTAACACAATGAATTAGGCAAAGACCTTGCACTATGTTAAAAATATATCCAGATGCTTTAGGCATCACTTCTGAGAAGTACAACATTGTGAGAAACATTACCTGAAAGATTCGTGTCCTGGAGTGTCGATTATCAGCATGCCTGGAATTTTTATGTTCTCTCTGTCAAACTAACATTTCAAATTATTAGCTATCTTATAGAGATTACACAAGAATTAAAAAAAAAAAAAACCCACAAAACAAAACACCAAAATAAGAGTTGGCAACACTACTGACAGCCTGCACTTCAAGAATCCAGATACACATGTCAAGAAAGGCCAGAACTCTCCATAAACCAAATCAGTCAAAGCTCATTTCAATATTAAAAAAGTGAAGCAGCACATTCCCCTCTAGGTATCAAATGGCCATAAGCTCAGCTAAAACCTGCAAGACAAGGCAGCCTACAGAGTAGTGAGGTTTATCATCCTTGTCTTGATTTTCTCCTCTCCCCTGACTTTACATATTTAATAAATTGAATAAAATCTTGGAAAAAGCCATCATTACCAAGGCTTTTCAGTCAGCTGCTGCTGCAAGCAAAATAGGATACAGTACCCAAAACAAGCAATACAGAGCAGTTGCTATTCCTGTAACACGACAAAATTAATCACCCAGGAATTGGCCCAGTTTGAACACATACAGCAAACAGTATGTTTTTAACAGAAAATACACTCAGTAGATTTCGGAAGTCAATTTACAAGCAAAAAAAAAAGACAAATAAACAGTCTGTGCATATATATGCACTGTCCACAACTGAGTAAGCAGTATTTGCATATTTTTCTGCAGAAGAGGCAATGCATTAATTGAAATCAAATGTATTAAAATGAAAAACGAGACAGCTTCTCCTTTGGTGGGGGAAGGATAAGAATTAAAAAAACCAAAACAACGCCAAAATTAGAGATGGGGATAAGTCCATGTGCCCATGTCAGGAAATGTCACAAAGCCCCAGTTAGTGTACATTTCATAACTTTTAACTGTTGAAGTGCCGTAACTTACGTTTTTCACCATCTTGGTTTGCTCATTAATAGCTTCCAGGGGAACATTGGTGGCCCCAATCTGCTGAGTGATACCACCAGCCTCACTGTCCTGCACATGAGTGTGGCGGAGCTAAAGACAAAAAAAGACCAGAAACATATTTACACATAAAAGACTGAAGTTCTCTAAGCACACTTTAATTCTTTCAGTCTTCAACCAAAAAAACCACATGCATAAACAAGATACAGGCAGTGCCTTCACACTCCACACCTTACCTTATCTAAAATTTTGGTCTTGCCCGTGTCTACATGCCCCAGGACACAGATAACTGGTGCTCTGAGCTTTTCAGTGTTCATATTTTTGCTGTTTTCAGCTCTTCTTTTCTACATAAAAGATATAAAAATTGTTAAGTATAAACCAAAAACTACAGCTCCCTCTTGACTTGATTACATATATACAAACACAGTGTTAACTGCAGGACTTATGTCTTCAAACCAATTCAAGATCTGTCATCCTTCTTTTGGCAAATCAAAAATTTTCAAGAGTTAAAGTTTTTGTTTATTTGGTTTGGGTTACAGTCTAATAGTAATAGTCTAACAGTCATTACATACACTAACATGTAGTTTTGTTGATGACGCATTCTGAAGCAGCATCTTGGGTGAAGAAACCAAGAATATCAGCCGCCACAAAAGTGTTGAACAGTTTAGACACCTTTTAAAACCTGGAAATATCTACCTGTAAAGGATAAAAGCCTCTTTCTCCAGGAGGGAGAGAGGTGGAAGGGAACATCTCTGAAATTGTCATCTTTGTGGTCAAGCTGTCTAGAAACAAATACTTCATCTTCAGACAAAACCAGATGGGTTTTTTTTATTTAACACAACTTCTGGACCTGCCTAAATATTAGTCCTGACACAGCCATAATTTTGACAAATTTGACAAAAAGGCTTTTCAATTAACTGAAAATTGTTTCTTATACAAGACCAGAGCCCAACTGTATTACCTCAATTCTCCGTTTAGCTTTGTCATAAGCACGCTCTTCCTTAGTGCGGTCATCGTCAGAGTCATACTCAGAATCAGAGCTAACTTCCTTGCTGGGCTTCTTTTCCATAGATTGTTTTCCAATAGCTTGGGAGTCTGCCTCTCTCTCATCTGAAGTCTTCTCATCCTCATCGTCACTGCCTTCACTATCTTCAGATTCTTCACTGTCTTCTTCCTCTTCCTCCTCCTCCTCTTCTTCCTCCTCTTCCTCATCCACTTCATTTTGTTCTTTGACTTCAATGTGGACAGGTTTGCTCTCTGTTAAAATAAATTTACAGTAAAAATTATCTATTAAATTCACACTTGTGGGGGAGATGGCACCAAAATGCAAAAGAGAGCCTACTATAGAAGAGTGAGGACAGAGTAGGCTCTGCAATAAGTGCCCATCAAGATAACTTTTCAACTTCCAATGTAAAAAAAGTGTTTCATGTTCAGAGCTGCTGACTTGTATTTAGAATCCAGGCAAGTAGAGTGAGTTTGGGGTGGGGTGAAGAATGACATTTGCATATATTCAGACAAAGTGACAGCCTTTAAAGCTGTGTGCACTTCATAAGTGAATGAATGCACCAACACCTTTAAAAAGAAAGCCAAAATACTCCAAATTCATTACCATATAGATTCTGTATACTACTGATCAGAAATGCACATTTAAGCAGACATAATCAGAACAAAAGGTCTCTTCTACACCTACAGAAAATCACATCTTAATGTTTTCCTAGACTGTTCAGAGAATACTATTTTTCAGAGGAATTCTTCAGTAAGCAAACAAAAAGGAACTATCAAAAAGTAATTTTCTTTCTTTGAAAGCTTCCCATTTATAATGACTTCTGAAATCACAAGAGGCAAGCTAACACTTGGAACACACAAGGAACACTTTAAAGCCACGCATTCTCCTTCATACAGCATTGCTAGGAGGCTCACTGCTCTTGGAGATTAGCAACGTTTCCTTACTATGCTGAAAATCCAACAGCTTAGCAATACACTAGATTTATTTTCCAGCAAAGTGCTCTTCTGGATCCCACTGGCAGAGCCTTCCAATCCAAGCAACAAGAAGTGCTATGTCCTTCCCCAGATAGTGGTACCAGACTAAAACAGTTATTCAAGAAAGTGAGCAGCCCTTAGAACTCAAAGCAGAACAGTCCAGCACCATAGGGACACACCTGTGCTGAAACAAAATCCACACTGCTGTACATATCTGTATATATTGTCCTCAAAAGCACAGATGTCAGAAGTTACAGGCCTGAGCAAGCAAAAGTACTTGATGAACAAATAATCTTTGAGTCTAAGAACCAATGAAGACACATTCTGGAAACACTAAGACTGGTAACTGACTCCTGTTCAGGATGGCCCACAGCAACACACCTTTCTCCACCACTTGGAAGAAAATATCTGAGAGGGTATCCCTGCACTCTTGTGCACCTCTAAGGTCTCCACAAACACTGCTGTTGAGCACAGGCAGAATTTGGCCTTTGGCATATAGGCACAGGTATATGGATGCTCTGGCAACTCTTTCTTCCATGCATGCCTCTGGAAGAAGCATATCACAGAATGGTTTGGGTTGGAAGGGACCTTAAAGACCATCTCATTCCAAACCCCCTGCCATGGGTAGGGACACCTTCCACCAGACCAGGTTGCTCAGAGCTCCACCCAGCCTGGCCTTGAGCACTTTCACAGATGGAGCATCCTCAACTTCTCTGGGAAACGCATTCCAGTGTCTCACCATCTTCACAGTAAATAATTTCTTCCTAATATCTAAACTAAACCTACTCTGTTTGAATCTATTCCCCCCCTTGTTCTATCTACACACTCTCTAAGTAGTCTCTCCATCTTTCTTGTAGGCTTCCTTCAGGCACTCAACACCACAACTGGGTCACCCTGAAGCCTTCTCTTTTCTAGGCTGAACAATACCAATTCTCTCAGCCTTTCCTTGTAGGAGAGAATTTACTATAATGCATGCCCCCTAACCTTCACACCATTTTAGTCCCCCACTTCTTTGAGAACTTATCCCAAAGGTACTCTCCTAGATGTTGCCAGATTTGTGTAGTGAAATTGCTGCAGCTTCAGAACAATTACTAGAGAAATACAATAGCAGGTAAAAGGTTTCCCTGAACTCCCAGAGGTGGTTTAAGCACATATTAAGAGAAGAGGATTTTTAGTCCCATAAAAAAAGAACAGAAAATTCCAACTGATTCATTTTAGGTGGTAACTCTACACCAGTGGATATTTCCAAAGGGTTGTCTTGAGCAGTATTTGCGCAGCTTCTGAAAGCTCTGCCTTTGAGAAGAGGTTCTTGTATCTATTTATCATCACTTACTTCACAATTTATCTAATGGAGCAGAGGAAAAAACTAAATAAAGTAGTTTTCTACAGAAACAGAAAACTCAACCCAAAGAAACCTCTTAACCAGAAAAAGCACACATTTGGTATTGACATGCCCACCTTTCTCTCCATCTTCATCACTAATCATGGCTTCCCAGTCATCCAAACCTGCATCTTCAGTTTCATCTTCCTCCTCCTTTTCTTCTGAAACTAAGAAATCCAACATTAAAGGAAAAGAAACAGTGCAGCAACATATATAACATTTTTAGATGTCTCTTCATTTGACATGACAGCTGCAACTTACAATTTTGCTGTTACCATAATTCTATTAAATTATCTCCACATTCCATAAGAGTAAGAAATAATCTCCAATTGTCTCCACAAAAATTGTATAGGCCTAGGAAACCATTTTTGTGGAAGACACAGCAAGTCTACTCATCCAGTTGTTCTCTGTATATTGCGCCCCTGCCTGCATAATGCCTGCCACACAAACCTCTACCACAATCACAATCCTTGAAAGGAGATACCCAATTAACAGTCAGCCACATATAACAAAGTGAAAGAGAAACAAGAATACACGTTGGCTTACAATATCATTTTAACTAGTGGGAAAATACATATTCTCTATAAAAAGGACTCCAGGTGCTTCAACATGATTATACCATGGATTCCAGAAGCATTAAACGTATACATTCAGCAGGAATTCAGTCAGGTGTATGAAGAGACTGCAGCTCTTAATAAGAGACAAATGGAAAAATGCATGCAACCCTCTCCAAGACACATTATACAATATATATTTGTTGCAGCACATGCTGTGTTACAACATTTCAGCTCCCTGAAATGAAGAGAATGTATGCTACAATGTTAACTAGGAACTAATATTCTACCAGTGAGACCTTTTCATATGGCAATGGAATGGCAATCATGAGATAAGCCACAATTAGAGCACACACTGAGCTCTGTTTTCAAAATCTTCACATTTTGTCAGTATTTGTCTGACTTAAGAATAAGGGTAAAAACTGAAACAGTCTCCTTGCTGAGAAAGAAGTCTAACACAATGTAATTTTGACAAAACAACTACTGCATGTGGGCAAAAGTGAGGGCAACAATCACTTGCTAGGCTGATAACTCAGTTTCACAAGCTAACCCATATTCACTCCATTCAGCACTTGTGAAAGAAAAGATCTGGAATAAAGAAAACAATCACTGAACACTGTACTATCGATACTAGAAGGAGTCTATTTACTCCCTATCTCCACCTAACTGCTGACTAAACAGCCTTGTAAAAAGTAAATGAAAGTCAAGGCTGCAAATCATAAGGAACTGCTCATTTGAAATATTTGCCTGGAGATATTTGAACACTGGAGTTCACTCAGAATAAGGGACGTTTACACTCAATTTGAAGCTTCACATCTTTTTACTCCATAAAATTCCATCAGTTCCTCCCTTAAAGAAAAGTAAAAAGGGAACTGCCTCAAGAAAGAATAGTCCCTTAGCCCCATCCAGTGAGGTCTGACAACTACCATGCAGCACTGACACACAGGCTGGTGTTTGAAGCTTATTAGCATTACTACCAACCTGGCTCTGCTGGAAGAGGACTCTCTTCTTTCACTGGTGTTTCCAGTTCCACAGCATCTTCAGCTGGGGAAGTTACCTCCGCATTTTCTGAAATTACAGGACAGGAAATTGGTTGCTATGTTCTTCCAAAGTGCAAACCAACTCCAACATACAGCTCCACTCCAGGTTATTTGGAAAACATTCAGCCTTCTAAGCAGTTGAACAGATTTATGAGATAGGTCAGTTACTGGCTAAGAGGATTACTATTGCTTTTGACATTTAAAAAAAGTGAGGATGCTTTCAAAGACAAGAGAAAATGAAGCAATACTAATGAACCAGCCATACTTCCCCTACCATTCCATTAAAAATAAAAAAATTAGTGTTACAATTCAGACCAGCACCATTTTCAATTCTTTACATGCACACACCTTCAGTGGTAAGTAGTCACATAGCTCATGTCAAGTGGAAAAAAAAACACCAAGAAAAAGTAGCTAAATAAGAACTAAGTCTGAATTTTTTAACTTTAGGATTAGTCTTGAGAAAGCCACAGTAATACCCCCAGAGGAAAGTCACAAACCACAAAAGTAAAAAACTGACATATTCAATCTACATCTAACTAGTGCAATAAATTTGAGGTTTTCAAGAATGCAAGCTCTTTGAACTACTCTAACTACTTGCACCCAGGAACTGAAGTCTGGTTTTATATACAAGAAAACAAATGAACAAACTGTCTCCAACTTAAAAGAACAGTACTACAACGAGGATCAATCCCTTTTCACTCTGGGACGTCAACTTAGAATTAATTGTAAGTCATTATTACTTACACTACTTTGTATTTGACTTACATATGTCCACAAAGTACTCAACATCACATTTGTACAAGGCCTTTACATCCTGTACATCTCCAACATTTAGAAAATCTACAGACAGTATTCAGGTTAGGAAAAAATAAGTCAAGTAGACTGTAAAACAAAGGATTAAGTGAGCAGTCTTCAAAACAACTTTAGGATCCTAATGCATTAGTGCTTGGATGTGAGGGCAGGGGTGTCAAAAGAACTTCAGAGGCACCTTGAAGTGCAATTAGTTCAGCATTAGCTGTTTTACAAACACTTCCTGAAATATGACTAATCTACTAAGTATCCCTGTATGCAAACCACACCTTCTTTATTTTCTGGCTGCTGCTGCTTCTTTTTCTTTTTGTCTTCATATATTGGCCTCTTCTTTGGCACAGAGTCTTTGGATGGCACTTCAACACCTGCAAAAAAACCCAAAAAAACCTTAGAATGACAGTCCAGGTAATTAATAAACAAACTTTGGCTTAAATGAGAACATGTTTTTCCAAAATGGGAAAATGGAGAAAGGAAAAGTGGAAAGTAGGTTAGATGCATTTTTTTAAAAGTCTGAATTCAAAAGCTGCAGAAGCTGAGCAAAGTATAGTTCTCCAGATACTACTGAAGGCTCTCAAAAAGAAGTTAGATAACTGGGGTAAGGGGATAATGAACAAAAAATAAACAATAAATCAAACTGGATTTTAAGACCACAAATTTGAAATTATCACAGACCTACATAAGATTTCATGAACACATATTTCAAGTTTAACAATTTAAAGTCTGCTGTGTGAAAACTCATTTAAAACCTGTCTGCCAGTGGTCCCAGTTTCAGACAATTCAGAGCAGTTCAGAGGCACAACTCTTTTTAAATGCTTAAGGTTGTTCAGCAGATAGTATTTTTGCTTTTGCTCCATGTTGGGGGGAATCTTTGTTTGGAGGGTTTTTTATTTAACAACATTGATGATTTCAGGCATTAAAGTAATGCCAGGTTCAATTCACTGGCTTCATCTTTGCCTAACCAGAAAGCAAGTAATGTATGAAGGGATTCAATCAAAAGCAGAAGTTTCCTGCAAAGACAAATTAATAATTGAATTACTGCTGCACCTTCTGAAACACTCAAAATTCCTGCAGGTACTGTGTGATTTACACTGCAGATTTGACAAGAATCTAGTTCTAAGGACACATGAATAGAAGGATTCTAATAACTACAGCAACAACGGAGGAGAAATGGCCTTTGTGTATGTTTAAGAGGTCCAAACATTTTACTAGCTACAGAGATTCCTACACTTATACATCCACCTACCCAAAAAGTGTCAGACAGTGTTCTCTATGATTACAAAGATACACAGCACTCATGAACTAGCTTCTTTTTTCAGTCACAAACCAGTTACCAAGAACAAATTAGGACATTTTACTTACAATATATTGGATACATTTAGTTCAGTGCAATGTAAACTGCCTATATTTCACAGAAAAGCAGGGAAGTTCCTACATACCCCTACAAATCCAAGAGGAGAACATATCATCCCCATGGACTAGCTAACTTGAGGCAAAACAATGCACTTGCCTAAGTGAGCATGTGAATTAATTTAACAAGATCCAGATCACTGGTGTTACAAGATCTGCAGCACAGCCCATCTGCTTTTCCTGGCCTTTGGACTAAGCTGCTTCTTCAAGTACTTTTTGTTAAGTTGCATCAATAATACCTTTAAACTGAAAGTAGAACGTATTGAAAAGCTGGGATATTTAAAGTGTAAGATGAAAATACAGACATTTAAACCTACTTTAAGAAAAAGGGGGGGGGCGGGTTTTGCACACACTGCCTTCCTTGACAACACAGCAGCTTTACATGGCATCACTCAGTATTTGCCTTCCTAGCTTCAGACAGAAAAAAACCCCAAGCAAAGAGCATTAATGCATATGAAGTTTGAGTGGGTTTTATTTTTCTATTTTATTATTATTATTTTAAGCTTTACTCTTACCCTGAGCTTGGAGTAATTTCAGAGTAGCCTCTGCTCTGGCTCTGGCTTCTCGTTGAGTTTTTGTTAAAAGCTTTCCCTCCTTCTTCAATCGTTCTTTCCTCTCTTTTTCCTTCTGCTTCTTTCTTTCTTTCCTCTCCTGCTCTAATCGTTCCTAGAAAAAGATTAAGAAACACACAGAAACTTTAAAGAATGCTTTGCACAAAAGCTGCCCAACAGTATATTCTGTTCATGAGAAACATATTAAGGACTGAGTCACAAAATCACAGAATATGCTGAGTTGGAAAGGACCCACAAGAATCACACAGTCCAACCCTTAGGCCTGCACAGGACTGTGTCCAAGAGTCACACCACGTGCCTGAAAGTATCATTCACCAACTGCAGCAGCAAGCATACAAATTAAGATTACTTTCCCCCTTATTTTATCCTTGGAGTGAGATATACAATACCTCCTCTTTGCGCTTCGCTTCTAGTTCCTCCAGTCGTCTTATGCGTTCTTCCTCCTCCCTTTTTGCTCTTTCCTCCTCCTCCTTCATTTTAGCCAGGGCCTCTTGCATAGCTTTAACCGTGGCTTTACTGGGACCCTTTTTCTTCTCTTTCTCTTTTTCTTCCTTCTCACCTTTCTTTTTTTTCTTGTCTTTTTTCTTCCTGTCTCCCTCATTGTCATCAGCTACAGAAAGAAGAGGCACACATTCAAAGATCCCAGAAATTTCAGATACTCTAAATACAATTAATGTTTCAAATACGATAACACCAAATGACAAACATTTTCACTGGCTTCTACATAAACATTTCATAATGGAAGCAACAAAACTGTCTCTGAAGTCTTAAAGTAACAGAATAACTGGGAAGTGTAAAAGTACTCTTGAAATATGGAACAGTAATCATATACTGTAATGAGAATTCACCATCTGGTTTTTGTTTGTACCTGAACAAACTAGAGGCCAGAAAATACAGCCACATGTGAGCTAACACAGAGAGGCAGACAAGGCTACCAAATGTCTAGTATTCACAATTCAAAACCAACCAACCAACTCTCTTCACAGCCTGTCACCACTTTGGCATTACAAGAGCTACAATGTTTAAATTACAGTTTTAGAAACCATGTTACAAACCTTCTGTTCCTGTAGGAATCTCTCCTTTTTCCCCAGTGCCAGGGATTGTTGTGATTTCAGAAGCCTTGTCTTCAGACTTTTTTAGAGATTCTTTTGGCTTTGCTGGTTCTTTACCACCTTCTAATTCTTCCTTCTCTTTCTGCTTCCTGAGTTTGGCTTTTTCTTCCTCACGTTTTTTCCTTTCACGTTCTTTTTTTTCTGCCTTCTTCTGAGCCACCGTTTTTACTTTGAATGAAGGTTCTTCTTCATCATCCCCACTCTCAGCAGCAGGAGCAGACTTTGGCTTTTGGTTTTTCTTTTGTCCTTTTCTAGACTGGGAGACATCGTCTGATTCATCGCCACTCTCACCTGTAGACACTCCCCTGCCACGTTCCTTGCTTTTCTTAATGTTAGTTTCATCTTCTTCTGACAAATCATGTTTTTTACTTGACTTCTGAGTTTTCCCTTTGCTTTTCTTAAGCTGTGTCTCATGATCATCATCATCACTGCCAGAAAGCGCGTCTTGTTTTGCTTTCTGAGTTTTTTTAGATTTTTTGTCTTCCATTTCCTCACTGTCATAATCATTTTCCAGACTAGCTTTTTTACTCTTTCCTTTCCTTTTTTTGTCCTGTTTTGATAAGCTTTCTTCATTGTCATTTTCAACCTGGTAATTAAGAAATTCAGTAATCAGCCATGAAAAATTACTTGCCATCCTGAGCTAAGTAGCATTGAGATATATCAAGAAAAATCTGTTTTACTGAAGACAAAGTTTGAAAGCAATAACTATTCCTGCTGAGTGTACCATACCTCAGCCCACATTTAAAATGTCTTCTGATTGGCTTTGAAGACATGAAGACGTGGCTTCTGGTAAAATCTTTTATGATTGACTCTACTATGAAAATATGATCAACGCAACAGCTGCATGTTTCACATAGGAACTCCAACTACGCTGCAACTTGTCTGGAACAGAGGTGTCTCTCATTTCAGTTATTTTCTATCAAAAAGCCCACCTCCCTCTTAGTGTTCACCTTTCCTGTAGAAGGCTGTTCCCTGTCAACTTTCCCTCCTTGCGCCTCTATTGACAGTTCCTCCAGCTCCTTCAGGATATCATCTTCGCTAAAATAAGAAAGAAGTTAGGGTACTTAAGTAACTGAGGTTTTGGATAATGGAATAAGATCAGACAGAGAGAAAAAAAACAAAAAAAACTTACTCAAAATCCTGTTTCTTCTTCTCTTTTTTCTTTTTGCCTTTGGATTTCTGAGGCTCCTGATCCTTTGCAGCTCCCGCACCTTCTATCTCAGCAGCAAGGGCATCAATATCAATATCATCTTTTGCACTAAAATGCAGAAGAAAACCAGTGTTTTCAGGAGTTCAAACGTTAAGTTTATAAAAGTAGAAACCATCTGCATAAAACAAAAGCTTTAAAATGCAAAATCGATCAGAAAACATAAGCAATGCAGGGAAAATCCCCCACATTTAATGAACTATTATGCACTGTTACCTTATTTCACTCAGTAGAATGGAAAAGAAAAGGCCGTAACACGTGATCTGATTGAAGGGTGGTGCAACAGTAAAACACATTCAGTTCTTGCTATACTGACTTTAATAGTTTAACTGTGAGATTTGATGTAACTTCTTGGGAGAACATAATTAGACTGTTTGACTGTTCCTCCAAGAGATAAGTTGTTTAGTCCTTCACAGTCTGTGTCAGTGATGGAAAAGCAGCCACCACAATGAAAGCATACGAACTAAGCACAAATAGAAGAAATTTTGCAATTTATAACCACGAAATTCTACTGAGGGATACTTATCTGCACCTTTAAACATCCTTCAGCAAACAAAAAAACTGCTGTATTTTTACCTGGCAAAAAAGTGAAAGTTCCAACTTACAGTAACAGTTGCCTACGTTTTGCCATCAGACTGAAAAATTTATTGTTATCTTCCAAGAAAATAAGTCACACAGAGGAAGAGAGTTCAGCCCCAAGCCAGACTTTAAAGCAGGTCATAAAAAACACCAATGCAATGGGTAAACAATCATTTTCACCACGTGCCTTGATATCACCTCTCCCAAGCCTAAAGAAAGCCAAAGTTTTTGTCCAGATGTTTTACCACCTAATCACATTCACAATACAGTTGTAAGAAAGGAGACTAACTTACCCCATGCTTCACACTTAGAATTTCGATACTCAGACCAAAAGTGGTCTATTAAAGCAGCAAATATTAGGATGCTACTTTCATCATAACTTGCAGTTTCAAAACTCCATTTGATCAATAAGCTGTTAATATCTCATTTAACTCCCTCTTAGATATGTGGTCAGAACACTGTCATTTCCAGTTTCCCTGCCTCAATCATTACCACCCAGTTAGAACAAATCAGCCAAAGGCTGACCCACCAAGTAGCTGAAACTCTAACCTGAAAATAAGGAAGTAAATTTCTTCCAAATTCAGGATTTTCAAGAATTTGCTTTTTCAAGCAAATTCTAAACTATCAGAGCTTCAGCCTTGCCAATTTATAAACCCAGAAGCTGAATCTTAATTTAAAAAAAAAAAACAAAAAAAGCATTTAATTATTAATTTACAGATTCTGAAATTCAGCAAGTCTAACTTAGTCTAACTAACTCTTTGCAGAAGGAAAGGGCTGAATCATTTTACAAGTTTAAGTGAATGCTGACATTCACAAACCCATTTTATGCCAAATATTGGGAATATGCAAGTCACCAAAGACTGTTTATGTGTGACAATAGCACAACCAAGCAACAATGCACTTCATTTTTTTAAAGATCAAGATTGATTATTTACATTTCTAAGATCTTAAATTTTCTATGTAGACTGAACAAGTAAAAAAAAGCAGGCCAGTAAAGCACCTCACTGTACAGCATCTGTATTACCAAAGATCTTTTTAGTAAAGAGAAGAAAACACACACCTTAAATATACCTAGTAACACTTCCTAGGTGCTGACATGATTAGTAGTACATTTGCCAAAAGAAATGTATCTCTCAAATAGTTAATGCAATATTTCTAAAGCAATCCTCACCTTCCTCAAGGGAAAATAAACTTTTTGGCCATTTCCACCCTCAGCTGACTTGGGATTTCAGCAATTTAAGAGCTGTTTTTATAAGCAGTTAACTGGCTGTACACCAGGGGTAACAGGTGAAATAAAAATGTCATTCATCTCCACACCTAGAATTAAAGCCCTGTTCTCAGGCTAACTATACTACATCTAACTATAGTAGATGTAGTATACTAGATGATGTATACTACACATGGACCCTCACACTTGTTTTTGCATTAATTTTGCAGAATATCAAGTTTATCAAGCACATTCGCTTAGCTCCTTTTACTCTAGAAGCTAATGGAGGAGACTGAGCCAAATCCAAGCTTGAAATAGTTTGAAAATACCACAGTATATACTCTGCTAGTACTAATTCCAAGACCATACTGCTCCGTTTACTACAGGATCTTAACCTCATGGTTGTAAGGACAGCTTATTTTACACGGACACTCTCAAGGATTTTTCACACTACAACTTAGCAGAAAGTTATGTCCAAACATAAAACATATGGGTTTATTGGTACAAGCAAAGAAACTGCCTATGGTCCACTATGCTTTCCAGGATACAGGCTTTGAGGGGGTGAGGGTTTATTTGCTGTTAAATCAACACAGTTCAACTGAACCTTGAAGAAGAAATTTTTTTTTCCCCAAAGAAGTTACCTGAAATCAAACACTGAAGAAACCAATTTAGGCTGTAACAGCAAGAACAGGTTAGGAATAAGAAAGACTGTCCAGCCGTCACAATTGCAGCATCAATATCATACAAAAGCCTTTCCAAAGTTGGCTTCTACTGCTTGGTTTCTGAAAAAAACGGTCAATGATTTCTGAAAAGCAATCTATACTTTCCACTACATTTCCATTTACTAAGAAGGGACACAGCAAGCTTCAAATATTTGAGCCTCAACAAAGTAAAATATAGGCTGCATGCACTTATAGCTACAGCAATATATACAGCTGTAATTCTTAAGAATTGACAAATACGAGTATCACTGGAAAGCTAAGGAATTCAAACACTGGCTTCCATTACTGTAAGTTTATTCCCATACTGACCTTGAATTTCCTTATCTTCTAAAACTCTAATAATATTCCACTAGGATTTCATAATAAAAGCTGAAAAGAAGACTGAGAAAGTCCTCTCCCTTGTCCTGGGAGATTCTCATGTTACAAGGAACCCACTACACTTAGATACATAACAGGAAAGCCTCTTTCCTACTGGCATTGTTAGATACACCTAGGAACTTCTGTCCACAAACTTTTTAAAGCAGTCTCCAAATATGTTTCAGAAACACACACACACTTTTGCAAGAAACTCTTCCTCCAAGATCTCCACTCAGCCTTTACAAGGGTTACACCCTAAGAGTGCCTGATCCAGGAACGTGAAAGGACCAGAGTGCTCAAATGGTTTTCAGTTTTGACCTGAAAGTGCTTTTGCAGGAAGATTTTATAAACAGATTTCACAGCCTCACTGCCTTAGACCATCAAGCTCAAAATGCTTTCCACCACAAAAACAACTCCATGTTTCCCCAACATAAGAGATTCAAGGGGGTCTGGAGAGCACAAAAATTTAAACAAAGTGCTACTGCACTGCTGAGAAGGGATTACTTCCCTGACTTTCCTTTCTCTTTGTGTCACAAGTGAAGCTTAAGCCACCTCTCTTATTCACATACTTTTGATTCCAGCCTTTATTTTTGCTACCAAATATAAAAAGAGCTCTGATATTGCTGAGTCAGCATTTCAATGCATTAATTTACAGCAGCAGTAGAGTGTGTGTACTTGACTCAAACCAAAACAAGCAATCTTGAAAACAAATAGTCTCAGACATTCCTCCACAGAGGTTTGAGCCTAATATAAGGCAAAACTCAGCAGTAGGGAAAGACACAGCAGTCAAGTTAATTAAATGAGAGGGCAGTAATCAATAACAAGTATGCAGAGATCACTACATTTCAGATACCTAACAAAACTATTTTTCTTTACAATTACATTACTAACCAAAAAGAAAAGGTGTTCTAAATTTGCCCAACACAATTTCACTGCCCTTTGCCATTTAAGCACAATTACAGCAATGTAAGACTTAAAAATATTCCAAAGCATTTTTGAAACAGCACGTAGATGCATTTACGTACTTTATACTGAAAAAAATATTTACCTTAATGCCCTAGAAATGACATTAAGAAATCAACCGTTGCCCAAAAGGCTTCCAGTATAAGTTGTCTGCATAAACTAATGCAAACCTACATTACATGGGGAAAGCCACTTAAGGACAGATTCTTGAATATTCACTGAGTCACTAGTTAAATGCTGTGCTAACACACCATTCTGTACCAAACCAAAATCAATCAGACCATCCCAAATAAGCCCTGGAGATTTTTAAAACGGCACAGCCAACCAAGAAAGTTCAGTAACATCCCTCACACAAATAAAGCATCAAGTAAGGCCAGTCACAAAGTGATACTCAAAACAATCTAAGCTGCTCATGTTACATGTTAAACAAAATCAGCAACAAATAAAGCTACAATCCCAAATCCCACCTATAAGAGAAACATGAATTCTTTTTCAGTGTGAGGATGAAAAGAGGGAAAAAAAGAGTTGTCACCTACTGCTGCTCAGTCAGATGTACAAAGACAGCTAGTAGCTCTCCTGCTTACAAGATCCCACACAGCTGCAAGCTATTGAGTCAGAAAAGTGAAAAAAACCCCTCGTGACTGATAGATGCACATTCTGCAGAAAAACCCCAACACCGCTGTGTTTCTTGTGCTAGTACAGCAAGAAAACAATATTTAAGACTAGAAACAGTTAAAAAACCCAACAAACAAACCCCTCAGCTATTATATCACACCTGCCAAAAAATACTAAAATACCACATACCTTAAGGTGTTGGCCTTTTTTCTTGGAGACGGTGTGTTTTTAAAACACAAGAAACAAGCAGAGTTTTGGATCAAGTTCTTTTTCTGACGCAATGGTCTGCAACAGCCAGAACCTAGAAAATCCCTGTGGAAGCCATCTGGAGGCCAGAGGTGACCCTAACACATGCTTTGATTTACAGATGCTCAAACTTATGTTAATCCTAGTTTCCACACTCTAGGGGTTTGCTTTAGTCTTTTACAGGCACACTCTGCCATTTTCCTTACCAAAAAAACCTCACTTAGTGAAGTTCACAGTTCCTAACGTTGGCAATTTGCAAGATGCATTTTTCAAGTTTGAAGTTCCACCTTTTCTTTCACAGTCTACAATTTTACAGGTGCTCATCAGTGCACTGCTCACCAGAGCAGAAATTGTCATTCTTCAAGTCAAGATTTAAACTTATAATTCTGAAATAAGATGAAAACTATCAATGCTTCCTAATAACATATGTCTGTTACAAGTAAACTTTATCACTCCTCTCTTCCAGGGAAGATTAAGAAAATTACTCCAAGTACTGGCATAGTTAATGTATTCATCATTAAGGGATTTTCAGTTTGAAGCTTCCATACAGAGGACAGATACTGCATGCAATATAGTCTCTGTAACAGAAAAATTTAGGCATGGAAATATGAAAGACTCCCTAGGCATTGCCCAGGAAAACAAAGCCAAATGCAGGAAGACAGGACTACAGCTATTGAAATAAGAGTTGATAGGCTTTTATAATTTTTCTTTGCTCAGTGAACTTCTGCAGCTAAAATGCTTGACTGTTCTTCCTTGCCAAACAAGCTCCTCCAGCTTTCTGTACCAGTTCTAGTGAAGGAAAGCCAACTGACACAACAGCATTTCACAGGTACCCTCTAATAACAGACAAGCTCATTATGTTAGCAAGATCACCAGCAAGCATGCATGTTTTCCTCACATGCTGCCCTAAGAACACACACAACTAGAACTTTCAGTACATTTATTACAGTACCTACACTACATATTCCCAAACACAGGGGAAAATTTCATTACAAATGGGCACCATGCAGCTACATGTGACAGAGATGGCATCCTGACTAGGCAGCAGTGAGATAAAGAGCAAAGGAAACTACTAATCCATTCATGAGCTAAGAGTGGAGCAACAGGATTATACAAAGGAGCTGAGTTGCCCTCATTCATATCAATTTGACTCTACTGAAATCAGGTAAATGAAACTGCAGAAATTAAATGGAAGAATTCAGCTTAAAATGAGATGAGCCCTTAACTACAGAAATCCAACTTTGAGCTTTGCAAACAAAGTCAACAGGGTAACACTGTGCTGCTGAAACCAAAACTAAAGTGTACACACAGGCTCAAAGATTACCAGCACTTTTTGATCCGTTGCACTGACCGACACAAACACGATTACTAATGCTTGCCTTCATCCTGCAGCTAACATCCAAAGTCAAACAATGCTAAAAATCTTTTACTTAAGATTTGGGTTTGGCTGTCTCTGCAAAGATGAAGCTGAAATGTAAGAAAATACAGTGTGATAAAAAACCCCTGTAAACACTAATGAGCAAGGGGCAGAAGGGTGAGCAAGTCGGCACAGCAAGGAGGTTGCATCACTGCTGTGAACTCCCTGCCCACATTCCTGCATAATCAGAAGACTCATTTTTGCTGAGGCAACTTCGGAGTTATTTCATCACTTACATGATACCAGCTCTTCTAACCACCTTCAAAGGAACATCACTGTCATTAAGTCATTTTCTTTTGATTAAAAAAAAGTGCCCCGACCCTCAAAAAGACTGAAAAGAAGCTGTTTCCATGTGGGTTTATAGCACTTTTAGACCAAGTAAAACTAGTACTTTTTGACAGGTCTTTACCATGACTTCCCTAGAGCACCTTACCAATCCTCTGTATGCAGGAGGCATCGTAAGCCCAGTAATAAGAATGCATTTCTAAATACAAGGTATCCAAAACCAGCAAGTTACCAGTGCATATTTGTAATTATTTTCACTTGTAAGCATTAAGAATGAAAGACAGAATGCCAATTTAAGTTCCTCTAGAGAAACTGCTACAGGACATAAACCACTTAGAAAGTTATCATTTCATTGTTCAGAACCCCACACAACCAACTTGCTCTCTAAGTGGGTTATGAAATCAAAAATGCAAGCATCTGCTGGCTCAGCAGGACTATTCAAAACATGGAAACAAAGCCCTGGCCTTTTTCTCATTTGACTTATCAAAGTACATGAACACCACAGAGTTCTCCTTTTAGAGCAGATGCAGCCACCTTGTTTTTCCCCCACTGCAAACATTTAAATTACATATGTGTGAGACAGTTTGAAATCAGGAAAGAATGAACTGCACTCCTTCCTCAGCCCAAAAAGTGACAGAGTGTCCATGTGAGCATCATCTATGCAACCCACCACTGCCACCAACAGTGCTTAAAGAACAAAAAAGTCACAGGTCCAGAAATAGGGCACCCTCCTCTTGCCTTTTCCTTGAGCTATGGGGTAAGGAAGGGGAGAAGTGACTTCCTTCCCCATTCCCAGCCACACTTTCCCCTCTCATCAGCTTAGGCAATCTTGGGGCCCTGAACTCTGGCAGAAGACACTTCTTTTGGTGGCAGACCAAATCACACACCTGAGCTATATTGTGGACACACAAGCACTGAATCCACTGCAATGGAAGCAGGTACAGCTGGTAGGTGGGGACAGCGAGAGTAGCACCACAACGTTTGAGAAGTCTGACAGCTCAACTGAATTGAGTTTTACATGAAACTACACCTTGATTTTTCATAGATGAAAGGAAGCTGGTGAAGCTACCTAATTACATGAGACAGCAAATAAATAAAATCTGACTAAAAGGGTAATTGCTTTTCATTCAGACTCCCATGACAATGATTTCATTGGCCATGCCTTCTCTTTCAAGTCTGGCTGGAGAAAAAGAGTGACATAACTACCAGCTAAGCAAAACCTTCTGAAAAATGGTAAGAACCTAACCTTCAACCCAAACCAAAAGGTTCTAGAAAAACAGAAAGTCTCCTTTATTCAACCCAGACTTAAAAAAAGGCACACCACAACGTAAAATTCCCATTTAACCAAAGATATAGCAAAATTTTAAGACACAAAGTTTCTGTTGAGGCCAGTAGCTGGCAACACAGATCTCTGTAAGAAAGCAGCTCTTCAAGGTTCAGTTTATGTATTTACACCTCAAGAGAATAAGACTACTAAAAACATGGAATATGAAACACTAAGTAAAAAAATAGCTTTTGGTCTTCCCTGACCTAATTCTTTTTGGGTTTTGTTTGTTTAGGAAGAGTGCAAAAATGACAGAAACTACCTCCAAGTTCAGCATTTTGCAACTTCCATATCCTACACATCTCACTGTATAAAATCAAACTACATCACAAAAACACAATTTAAAACAGCTTCACAAAATGCACTTTAGACTGTCTACAATCCTGAAGAGCAAAGGACACCCATCTACATCAACTATAATTAACACCAACACTTCACATGTTGTAGTATGTATTTCAAGAAACATATTTCAGTGTTAAGATTTTAAATTCCAGAACTATTGTTAAAAAAAACCAAAACAACCAAGACACCAAACAAACAAAAACTTCACAACAAAAAAAAACCCCAAAAGACAAAAAAACCCCTGACATACAAAAAGAATAAATCATTGGTGCTGCAAACCCTTCTGCAAGGTACCAACTGCTTTTAGGCCAGAACACCCACCAGTTTGTGCTGCCCTTCCTCAGTCAAGTTAAATGACTGAATTCTTTGCACACATAATTTGGCTGCAGAAAAACTATTTCCTCTACCAGTGTTAGGAGACTAGTTTTGTGGACAAGGCAGAGGGAGGAGGAAAAGGAGTACTGTGCAAGCATTACAAGTTACTATACTGGACACTTTGCCCAGAACTGTAACCTTCACTTCTAGGCAGCTTCTAAGAGATGAACAGCACAGAAAAAATGTTCAGCAATGCACATGAGCCCAGAGTCAGAAAAACACGACAGCAATAATGCAATTAAAAGGCAAAGGTATGTAAAGCTTGTCTGGCTTGACGTTATGAGTGGCAACAACAACAGCAAAGTGTAACTTACCATAAACCTCTATTACGAGCAAGGCTTTTGAGAGGTCTTCAGAGAAATGAAAGAATGTATTCTGCAGTTCATGCTGGCTTGCAATGTACTATTTTCATACTTTTCACAAGAAGTAGTTATATATAAAATTCAGATGCCTTCATGAAGGTAACAGATGAAGAGAATCAATATTTCAAGAAGAAAAGCTGCTTCTTACAATCTCCTTAGTGTAGTGCTTTTTGGTTTATGTTGCCTTTATCGCAAATATTTGAAGATCCTTATAGTCTTTTTACAATGATGTTTTGCTTTAAAAAAATTCCAACTAATACATAAAGATAGTTGTCTTATAAATATGAGTTGCCTGTAGTAAAAACTAAAGTTGGGGGTAACAGAAATAGACACTTGCATAGAACAGGCCGATAAATTTCTGTAATGGAGAATGTCTTTTGCACTATTTTACATCTTTCAGTACAAAATCTTCCATCTTCCCAATGAGATTGGCAAAACAAGGATCTCAAGCATTTATCAGCTGTTCCTTTTGACATGGCTGCAGAGACCTTTGCATGTGGAATTACTTTTGAGAAGCAGGTAAGAGAGAGTTATCATATGCTTTCTGGTGTACAGAATGTTTCCAAACTACAGCTGTGTGTATGCTTTCTAACCTTCAAAGAGCTTTCCTACACAACATTAAAGAGATTTTACTTAACTCACTAACATAAAAAGGAACCAAACAGAA
Organism: Scytalopus superciliaris; assembly: GCA_013400415.1. NCBI lineage: Eukaryota > Metazoa > Chordata > Aves > Passeriformes > Rhinocryptidae > Scytalopus > Scytalopus superciliaris. The sequence goes on along the minus strand of VXBX01003745.1, from coordinate 313,838 downwards.
TGACTAGGAGACCAGCAGAACAGAAAGCAACACATCAGCTAGAGCACTGTAGGCCTTATTTTAGCAGCAGTATTCACTCTTGGCTGCAGAGGCACAGCTGGCACCTGTAACTTGTAAAGCAATAAGCATGAATGATCAGAGTGGTATGCCTAGGCAACAAGTCACATTATTAAAGGGTAGAAGAACAAACACACATAAATACTACCTACTGGAACCTAAGGAAAAGTACTAAGAGAAGAGAAAGACGACTTAAAGCTGGAAGAAGAGGAAGAACACATCAAAAGCTAACACCATCAAGGGGAAAGACCCATATTCTAGGGCAGTAATGATCTGTAACACAGAGCACATGGCACCTACTAGGAAATCTACAACAGCAGTTTGAGGCTTGGATTCAAAGCACAGTTCTGCAGTTTACAACAGCTTTTCTTCCCACACATTTAAAAAAAAAATATCCTAACTGGATTCCAAACCAGCAGGATAGAACCTTGACATACCTTCTGCCATTACAACTATATCAAAGAATAAAAGCATAACACCACTTCCAGAAGGAGCTAGACACACATCAGAACACCTACTCTGCAATTAGGAAAGCCTGAAAATTCACATACCTCATATTTTCATAGAAATATTTTCTAAGAAGCTTCATTTGAAAATGAGTGATCAACACAAACACAAAAATTCCAAAGAGGAAACAATTAAAACAACTTCTCTATGGCTTAGGAGCTGTTTATGACTCTCCACCTTTATGGAGCACCTAACACACCACATGGTGACCACGTGTCTGACCATTCTAGACAAATATGTCCTTCATTGGCAAATGCACAGCAACCAGGCAGCAGGAGTCAATAACAGAGCTCCAGCAGAGCATAGCAGAGGTGCCTGCATTGGAGGAACACGGTATAAATACATAAGGGAAAAAAATTCATCCTCACCCTCACTTCCCAGCACACTTGCCAGACATGTATCAACACTCACCAGTATGACCTCCACTGTACTCGGCAGAAAGAAGGGAGGAGGAAACTCCACTACACAAGTCAAAGCTATGGGGGTGATGGGAGAAAAGCAGAGTAAAGATGACTTGTACCTTATGTAACTTGTCTTACTGTATCAGAAGATGAGCAGAAAATCTCCTTCCTGTGACCACGTCAATTCTCCAATCAATATTCACAACACAAACATACCACCTGCATCTTCTCACATGCTTCCTCTGCACTGCAAGTTGTGCCCATGAGCTGCCACCAAAAGGAATGTAGGGGATTGTACCTGTAACATAATTGCTGGGGAAGGAGAGAGGAAAAGGGGGAAGAAACAAATACCACTGCATAGCACAGCACTGAAATCCAGCAAGCAAATCCAACTGGACGCCTTTGATTATGCAGTGCTGTTCCTCTCTCACTCTACAGGAAATAGAAGGCAGACTGATGGGGAATGTTGGAAGTCGAAATTCAAGATACAGATGCAAATATGTGATGCAGCCTCTCCCTCACGGGAGCTTGACATTCACAGGGATGTCAGCTAGAATCAACACCACCAGGCAACAAGTCACCTCTGCAGGTAACACCTAGCCCAAAACATCACTGGACTTCCAGGGTCATCCTCACTCTCATCTCCTCAAACTGCCTGCTATAAAATACACCCAGTCTGACCATCCTGTCCTCCTTTCTCAAACACATATCTGTTTGAAATCTTCTTCCACGTCATCCCTCACTGCCATACAATTGTGCAGCCCTGTGGCACTGCACTGCCATGGCTAGCAGCAGTCCCTGAGGTCTGTACTGCATGTGCAATGCCTCAGGACTAAAGACTGTCAAGGCTTACTTTGGCTGAACTCCTCTTGACCTGTCTGCAACTATGCCTTGATTTAGCTGTGACAGCAATTTCTCTAACTGACCAGGTGCCTATGCCTAATTGGTTCTACTTTTGTTTACCCGAGCATGCTGCAGCCCTAGTTTCATGTAGAGAGCAGTGACAAGCAGTCACTGCACAGAACAAGATATTCACAACTCTACAACAATGATGTAGTGTAGAGAAATACAGGCCTGGTATGGGAGCAGGGGCCTTGAGAAGTGAAGAGCCAGCACACAGAGGAGTGCGGGCATGGGATAAACAGAGATGGCTTCTATAGACTCAGCACAAGACACCCCACAACTTGACAGAGGCTGGCTAAAAGAAAAACAGACCTGGACAAGACTGCTTTTAAGGGTAACAAACACAAAAGAAAAAGCACATAACACCCAGTGCCTTTCACATATTTGGATGTAATGGGGAGCTAACCAAAGGAGTCAGCTAACCATGGAGCTTCATGGAGTGACCAGCAAAGAGCAAAGTCACATTAGCAAGCATATAAAAATGTGCAAAGATGAAACCACCAAGAGCGATCACATGCTCCTGGTGAAGGACACCTGATGTGACAGGTCCCCCTAACAGCTCCCCACCACCACCAGGATGAAACCACTGACCTTAGGACTCCAGCAACAGTGAGCGTAACTACTGTAACTGCTTTACTGCTCTTTTTTATAACATTCAGATCTGAATTAGGCTCTCAAGATTTCACCTATTCTAACAAGAAATTCTTGACCACTCTTTTAAGGTGTGCTTCCATTTTTCAGACACAAATGACATTTCACATGTAGCACGAGAGACTGGTGCTCAGTAATTTACACACAGAAACGCACGCAGAGATACACAGAGAGAACAAAGTACCCAGCAGACACCAAGGCTCTCAGTGTCCCCTGCACACCAGACACTACCACTGGAAGGGCCCCGAGGAGCAGAGCTTCAGTGCCCAAAGACTTCTCCATGATTCTGGCATCTACCACATCGGGTCTAAAGACGAGCACTAGGGTCTTCCTTCCATCAGAACACAAATATCCAACCCTTCCCTCTTCTTTCTCAAGTCACATGTGACTCACCTCCTCGCCAGAGCTGCTCCCAAGACATCCCGGTGAAATACAAGCCCGTGAAACAAGGTGGTAACAGCAGACACTGCAAAGCAACACACGTGGCATTGCAAAAGGTGTCTGGAAGAACAGTCAGATGAGGAAAATACTTCACTGACAAAATGCTCCTTACTCAGAAAGGTCCGGAGAAACTGAAACAGTTCACACCCTAACAGCCTTAAGTTACCATCAGCTTCTTAAGGTAATACACGCTTAGGTAGTAAAAAGTGCTTAGAAAGGAAACAGCACTTTTTGAAACAGCTGTCACGGGGAGCACTTCCAGAGGAGAAACACTTAATGGCTTAAAAAGCTAAGGAAAGAAAAATTAGTTTGTAGCTCATATACAATTTAAGACATCAGTTTTTATTTTACTACTTATAACTATTAAAAGCCAAAAACACTCTCTAAACTGATTGTACCTTTGTATTAATCACTTCACAGTGACAGGTGAAAAGATGTTCTCTGCTAGTGCATACATACACAGCACCACTCGGTCAGCACTCCATATGGTTAATACAGCTGTCATTATAGGAAACTCTTACACACAAAAAAAGTTCACAGATGGGGCAGTGCCCACGACGATATGCACATAACCACAGAGGCGATCCTCCCATCCTCCAATCACTAAAATACCCAACATCTGCATTCATTAGACATGCCGATATCCCTGTTACAGCACGAAACACGTAGACATCGCTGTCACAGCACGATCTAGCGCACCAACGTCGGATAAGACATAAAAAAATAATTAACAAGCCCACACGTGAGGCGCCGCAATGGCACTGTGCGGGTATTTTCTGTCTGACAGCCGAGCTGCCCTGCCCCTCACGGACAAGCACACGCACGGCCGGGCCGAGCGGGGCCTGGCGCGCCCCGCCTGCGACGAGGNCTGGCTGGCCGGGCTCAGCCCGCGCACGGAAACGGCCTGCCGGGCACCACTGACACAACCCGGCAATGCATCCCCCCGGGCAGGCTCCCTCAGCGCACAGAGCCCTCCCGGGAGCCGGCACGGCGCCGTGTCACGGCAGGGCAGGGCGGGGCAGGAGGGGGGGGG
>VXBX01003745.1:270428-309489 GCA_013400415.1 Scytalopus superciliaris | reverse complement strand
GCTGGCTGGGGCTGGCTGGGGCTGGCTGGGGTTCGTGTGATCCTTTCCGTCCTGTCTGCCGGGAGTCTCCCCGTGCTCCCTCTCCTGGAGACCTGCTGGGCTCTGCTCTGCCCCGCTCTGGCAGGGCTCCTCCTCCCTCCCTCGGGAAGCACAAAGCGGGCTCCGGGAGCGGCACGGAGGGCGAGGCAGTGCAAGTTTGCCGGGCAGCACAGTCAGTGGGGCTGTCACAGCCCTTCGTGCGCCCCGGTTGGTGCTTTGCGCCGTTGGACGTGTTCGGGCGGGGAGAACTTTACAGAAAGCGATTTTGGCCGTGTTTCCTCACGCAGCAATTAGGGGGTGGGTTTTGGTTCCTAGTGGTGGCTGCCATAGGGTGGTGTTTGCAGTAGCAGTTTCCTGGGACTAATTAAAGCAGTGTATTGGCCTAAAGCATTTGCTGTTGAGGACCTCATCTTTCTTCCAGCTGAGGAGAGGAGTGTTAATGCAGATTTAAATATGTTACACGCCTGAGGTGCTTAAAGTAATTTCGTTTAAACTACTGCCAGAAACCTACATTAGACTTGTTCTGAGACATCTCGTACCTCCTACACCAGCAGCTTGGAGTTTTCCAGCTGCGTCTTCTTGTTTCAGAGTATTTATTAAAGGTAGGTGCCTCTGGCTCAGAATGAGTGTTCATAGAGTCAGCCGGATTGGAAGAGACCTCTGAGATGATCGAGTCCAACCCTTGATCCAACACCACTGTGGTTACTAGACTGTGGCATTAGGTGCCACATCCAGCCTCGTTTTAGAAACCTCCAGGGATGGAGAATCCACCACTTCTTGGGCAGCCCATTCCAATGCCTGATTGCTCTCTCTCTAAAGAATTTCTTCCCTTTTGGAACTGGTGAATTTTTCTTCTTTATATTGACAAGCAGTTTCGGGCTCCTGAGCACTTTCAATAGCTGGCTTTGGGGCTGAGAGAATAGGACATGACTTGTATCTTTGTTGCCATCTGCATTCCTTGTGGAAGTATTCTCCAAAAGAGGTTGCAGTATAGCAAAGAACTACTCCTATCTTGAAATAGCACAGCATTTTTTTCCCTAGGGTGTGAACTGCAAGTAGAAAGAGATCAGGCTTTTAATTAAGGGTTTGCATAAATGTTAATTCCTTGTGTTGCTATTTCCACAGGTCTAAAGACATCACTTTCCAGCTAAAGATGGCTGCTGATACCCCTGTTGACATCCTTCAAAAAGTTCTGGAAAATGAAATACTTCAGTCTACCAAGGTTGTGGAAGAACATCTGGATGCTGAAATACAGAAGCTGGACCAAATGGATGAAGATGAATTGGAACGCCTTAAACAGAGGAGGCTTGAGGCACTAAAAAAGACCCAGCAGCAGAAACAAGTAATTCCTGTAGTACAGAATCTTGATGTGTGGCATGTAACAGACTTTTTGGAAACCGTAGGGAGATTGTATATGTGAATTAAGTGGTTTGGAGGTCTTTTGTTGTTTTTTTTCCTTCTTCCTCGCCTTTCCAGACATACTAATTTTAAATTATCTAGGAAAGCAAGTGTCTGTCCATTTGTGCATGCTTTGTGTTTTGTAACAGGAGGAGAGAAGCACCTCTGTGATTGCTTACAATAAGGATATCATAAAGGGTCTCACACAGAGATGTGTCCATAGTGAACATAGCTGTCTGGAAGCATAGGCCTTGTAGGCAACCTAATCATAAGCCTTTAGGCTCCTTTGTTTCCTTCTTCAGAAGCTTAATTCTGAAGCTTCTGGATTGTTATTTATGGCATGTAAGTCATGTATGCTGTTCTCTTAAGGTATTTTGTAGGAGGATGAAACAGGGGTTTTCCTTGTTCCTAGGGTGGAATCATTTGTTGCACTCTTTCTAACCCAATGGAATGTTGTCTTTGTATAACCACTCATTTCTTCTTACAGGGAAGAAGTTCTCCTTTGGTCCTGAATACCTCATGTCAAATTGTGGTCTTTATGCTCCCTCAAAAGTCTCTTTGAACAATAGTTCTCACCAAAATTTTGGTGACATACGGTGTAAGACCTGCACTGTAAACAGGGAAGCCATAGGTTTCTTAGTTTATTCCACCTAAGCAAACCTAACCAAAGAAATAGATTGTGTTAGGGGAGAGGTGACTGGGTTCAAAGGATATGCTCTGTCTGTAATGGAATCCTTTAAAGCTGATGCCAGGATTTGAAACAGGAATGCAGTAAAATTTCATGGTGTGATTGGGGTGCTGGAGGACAGTCAGCATTAGCAGCTTGGGTTCTCTAAAAACAGAAGTAGAGAAAGTGGCACACTATTTGCTTGTTTTCAGAAGTTCAATCTGTTTGATTCTAGTGTTTTCCTTTTTCATAAGTCATAGCACTTGAATGTGTCCTCCACATAGTCCTTGGATGTGGACATGTGATAGACCTCATGCAAAATGTTGTCCATGTCATTTGGTCTGAAGTCACTGTTCTCATACACTTTCAAAAGCAAATGTGAAGTAGGATACTGCTTAGGAAAAGGAGTGTGCTGCCACACTGTTCCAGAATAAAATTGCTCAGAGGGGAGTTAATGCATACCCATCATCATTTGCATCGTGATGACTTCTTCGTATGCTCATACTTCTATGAATTTTTAATTATACAATATTCAGGAAATTCTTTGTTCTATCCTAATTTGGCTCGCAGGATATCTTTGGTGTGCTTGGAAGCCTTTTTTGTTTTAATCTTCACTCTGCTAAGACAAAACTGCAAGATCAAGAGCAGTGATTTATTGAAATTTTTCTCCCCCATTGAAAACTGAAGGTTTTTGTCAAATTTTGTCCTACTATGCTACTTCTAATCATTTAGCTTATTCTGTACTTGTTTTATTACACTAAAATTAACTTCTGGTAATGTAGAAGCTGGGTTTTTTTCCTTAAATGTGTTTGTTGAAAATCTGGAAGATCAGCTTTTTGTAAACTGTATTTACATGCTTAATCAGGCAGTTTTTGAAGTTACATGTAAATTTTAGCTTGTGAAATTCTGTTTCTCCAGACATTTTATGACTAATGGTACATATGTCTTTTCTGAATGGCTTTCTGTGAGCCTGGCTGATACTAAGATCCTTTCAGTGTCTATTTAATAGATAAACATCATCTATTGCAGATGAGTTAGTAGGCTTTTTTCTCCCTGATTTTTTTCATAGAGGAAAAAAGTAGAAAAAATTAATTTAATACAGATAGTGATTTGATTAAGTTCTAGAAAAGAGTTTTTTGAGTGTACAAAAAACATTTCAGAAACAGTAGCCTAAGCTGTTAATTGGCAATTTTCAAATGCTGAGAATTTTTGTTACTGTATTCTTTGAACTAGTCTTGCCTTACTGAGATGCTGCACTGTAGAAGTTTATGCAGCTCTGTACAAGGTTTATATTTCCAAATAAGCAAGATGGCTTCACTGTTCAGCCATGTATCTGCTGTTGAAAAAGAGGCAAGCCCAAATCTAGGCCTAGTGGTATTTGTGTATTTTCAAAATGTAATTGAAGCAGAGGCAATAATTTGATTCTCCATTACTGTATGAAATGGTTTTTCACTGCATACCCCCTCTTTAGTTTTTCTGAAGTCTGTAGAGCTTGCATGACAGATGCAGACTAACAAACTCCATACTAATTATTTCCTTTCTTGTTTTCCAAAAGGAGTGGCTTTCAAAAGGACACGGAGAATACAGAGAAATCCCAAGTGAGAGAGATTTTTTCCAAGAAGTCAAAGAAAGTAAAAACGTTGTTTGCCATTTCTATAGAGATACAACATTCAGGTATAGTAAATAAGCCATGCTGAAGAAATCTTTTCTGTAGAGATGTCTGCAAAAACAGATGTTTTCTTCTGTTCTTTCAAATCTCAGAAATAAGTAGGCATTTTTAGAGGTATTCAGATGCCTTCATTACAAATCTCACTCACTTCTCAAGACACTGGATTTTTTTAAAATGTGGTTTTTCCATTATGGGTATTCTGAACATGATTTGACAACAGTTAATACTCTGTTACATAGTTGATTAAAACATAAATGTATAACCTCCATGACAGTATTTGAGAGACTGCTGTGTTTCTTTGTGGATTTAGTTTGAGGCAGGTAGGTCTGTAAATGTAATGACCATAGAAGAGCAACATTTCAGAAAGAAATTGGTTATTCCAGATAGAGATATTCTGGGCAGGTCTGCCTAACAAAAATAAAAATACAACCAAAATCTTGTCTAGACTTCTTGAGAATTTAACCTTTTACTTTGAAAGGATCTTTTGATACCAATTCCAGCTGCTTTCCTTTTGTGCCTATGCCTTTGTGATTATGTAATTTTTTTTAGGGTAGGAGACACCTAGATCTGAGTGTATGTCCTGACTCAGAATAGGAACCAAAAATAAGATCTCCCACTTCTTTGGAAGAATTTCAAAAGTTCTGGGTTGTAGGCTGTTCCTTACTGGGTCTCTCTCAATGTGTTCTGTTAAAATGCAGTTGGAAAGTAGAGTAGTTTATTGAAGGAGGAGCCAGTTGTCCTGTTTTTGGTTTGCTGGACTTTTTTTTCCCCCAAAAGGTGTTATGTTCTCTCTAGTTTGTAGAATATAAACTGAAACAGCCTCAATATGAGAAATGGAAAGAGGTCGAGGCTGGGTTCTGCAGTGAGGTATCTGTGTCCCACATTTTCCTGGTTAAGTGTTTAAGTTTCAGAAATACATGAAGTGTTTCTATTTGGCAGCTTTTACTCTGAGAAGTTGAAAGTCTGTCACTGCAAATAAAGTAGCTTAAAACAGGTTTGGGTTGTTTGGTTCTTGTTTCTTGAACCAACAAAGTCTACCAGACTCAGACAGGAGAAGGAACTTTAGAGGAAGCGCTCTGTAAAATGTGTCGTACCAGCAACCAGCTTGAAGCTCATGTCTGGTTAACCAGCCCACCATACCAAGTTGCTTTCCTCTTTTCCCAGTCCAGCCTTTTGATCTGTTCAGCTCTCCTCACAAGGATTCATGCAGCTAAGCCAAAAAACACTTAGAGAAGATGATCTGGAAAGGTGAGGTCACAGCTGACAAGTCCACAAACATCAGCCAAGTATTTTGAGCAGTTCACGTCACTGTCCTTCAGTTGAGAAACAATGATTGTATGCTCACTCCTATTCCATGGCAACAGAAAAGGGAAATGGTTTTGCCTATAGCCTTACTGAAGCAGACTGTGCAAATCACTTTTTTTCCCTTACAGTGAGTTACTACATCTCAGCTATGAAGGAAGTGACTGCAAACATCCAAAGTGCTGTAACATGTACTTCTTCAGAGAGTACTTCTCTGAAGAAATCTTGTACAGAGAAATTTCTCCAGCTGACAGGCAGTGAAGCTAATGTAGAAAGTCAGAAACAAATTTCAACAATAAGTGTGGGCCTCAAGAAATGGGAAAGAGGCTTTCAGGTGTATGTGGAAGTAGTTAGGAAGAAATTAGACATAGATGGTGTAATTGTGCACTAAAGGTGCTCCAGGCTGTTACTCTATTAGTCATTAAATCCAGCTACCTCTAACATGCAGTTTCTACTGAAACTAAATTCTGAATTAGAAAGGTCATGTCTGAGGTAGTAACATGATAGAACTAGCTCTTTGCTGCTCCTTTTAAACTTTCTCTACAATTCATATTATTCACCTTACTCATTCTAACACTGCGTATTTTGGGTAATTTTTTCCACAGGTGCCAAATAATGGACAAACATTTGACCGTACTGGCAAAAAAGCACATTGAGACAAAATTCTTGAAATTGAATGCTGAAAAATCTCCTTTCTTGTGCGAGAGACTGCGCATCAAAGTAATTCCCACTCTAGCATTAATAAAAGATGGAAAAACGCAAGACTACGTTGTGGGCTTTACTGATCTTGGTAACACTGATGACTTCACTACAGAAACCTTAGAATGGAGATTGGGCTGTGCAGACATAATTAATTACAGGTAATTAATTGGTTTGTGGCTGTTTTATTTTCAGATAAGTGCAAGGAGAACATGCTTGCAGACAAGAAAATCTGTGAAAGTCTGTAACTGATATGTTGTATGCTTAAGACACATGAGAGTTTAATCTGAATTCTTTGGCAAGGGAAAGAAGAGAATCTCTTTGGCAAAGTATTGAGCCACTGTAGTGAGTGTTATGTTGTCCTTTTTGTATAGTAATAAAAATAAACCCAGTTCTTGCCATGAGATGTACAAAGTAGCTGGTGCTGCTCTGATATGGCCTCAGAGTCATGCATCCAATGTAACCCTCTCCAAATCACCTATAGACTCTTCATGTTGCAGTTGCAACACAGTAAAATCTGAGCATTTTCAGTCCACTTCAGAGAGAACTCAGCAAGTCATCCTTAAACTGCATCTTGGTCCATATTACATACGTGAATATGTTTGTTTTCCAGTGAGGAAAAGTACAGGAAAGGAAAATAAAGTTGAGGTGTAAATAAATAATTTGAGTAGCAGTACAATGTAATCATAGTCAATACCACATTAATGACTACAGGACAGAAGGTAGTAGAAGATATGTCTCCAAAATAGCCTAACTTTACAGGAGAATTTACTGAAAACTTTCTGCTTTGCTTTCCAGAGTGACCCAAATGTCATCTTTATCTTTTTATGTTAATTTTGCTCTTTCATTTTGAATGTTTTTGGCAATTTTTTAATTTTAAACTTAATTATCTGGATTTATATAAATGTCTAATTTTCAAACTTTGTTAAGAAGCATTATTGTATCTTAAAGCTAAAGAAACTACTATTCCATTTGGCTTAGCAGCTGTTGAACCCAGGTGAAATGACTGAAATTAAAATTTATAGTTCAAAACAAGTGGTAATTCCCAGTTCAGTAACAAGCAAATATGTAGAGTCAAAACCAGCTTGGATGTATATTCCAGAGAGCAACAGCCTTTTACAGGAAAAATCTTTCACTGGAGTTGTACCAAGCAGTATTGAATTTGCTGAACGTTAATACATTGGCTTATGGCATCATTTTGCTTCCTACTTGACCCTACTAGTACTGTGTGTTTGGTTTTGGCTCCTTGTGGAGTGGGAAAGTTGTTTCATTCTTTGTTCACTTTGCCAGACCCCAGCTTTGCAAAGTGAGTCACACTGCACTGAAAATAACGTCCCACTCTGGAGTTCCTGAAAGGGGCATAGTCCTCCTCAGAGCCTAGAAATAGTTATTTTCCTATTTTTTCCTATTTTATGTGGGATAGCAGATGGTGAAAGGATATACTGTATTTAGGGGAAAAACTGTTCAGGTCAGATTTTTATGCTGCCAACACCACAGTGCTACTTAGGGTGGCTTTTAGGGAGTAGGCCTTGTGTTGTCTTAGAATGGGGTTTTTTTCTGGAGAAACAGGTCATTAGACATGCTGCTTGTTCTCTGTATGAGTATGGCTTTAATCAGCTTGTCTTACTCTTTTCCTCTAGTGGAAACTTGATGGACCCACCTTTTCAAAGTCAAAAGAAATACGGAACAAGCTTTACAAAGCTGGATAAGAAGACCATCAGAGGAAAGATATATGATTCAGATTCTGATGATGACTAGAAGAGCTGCTAAATATATTTGTAAATCATCTTTTGTTTATGCGTGGTACATTTCTAAGAATGTTTTTTATAAAGCTTACTGCTTTTCATTACATCTGCACATAATTCTCATTTTTCTATACAGTTTTATACAACTGAGTCATAGCAGAAGAAAGCTTAAATATTTTTTTTCTCTTTTGAAAGTCATTTGTAATTCAAGAATCTTAGTCTAACTAAATGACATGGCAGATGTTGAATTTTGTTTGTCTTAAGTATAAGTTGATGAAATGTTGTGAAATAACTTAGAAACAGCTGTATGAAGTCAGACCAAAGGTCCTTCTGGCCGAGCATCCAGTCTCAGTGGCTAAAAGCAGATGCACGAGGAAGAGTGAAAACAGGGTGAGCAGATAGCAATGCTTCCCCACAATTTACTTTAAGCAATCCATGGCTTGGGGTACTCTGAGAATATTTGCTGGTGAAAATAATGGAAGAAAAAGCCCTAAATCCTCACAGTATCCTGGCATCCATGGCATGTGGCAAGGAAGCCACAGTTTAACTGTGTTGTGTGAGGAACTACTTGTTGTTTTTGTTGAATCTGACAGCTTGCTTTCTGTTTTTCTTTATTAAAAGAGGTAGCAGACACTTTAAAAAAAATACTTTACTCCATCAGTTCCTCTTCCAGTTTTCTTTTTAAATTTATTATTGCTTATATAATCGGTAAAGCCCCACAAAATTGCTAGTGAAGAAACTGTGCATTTTAACAAATGATTGCTTATCTTATGGTGCCATATCATGACATTGAGTAAACTAACTGCATTGCACTATAAGTTGTAAAAACAGTCATAACTTCTGTGAATTCTGAAACAGAAGGCCAGGAGAAATGCCCTTCTACCATCTATGTCATGACACTGCATGTCAGAGCTGGTATAGCAGGTAATAGCACATAGCAACAAGCATATGGAAAACTGCCTTGTTGATGGGTTTGTATAATTCTGTGGTTGTGAATGTGTGGATTTTATAGGAGATGCTTTGCACAAGAGAGTAGAATAGAGAAAAGTATTTGGGAGAAACCTTGGTTGTTGAGTTTAGATATAGCACCGCATACTGTGTACTGTTCTTCAATAACGGACAGAAGTCTCAAGGGAGATCTTCCTTGGACACCATGTAAAATTTCTGGTTAGGTGAAGACTTGATGAGTTTTCTTTTTGTTTTCAAAAAAATAATTTGCTTTGTGGTGAAGGACCCTTTTGAGGTGGTACTTTGAATCCAGTTGGTCCAAAAAGCAGTGAAGTGGGCCATCAGTCTTGCTGCCTTGTAGTGGAGAACACTTGTGATTGGGCCAGCCCAGCAATATATCTCTTTAAGTTTAACAAATTATATTTTATTTCTGTTCATGTACATTGAAATAAAATTATTTTAATTCTAATGTTGCCTACTTCATCCTTTCAAAGAAGGAAGTCTAGGTGCTCTGGGTTAATTTTCTTTTAACAAAGTCCATCAAAAAGTTGTGTGAACTCTTCCTAGATTTCTAGCAGACTACTCACAGGTCTGTGTTAGCACTGTGAGATCACTTTGAGAAGGCAGTCAGCTTAGGATGCACACAGCTGCCTGTTCATCTAGAAGAAGCATAAAGCAGACTTGCTTTGAGTTGATCTCCTTTTTAATGCACAAACTCTAAATGCATTAGAAAGTGCTCCTTTTTCTTTTCTCTTTGTCTTCTTCTAGTCACATGAAATTCAGGAAACCAGTGTTCCAATGGTATTTTTACAAGTGTCTTAGCAGGACTCATCTCTGAGTCCTAATTATGTTGAACAGGCTGTGGAAGTACAAAATCATGTCTAATGCAGTTGTGTGCTGTGTGGAAACACGTGAGCCTATCAGGATTCCAGCACGGTGCGTTGTTACAGGTTACTCAGTTCCATGCACGAATAGCCTCATTATGAACTCAACACAAATCCTACTCGGAGTCTGTGGTTTCATGTCACTTTAAGCTGATGATTTTTTTTTTTTCTAGGTTAATCTTCCTTCATCGGGCTTGTAACATGACCACACGTACTCCAGTGCTGATACAAGGAGTTTGCAGGACTGTGTGGTTTGGGTAGAATCATGGACTGGCCTGGGTTGGAAGCGAACTTAAAAATCGTCTGATTCCAACCCCTTTGCCATGGACAGGGATGCTCCTGCCATGGGTAAAAAGGGAAATTGAGATGGTGTGTAATAATAAGTTCAACTTTATTTTGAAGCAGTAGTCTTGTAGATCTGCTCCTTCAGTTCTTTCGTGTCTGCTTTCTGTATTTTCTGTCTTGAATGAACGTAAAACTGTCACTGAAGAGTCCTTGGTAACATCTCCATTCTACATATTACTTTGACATGGACAATCCAAGCCCAAAAATTTTATTTTTGCCGAAACATAAAATTTCTTTAAGGAGTGGGAAATTCATCTAGTTTGAGTAGTGAGGAATAAGTTATTCTTCTGTGGTAGAGTCCAGTGATTTCACAATGCAGATTAATTTAATGCATCGTCCATGATACTAAAACCTGGGACAGCAAGCTAGAATAGAGAACAATAGAGAACACCAGTTGAAACAAATGTGAGCAGTACAGACTTGAAAAGTAGATGGATTAACATTGTCTGCAGCAGTCTAGTAGCCATATGGCTGATAGATGGGATGATGGACATGATACACAGTATCTAGAAAGGGCAGAGATTGCACCTGGTTAATTTTGACATATAGATTGGATATGTGAGGACATGACTCACTGTGGCTCCTGAGCCGAGGCCAATCACTAAAGGGTACCTGGCTTGGCATGTGTCAGCCACGAAGGGTGTTAGACAGCAAAGAGATGAAAAATGTTCATGTATAGCTGGGAAGTGATGGGGCTTATGCCTGAACTCAGCAAGTTACTTTAGTAATGATTAGTGCTTAAGTCTGTGCCTGGTCCTTGCACGAAGTAGTCATTAAAAAAATGCATGAAGGCAATAATCAAACAGGATCTGGGTTGTTCAGCTCTTAATGCTAGATTATTTGGACTGGGCTGGACACTCCTGGACTGCAATGGATTCTGCGTTTCCCTTGTGATGCTCTGCTCAAGAAATCTACCCAAAAATTAAGTGCTGAGTTGAGTTTTGGGGTTTGGGAAGCACAAAGAAGTCTGGTCCCAGAAAGAAACAGGACAAAAAACAAACTCTGGAGGGAATGACAACAGTGCAGCTGCTCTCAGACCGCTTTAGTAGACTGGGTTGCCTGCAGGTGTCATAGGGGTCATTGAGGGAGGCCAACTGAAAAGACAAATTGATGCCTTCAAGTCCTCTGTTCCAGGTAATCCCCACTGTGCTATTTCCCATCTAGAAATTCTAAAATGAAGACTTTTCTATGGAAATTTCTAGAGAAAGTTTGGACTTTGAATGGAACAGCTTCTAAAATAAGCCCTTTGTCTTCCACATAAGAACAAAGCCAGTGTCTTCAACTCAGTGTGAGGAATGCTGTCATTTCATCTTCCACATACACATGCAAACAAGCACAAGCTGATGCAGCAATAATATAGCTTTTGTACTCATTGCATATACAATAGTTGTGTATTTAACTTTCTTAAAGGAAAATCACATCAGTAGTGGGTTGATGTGTCTGTCTGTTTAGAACAGCTCTATACAACAGTTTGAGAGGGAGTGTAACACTCCAGAGTTGAAGAAAAATCTCTCTGGGAATCAGAAGTGAAAGGTACTTGATGTTACAGTAGACTATTTTAGAACTGTTCTGCGGGGAATGTTGCCCCTGAGCCCCTTTTAAAGGATAAATAGAGATAGGTTCCACCACATCTGACAAAAAAGGTCTGCTCTGATCTTTGGTTTCCTGGATCATGCTTTGGAGCCTTCAGCATTAAGCCTGTCCAATGTGATTGTGGTGATCCAAGACAGTGCAGTCTGGCAAATGCTTCTTGTTGCCTGTCCCCTTGCAGAGCACCATTCTGTACCATGTACTACAAAAGGGAACTTATGCTCATATCTTCTTCATCAGTTTAAGGTAACACATCAAACTGGCTAAACTAGTACGCAAGACCCCAGGGCTTCACCCAAAAAACTCTTGTTCAAATTTGTTGAATTAATTTTAAGTGCATGTACACTGAGAGATATTTGATGATTGTTGATGGAAAGGAAGCAGTTAAGAAAACTGCCTTTTAGCAATCCTATGAAGTGCATGGTGTTAGGCTACATTTCTTTGGATTAGTTATTGCAGCCATGGCTTGAGCTGCCTAAAATAAACCACAACTGATCCAGTAGCCACATTGCTCAGTGTTGAATCTGTGTTAATATACTTTGCCATTTTGGAGACAACCTGTTCAAGTGTCAACTGACTGGTGGTATGATTTCAACATGTAACTCCTATAAAAAAGGTTTAAAAATTAACTTACCTACATCACAAACCATACAATCTCCAATAACAATTGGCTTTTCCCAAGATGACATTGTATGAAAATCAGGTGATTGTAATACACAAAACAACATTAATTGCTTTCTTGATCTACTTCCTGCTTGCTAATTATTTCTTTTGTTACTGTGCTGCCCTAGAAAGAAGTCTGAAATTGTTTCCTGTTTGGTTTCTAAAATGTTGACAGTCCTCAATGCTTTGCATCATTAATTCCAGGCACACAGAAATGCTCTTAATAGTTATAGAATCACAAAACAGGTTGGGTTGAAAGCGACCTTAAACATCACTTAGTTCCAACCACCCTGCCCTGGGCAGGGACACCTTCCGCTAGACCAGATTACTCAAAGCTCTATTCAGCCTGGCCTTGTACATTTTCAGGGATGTGGCATCCACAACTTCTCTGGGCAACCAAAATCCAAACCTACCCTCTTCTGTGGTACCCCTTGTCCTATCACTACATGCCCTGTACCAAGTCCCTCCCCAGCTCTCTTGTGGGCCCCCTTCAGGTACTGGAAGGTGCTATAAGGTCTCCCTGGAGCCTTCTCCAGGCTGAGCAACCCCAGCTCTCTCAGCCTGACTTCATAGGAGAGTTTCTCCATCCCTATGATCAGCTTAGTGGCTCTTCTCTGGACTTGCTCTAGCAGGTCCACATCCTTCTAATGTTGGGAGTCCAGAGCTGGATGCAGTATTCCAGGTGAGACCTCATGAGACCATAGTGGGGGGGGAGAATCACTTCCCTCCCCTGCTGGCCACGCTGCTTTTGTTGCAGACCAGGACACAGTTGGCTTTGTGGTGCACATTGCCAGCTCCCATTGAGTTTCTCATCAACCAACACCCCCAAGTCCTTCTCCTCAGGGCTGCTCTCAATCCGTTCATCCCCCAGCCTGTATTTGTGCTTGGGATTGCCCTAACCTACATGCAGGACCCTATCCTGGTTCAAACTCCAAAGGACTTGCTTTAGGTGATAGATCTGTCTTTAAGCTGGGATGTGAACTGAGGTCTCATAAGATCCAGCCCAGTGACCTCTTTGTTAGAACACCGTTCCTACAGTAAACCTCAAAATCTCATTTTAGACAATAGAAGTAAAAGACTTTTTTTCCTCTCCTTCATAAATACTGTGGCTCGAGAGAGGCAGAGTGGAATGCTCAGTGCTCATCTGCATTCTTCAGAAAAGCAAGATAAAGGAAGAAATTGGGACCCTCATCACCTGTTCACTTCTGAACACAGTGAAAACTGAGCGTCTCTGGTCTTACAAGCTTGCTATTTAAAAGACATGTAGGTGTGGCACTTAGGGACACAGCTTAGTGGTGAAATTGGCAGCACTGGGTTAATGGCTGCACTAGATGATCTTTTCCAACCTAAATGATTGTATTATTACTTTCAGGTATACCCGATGTAGGAAAGAAGAACTATGGAAATTGAATTACTAAACTGGGTGTGTCTCTTTAAAGGTTGGGAAGGACAACTCTAGAGGGCTTGTCTGAGATGATGCTTCAGCTGCATCTTTAACTGGTCAGTTAGTGGTAGGCACCCAGTGTGCGTCAGCAGTGATGGGCAGCTTCCCTATAAAGCAGTTACAATGTCTGTGAATGCCTGGTGTTACCTATAATTACATCCAAGACAAAAGGAACAACCTGAGAAACGCATCTGCCTGTCCATGTTATGAAACCAGCTGAAACTCACAAGAGACAATAATTAATGTGGTATTGTTCCAGATAATTTTAGATAGTGTTCTCACCACCCAGTGACATGTGATGCTGTAACCTGCAATCTGAGGAAGAATAACATGCAATATGTAATGCTTTTTAAAAAGTCATGGTCCATTTTGACCGCATTTCCATTGAGTGGGGTGAACAAACTTCACTTGGCATGAGGGGGAAAAAAAAGTGCAAGTCTGTGAGTGGGAAAGAACTGTTGGTATTGAAGCTTCGTGTGCTTTAAATCTCAGATGTGCTTCCCTCTAGTTTATGGAAAACAAGCGGAAAATGCTATTTTGTCAGGTAACATTTTTTGTCCACTCAGTTCCCCCTTTAGCTCAATGTAACAGTGTCAGTGACAGATCATGGAAAAACCATGTCTGTGGTCACTGACTTCAGCTTATTGCTAGGATGGCCCTGTGAATATCAGAAAGTTTTCCTGATTCTTAAATTTCGGAAGGTGCAGGTACCATTTGATAAGAACACTCCTCCTCAACCCTTGACTTTCCATCTCCTCCCTCCCAGTCACACTCTGTGCTGACCAAAATCCAGCACAAGGAGAATATGTACTGGCACTGTACACTTGATGTAATTTTCCAAATTAAATCTATCATAAAAATGAAAAATTATGCCGTACTGGTGACAGAAGCAGCCCACTCTCATTAAGTGGTTCACCTGAATTCAGTGCTCCGGGTTTAGAGCCTCACAAAGGCCCTTGAGCAGAAGATGGTGTTTTCTAACATCCTGCAGCTCTCATTACATAGTGGTGCTTGGACAAATGCACTGGCTTAGAGCCCTGTTCAATGTATGTGAGCACGACCGTGTTTCCATAGAGGCTGCTTGCTTTTGGCTTTTACTCTGCAAGGCAGTTGGCAAATTTTATGAGGATAAAGAGGGTTTTAGTCAGAAAAAGTCCACTTCATAATGCTGCTGAGAAAATATCCTCTTATTTGGGCTTACACTGGAAATCATGTGAATCTGTCCCAGTGACCTAAGAGCCTACAGCAGCACAGATAAAAATAATTGCACTTAAAATACAACATCACCCCTCAATGAGTACATAAAGAGCAATGCAATGCAGAGGAGGCATTAAGAATTCATGTGACTGTTGTGAAATGTAGAAAATATGTGATTACATGGTTAATAAATGAAAGGGAAAAATACATAGCAAAGACAAACAGCATTTAAATTCAGAACTTTATCTTAAGGACTGTCAGCAAGCAGCCAATGGATTAAGAAAGAAATCTTATCTAAGGTCAGAGGCTACTTCTCAAAAAAAGGTCCCAAGTCATGAGCATGATAGATTCAGTGACAGAGGAACACTAGTTTATGGTCACTAACATGATGCTGCTTTTATAAAACACAACTGGATAGTAATACTAAATTATTGTCATCTATTTCAGAGAATACATTTCTTTCTAATACAAATTGTCATGTTCTGTAGATGGTAAATGAATTTATCTACTGGGTTTGTTGTCATCAAGCTGTGCACTATGAGCTTTTCCCAGATAATTTCTTCTGTTTTTCTTCCCCTCCAGCATTTCTTCAGTCACTGTTTCCTTTTGAAAAGATGAAAGCCACACTGTACATGTGATGTTTCTATTTTCTACCTGTTAAACCTCTACTGTTTAAAATGTTAAACCCCAGTAAAAGGATTAACTGATGGTCTAGGCTGAGATACCACAATAAGATACCAGGTTCATACATGAAAAATGATTGCCTAGCCTTGTTGTAATGTTGGGAAGATGTCATTATGAGCTCTATACTTAAAACCCACCTTAACTCATATTCCAGCCCTCCTGTAACAACAGGGCTAGGTTCTCCAGCCAAGGTTCCCTCCTTCATACTATCTCAGGATTTAAGTCTTGATAACTGTGTATATTAATTTTTAAGGTGACAAGGCCCACTTCATCATCTCCTGTGCTTTAGAGACTGATAGCCAACACTTGGTTTTGAACCCAGTAATTAGTTAGTATCTGGCCAAAACAGCATTTCCCACCCACCACATCTCAATCCCAAAAGAGCAATGGGAATAAGTGGATTTGCGATTCATTAAATAATCAAGAGAAAGCTACCAGAAAAACATCTTGCCCTCCTACCCTCCACACATGCTGGACAGAGTCTTGGGAAGAGAAAAATGTGGCAGGGGGGAGAGGATTGAAGGGCACTGGGCTCTTAGACCATCTTTTCTTCTCCAAGTGACTCAGATGTTTTAGATATGAGAAAAAATCTCTTGGCCACAAGGTGGAAGTCTTTCAGAGACCCTCTGTGTGTTCCCACTAGCTTCAGCTGCTGAGAGAGCAGTTTCCTTCTTCCTAATTTCAGCTGCAGCATCCTGCCTCCCGAAATCTGAAAGTCAAACCCTGCCTCTTTTCTCAAAGTATTCAACTCCCTCTCCTGAATTAGGTTTGCTGTAAGCAATGAAGCAGTGAGATGCATTTCTTTAATTATCCTTTTAAAAATTCATATGAAAGTACGATTCCTAATTAAAAGCTTGCCAATCTGAAATCACTGAGGAAATGAGACCAAAAATCCTTCCAGAAATGTGCCCAGGCTAATTAAAACACAAAGCAAGGAGAGTACTAGACAGGGATCTGATTTTTGGCTAGCCTCTGCCACTGAGTCACTGCAATACTTTCTGCAAGTCATTTATTGTGCATCAATGTCCTTATTGATGGAGAAAAACCAGTATTTATTTCCTTTCACAGAGTTGTCCTGAGTCTGACTAACAACAACTTGTGCAAATCTTTGGATGAAAGAAATCATAAGAGTTCTAAGCTCTTAATATATATTACTTATTGTACTTTAAAACAGTCATCACACTAGGTAGGAATTAACATTCCAAAACCCGTGGGGTGGATACCTCTCCCTACATGTATATATAAAAGTCATCAAGTGACCCACCTCAGAGGAAGGCTGACTGAAGACAGGTGAGTCTGAATTCACTCATAGAACATTTATTTAGAGCCAGAAGCCTTTATTTTGCTTTGATTTAGCATTTTGTCAATATTGTGATTGCCACAGTGTTTCTGCTGAAGGTCTGTGAGGTTTTTATGATGGGAGGGGGAAAAGAGAGAGGCTGGTAACTTAAAATTTTATAATATGGCAATTTTCTGCATGTGGAAAGAGCTACAGCCTGTAGCTTTTGATGTGGATCCATATGGATGTGCCACTGAATTCATAGGTGTTGGGTCAAGCTATATTGATCCAGGCTTGTGAACACTCAGCATTAGAGGTCAAACTGAGCTTCCACGTGTACCTGGCTCCATCTGTGGGCATTTGCTGGCCTGAATAAGCTCACTCAGGACAAGGGAGTCTCTCCAATGGCACTGGTGGACTCTTCGTGTTTCTGCATCCATGCAGCCTGGTTTGCTGTAGAAATGCAGGCTAGAGAAAAGGTCACACATTATTAAAATCAATAATGTTAACAGCATTAGTGATGACTGTCTACAAGAGTTGTGGTGTGTTTTGTATTTGAAATCTTCTTGAGGAGAAGAGTATTTGTAAGCCATGAAAGCTGCTGAGTTTAAATGTGTTCACCAGCAAGGCAAGTACAGTCAATGTTTTTTGCACTTGCTGGCTATTATCTCTGATGACATTTTTGAATTTTATTACTAAGCACAACAGATGCATTTATTAGTAAAGTGACTATCTGCTATTATTGCATAGAGAAGTATTATTTCACCAAATACCTCTCGGAGTTGCCTTGCATGCTCTCAGCATAGAATTAAGGACAAGTTTTTCCAAAAGCCAAGCAAAAATCCTTTGTGAACAGAGAAGCAATGGATGTGTGCACTTTGTAGCACATTAGACTTCAGACACTTCTAAAATTAAAGCAAAGATAGCATACCTTCTCATTGTAAATATGTGCTATGGGTGTTACAAGTGCTCAGAAGGGGCCATGTGAGCAAGCAATGAGAACTGATGGGGTAAAGAGGTCCCTGCTGACCCAGCCTGCCAACAGGGACCTCCCTGATCCCAAGCTCCCCATGGCAGAAGTGTGCTGCCAGGAGGGTGCCTCTGCTCCCCAACCCCTCCTCAGCTAATGCCATCCCCATCTGGTGCCTCAGGGTGGGAGCTTTTGGCAGGCCAACTTTGCTACAGTGCTGTTGAAGATCAGCAGTGATTTGTTCATGTTTTGCAAACTACTGTGTTTGCAGGTCTCGTGGGATCAGCTGAGGAGAGCCATCGCCATGATCCCCGCACTGCTCTTGCTGGGCCTTTCGGCCCTTGTCGGTGAGATGGGTTTGGGTTGCTGCCAAAGGCACTCTGGGAAGTGTTTGCAGAAGGACTGCAGAGCCAGGTGTGCAGTCAGGCCTGAGGTTCCCTTTCTGCACTGGGCTGTAAAACCCTGTGTGGTGAAGGGTGCTCAGCCGCTGTGTGAGGCTGCTTGCTGGCCACATGTGTCTTTTAAACCAGTACATCTGGAGCATGGGACTGAAACCAAAAGGGAGTCACAGGCATACCTCCTCTTAGTTTTCCTAGCTAACCTTATCCAGTCTCTCTGCTTGCTCAGAAACAGTCTCACACATGTGGCAAGCTGTTTGATGGAGGCTATTTGTTCCTCAGTTACTGAGGAAGCAGGGTAATTTTCCCAGACTGAGGCAAGAATCCTCCTGAATTAATTCCTCACCAAATTATGGAGGGACATGAGACACTCCCAGCTGGGCTGCTCAGGTACCTCCAACTATCATCTGAGTGGTCCTGGACATTGAGGGGCATTAAATGGGAAGAGCCCTCTGAAAATGCAGACTGTGGTTCCCCTCTCCCACATCAGCCTTTAGATCTAATGGGGTAGGCACATATTCATGTACATTTTCATTAAATCCACACAGTCACTTAGAAAAGAATTTTCTGTTCTCTACCTTTCTTTGGTAATGTAACTGATGGAGAGCAGTGGCAACTGTACAAGCAGAGCCAGCACAAGGAGGTGTGGATTGCAGATCTGGATGACTCCCTCATGCTTGACTTGTATGCACTTGTAGCAATTGTACAATGCTGCTCTGCATTTTATGTGTTCAAACATCTCCGTTTAATATTTCAGCTCCAGCCGTGAGTTACAGTTGCTATGGTGATATAAGTGCTCTTCAAGCCCCCACGATCTCCTGTTCAGCTGTAAGAGCCCCAGACTGTGGTAGGTATCATTCATTGCTTGATTTATCAACCTGTTTCTACCTTCTGTTATTGCCAAATTAAATGTGGTGCAGCTATTCAGTTAGCCAAAAGGGAGAAAGTGGCACTTCCTCTCCCAAAATGGCAGGTGCTGTGAAGCCTCCAGATCTGGTGGGAAGTAGAAGGACAAACTTCAGGTCCTGTAGCAGGATCTTTGGCCTCAAAGCAAAGGGAAATGGTACCATCCCTTCTGAGTCAAAATGGCTTCTTCATCAGTCAGAACTTTGACATCAGCATCCCCACAAAACCCCAGGGCCTGTGTGTTGGAAGGGGAAGATGCACATAGCCAGGTCCTGAGTGTTGGCATGTTGGCTGAGCTGGCCAGTGGTGACCTGCCAGAGTTTTCAGGGCGAAGGTCCCTGGTGTGTAGCCATCCTACCTCTGGATGACTCTTTTTTGGTAACTCACTCACATTTCTCTCTTTTTTGCCTGGTATTATTGCCCTGTGTCACTGCACAGCTATGTCAGGTTCACATTGCTGGTATCTCCATGAATTTTGCCATGTACCTCAAATGTAGGCTCTTCCAGGGCGGATACATTGACTGCCGGTGACAAGCACGGAACTGAACACACTTGCTTGTTTCCAAACTGTTCCAAAATTGCTTTAGAAAAAACCCACCTTTCTATAGACGGAACATAGCTGTTACTGCAGTTTGGCCAGTCAGTAGTAATGTGTAGCTCTGTTTTTTCAAATCCATTTTGAAATTTAGGTTTTCTGACTCCAGAGCCACATTTCCAGTGGAACAGCAGAAGAGAAGGACCACAGACACGTGGTCCTACCTTCTGAGAAGCCTCCCTTTTCCCCTGGTCATCCTTGGGTACTGGCACAGCAGCTCCCTGGCCACAATCAGAGCCAATAGGGCTGTGCTTGTTCCCCAATCTCCACGGCCCGACTTGCTGTAGATGCAATTTCTTCAGGATTTGAGTTACACCTTGAATACACCTGCTCTAGGGGCAAGTGAGGGGTTTGGACAGGGGTGTGTGTAAGTCTGCTTTTTCCTACACCGCAGGGTATGCCATGGTACGGAGGGCTGCTGAGGCAGACCTTGTGCGCCTGAGGAGATACGAGGTCCCCATTAGGAGAGTAGCCAGAAACCTGTGCCTGGACCCAGCTCTCATCGGAGCCATCATGTCCCAGGAGAGCCGTGTGGGCCTGCTCCTGGACAACGGCTGGGACCAGGGACGGCAGAAGTACGGCCTGATGCAGGTACACTGGGCTGAGGAGTAAAGGCACAGTAACGTGGTGCATATCCCAGGGCCTTACCTTAGCAAACGACCTTTCTGTGTTCAAAATGGCACTTGAATGCATTCCCTCTGCATCAAAGGTTGTGCTTAAGGGTTGTCCTGAATAAAGTCACTGCAATGAGTTGCAGCCTGGGAGTCCAGTGAAGAGGGGGAAGCTACAGCAGGGTTGTGTTCAGAGGGAAAGCATTCCCTTGCTTATCTTTTCTAGATCAGCAGACAGCTACAGCAGCCTTATGCAGTGTGGGACAGTGAAGAACACATAAATCAGTGCTCAAACATCCTGGTTCTTTCACTTAATGAAGTACGGGCAAGACATCCTACCTGGACCTGGGATCGGCAGCTGAGAGGTACGTGATGGGCTGTATACTAGGAAGGGATTCACTGAGAGTGCTGTGTGCTTGTTGGTGTTGCTTTTCAGGGAAAAAGAGCATCAATCTGGCAGATTTTACAGCATCTGTTACAATAAAAACCCCCAACCAAGCCCAGTTCTCTAATTTAAAAGATGCAATTCCAAACCAGCAGACCAGCAATGTGAAATAGCTATCATAATAGTGGATAAATAAGGTAGAAATCAACCAAATGCAAGCCACTGGGGAAACTGAGGCAGAATTTGAGGTATCACAACACAGTGAGCTTATTGTGACAAGCTGTTGCATCCGGGAATCTTGGGATCCAGGTTTTCTTGTAGTCCATGTTATCTACATGGTGGTTTGTTCACTCTATGCTATAACTTACTCTCCCACCCTTACCCTGATACTGCCTTTTTAGATTACACCCTTTTCTATTAACAGCATGCCATTCCCACCTGCATTTGGAGAAAGTTATGGGTTCCTTCACTATAGCAATAAATATTTTACAAAATCAGTCACTTTTAAACAACAATGCACAATTAGCACTTTGCCAAGCAGTTGTGTGTGGTTGGTAAGATGCATGGTCCTTTCAGCTAGAAATTTTCACTCTTAAATCTATATTTCTTACTTACAAATCCATAACAACCCCTTCTTAATGCTTTCCAGGGGGAATCTGCACCTACCATGCAAAAATGGGCAACCTCCGGGTCTACGAGGATGACCCTTGTGGCGGAGACAACAACTACGTCAACAGCGTGATTAGGCGAGCCCAGTACTTCAAGAGAAATGGGTTCTAGCTCATGAACCCGCCCCACCACAGAGCCTCTCCTCTGCATAGACTAGCCCAGTAGTGATCACAGTACCCAGAGCAGGTCTTCTGGCAGGACCAATGCTGGTGACATTGTCAACAGCACCCTGCTTGCTCCAGCAAATCCCAGCTCCCCACCCATCGATGGGTGAGCTCAGCACTGCCTCCCAGGGCACCCACAGCCATGAGATACCACAAGCTTGGGGCCTTTGAGAGGCAGATGAGGACAGACCAGCAATGTTTGAATTTTTTTGAGGAAGGTGACTCTTCCTGTTCAAAGCTGAACCCAGGGCTGTTCATGCATCCCCCAGACACAAGCACATGAGCAGCTCTCCCTGGGCATTGGCTGTGCTCTTCCCATCATTTCCATCCACTTCGTTCTCTCTCCATGGCCAATGCAGGAAATGAAGTCCCTGAGTTAAAGTTTTCCTTCCCCTTGGTGCTGCTGGCTAAGGGGCAATGAAGAGACTTCTCACCAAGCCTTTGGTCTCTGGAGTAGCTGAGTATTCCTGTGGCCAGCCTGGAGGGGGATAATGCTAAACATGCTTTGGTTAGTCTCCCAAGCCTTGGGAGCCCATGGCCATGGTGGGGCTGGGGACCTCTTTGGGGTGAAAATCAGCCTCACACAGGGGAAATCCTCTGAAAAGTACTGCAAGTGCCACAGCAGGCACACTAAACACCTTTCCATTAGAGACCAGCCCTCAGAGCAGGAGTTACCCTGTATGGACCCACCCCAGGAGCTGTGTCACAGCAACAGTGTTGGTAAGAAACACCACAATTTTTCCTGCTTTAGCTTTGGCACCCTTATGTTGGGCTACCTCCAAATTTAAAAGCATTTCAGCATCCATCCCTCTGCCAGGAATCCCAGCCTCTAATAGGAGTGAGTTAGCTCTGGGTTTATAGGTCTGTTTGAAAGTGGTCTTCAATGTGGATGGGTCTCTGGGTGCCAGTTTCGGTTTAATGAGAATAATATTGATAATAATAAGAAGAATAAGAGAGACAATAAAGATAAATGTTAAATTTCAGTGTTGGCTTTCTTCAATTTCGTGGGACTTAAGTGGGTAGCAACCTACACCATGAGTAAATAACCCAATTTGGTGCTCTTGGAATGGATCTAAAACTCAGTTTGAGAACAGGGAGAGGAAAATGGTGCTGCAGACTGGATAGGTCAGAAGAACTGGGCCTGAGCCCAGCCACTGACCCAAACCTGGGAACAAGGGAAGAAGGATATTCACATTTAGCCTTTTAAATTACCATTTTGGAGGTGTCAGAGCACCTTTCTGATGGCTGTCACCAGTGCTGATGTAGAAGTGATGTGCCTGGCAGTCCCTGTCCAGCAGCATGGCGATGTGCTGTGTGGGCTGCCAGGCAGGGTCAACACAGTTAGCATGAGAGCTGGTTTGGAGACAGCTTTTACCAGCAGACCAATTTTAATACTGTACCTCTTGTCTTGCCAGTCACTTGTCACAGCAAGGACTCTGCATGATTAACATATTCATAAGCAAACTCATTTTATCACCTCTGGAGACCAGAAGGAACTCTAGGATGTCTCTAATATTACTGATTTTTTTTTTTAAGACTACATTAAACAGTTCATGTCGAGCAACCGCAGGTACTGAACTACATATTATTTAGTCTTTAGTGAATTCTGTACTATATTAATACGGTGTTACTAAAATTGTTACTTTTAAATACAAATATATGAAGCCTATCACATGGTTTGATCCCCTCTACTTCACATAGCTTATGTAAAATTCATAGGATGAAGCCTTTGGTGCATTATGTTATGTAAACCTCTATGTTATATAAAACTCTTATGTAAAGCCAATGGATGCATTTTTGGTAGATCAGCATAAACTTCAAATGGGGCAGGGAATCTCACTGCTGCCTATGTGTACAGGGTTGGGGGTTGAGTTTGGAGAGTGAACAAGAGTGGGGCTTTCCTTGGTTCCCTCCATGTCAGCCTCAATCACTGACGGCAAGCTCCTTGTCACCGCTATCGGTACTGCCATCCCCACAGAGCTGTGGGCTCCACAGGAGTCCAATTTATGCAAGTGTTACCCATGTTATGGTGGCAACATCCAGGGGCCTGCAGACCCGCCTGCTGACTTGCACAGCATAGCAACAAAGGATTGTTTTGGTTTTTTTTAAGTCTATTTAAAATTACCGGTTATCGGAATTCCATGTTTCATTGCAAATATTGCTTTTGGGTATCCGCACCTTGCAGTGAATCTCTGCAGAAAATGAGTTGACACTTTGTTTCTAGTGGAAAACAAAGAAGTTGATGTCAGTGGAGGAGGGGAAAAGAAATAAAAAAAGAGGGAAAATCCCATTTGGGTTTTTATCCTTTTCATAGCACTGTGCATGAAGTGCTTGGGGTAACTCTTCTCTCAGGTGTTCATCTGTCAGCATCACGGAGGTTTGGCAACACTGTTTGAGTTTGTTGCACCAACAAAAATGTCCTCAGTACAATCACAGCCTGTAGGAAATAAGGAATTAGATTTATTTTTTTTTTCCAGAAAAGAGAAAAAGCACACAGTTATGATTTTCTAATATGCAAAAAAAGGGCAATGACACACATCCTTCTCTTCCCCCTGAGGGTAAGGCAAGTAGCAGTGAGTTTGGTGGCAGATTTGTGTTAGATGCTTCAAAAGACTTTCAGGATAATGAAGCAATACCACATTCCCTGGGTGTTTTAAAGAACAGCCAAGACTAACATGTAAAAGTAGTTGTAAAGCATATAGAATAACAGAATGGTTTGAATTGGAAGGGACCTTAAAGACCATCTAATTCCAAACCCCCTGCCATGGGCAGGAACACCTTCCACCAGACCAGGTTGCTCAGAGCTCCACCCAGCCTGGCCTTGAATGCTTCCAGGAATGGGGTACCCACAACTTCTCTGGGCAGCCTGTTCCAGCACCTCACAACCATCACAGTAAAGAATTTCTTCCTAGTATCTAATCTAAACCTATTCTCTTTATAGCCATGCTGCTGTAGAGAAGCAAAGTACAATGGATGTTGTTTAAGGAGTTTTTCAGGCTAACACTGCTACCTCAGAAAAAGCAGTCAGCAAATCGAAAGCAAATTACAGACAGGGAAGGAAAAGCTTCTCTGTTAGGGTCCTGTGTTTTGTTTTTACAACTGGTGTCAGTACTGGGAAATGTATTTAAATGTGTTTCCTACAATAAAGAGCAAATATGAGATGGCAAGCTTTCTCTCTCGTCGACTTGTTCAGCTGCAGGTGGTATGGGCTGATCCCTCCACGGCTCAGGCAGGGATCTGTCTGGAGTCTGGGGCTGCAGTGACTGGCTTTCATAGGCACCTGGCAGAGGGACCAATTAAACAACCTGTTTCAGCAGTAACTGAAGCAGCAGGAAAATGCTGACAAAACCAAGTCCCCATGGGCCAGAGCCCTAAGCCACGTGGGAGAACAGATTGCTCTGATGGCTGACTGTGAACACTGGGGTTGGATCAGTCTGAGCCACATGTCCATGTCTCTCTCTGATATGCAGAAAACAAAGGGAAATGTCAGCACAGCAACACAGTGCTGAATAACTGCATTTATTCTGCTTCATTACTCATTGAAAAAGTGGGCTGGGATTTCCCAGCCAGCAACCTGTTCCCAGGACAGAGCTTCTCCAGCAGTTGCCTTGGGCACACTCAGGACAGCCCTTCAAAATATTAGGCTCATCTTATGGGACTTTCTTGCTGTTAAAACAACCTCATGTTTCATCCAGAGCAGAAAAGGCAACACCAGCCGCCCCTCTAAACCAGAGGTGTCAGATGGCTGTAAGAAATGTGTGGGTAATACTGATGATCAGTCACCCCAAGTCTGTCTCCAGCAGCAGCTCTGAAGGACACATGAACTTGGCTGTTTTCTGCAGTCCATTTTCCTCCTGTGCCCTCAGCACCCCCAGCTGTTTAACAGGGGTGGTCAGAGACATATCCATGTTTTGTATGGCACTGCTGTCCATGAATCCATGCACTCACTTTGGGAATGTGCTGGTGCCATTGGCCTTCACAGACTCCTGGGTGGCAAAGCCACATCTAGTTTCCTTGATAATGCCAGTTTGAATCTTCACAAATTTTTGAACGCCCAGCTATACTTCACCCAGTGGCCTTTATCCATACAGTTGCTGACATCACCCCAGAAGACTATAAGGAACTGAGGCAGGTTTGCTCCTTATGGGAGCTGGGCTGACCATCTCCCAGCTGACCGGGTTTATTCATCACTCCAGTAACTTTATCTTTAATGTATTCTGTATTGTCCAGAATGGGCACCAGTCTGTGATCCCAAGGAGCTCTGTGGAGCCAGTGTTGCAGTTGGGGGTGACTGTTTCTAATGCCTCAGTTTATTTACTTGCCTTCCGTTCAGCCAAATTCATCCATATTGGATACACATGACCTCTTTTTTCCCATTTCAGTGTTAGAAGTAATCACTTTGTAGGATTGCAGCCTCAGAGCAACTAACTAACACTAACCACTAACACCCCTCAAATGAAGCTGTTGTACCACTTTCTAGTGTTTGTTTCTGTGGGTGGCTGGACCAGCTTTTCCTGGAAGCAGGGATCTGTTGCAATAAAAAATTCCACTTCTGCATCTTATCCTGATGAGGCACTGATCCAGCCTATATGATGACCCCCGCTCCTACCACCATCCTGTATTTACTCCTTCTTTGGCCTCACTGACCACTCTCTTTGAACTCATAAAGGATTGATAGTACAGTCCCACTACAGCATTTCTATTGGTAGTGACTGGGATTTCCACCCACAGGTTTTGAGGGATGCTTCTCTTTTCCTGTAATATTTTTATGCTGTGACATTTTTATCCTTCACATACAGCATCACTCATCCATCTCTGCATCCTACTCTGTCGTACCCATGAGACTGGCAATACAGTGTCTGGTTGGTTTTCTAGCCTCCACTAAGTCTCTGAGATGTCTGCTATCTCAGGGTTGCTATTTGGGACCAGGCATTTGGGTTCTCCTGGCTTGATTTTGAAGTCTCCAGCAATTGTGTAGGAACACTTGTAAGTTTGCCCTCACTACATTGCCTAACATTGCATGTGCCAACCCCTTGCCACTGTATTGTCTATTTTGTCTGTCTCACTTACCATGATCCTGCCACTAATTTCCCTCCTGTTTTTTAGAGATGTAAACTGAATGTCAGCCATGTCCACCTTGTAGATCAAATCAGTTCAAATCGAGTAGTCCTGTACCTTTGTCAGCTTTCCCCTGCTTCTACAGGAAATGCTCCTCTAGAAGTTCTTCAGTTCTCCATGATACAGGTTGTCTGTGTCACAGCTCAGGTGCAGCCTACCCTTCTGGGATGCACTCTCCTCTCCTCCATAAAGTCTTGCCGGTTCCTTGCATGTCTCAATCATCTACAAGCCCCTACATTTCCCTATGAGGCCTTCATGCAGCCTGGGGACAAGTGACCTGCTCCCAGTACCCAGAGTATCCTGCCTTCCTGTTATGGGCTGGGTAACCTCCCACAGCTTAAATGGGCTTAACTGCTTTGGGAAGCTTATATCAGCCTAGTTTCTCCCCTGCAATCATAACTAGGATCACTCATTTCTTACCCATGCCTTATTAAGCTAATTAGCAATAAGGAGAAATGTCCAAAAGCATGAAGAAACCCACACAATGAGGATGGGGCTGACCTGAGACTCTACTGCTGCAGCCCTCAGCCTTCCACACACACTCCATTTCCAAGAACTGGAAAGGTTTCTTGTTGCAAGGCAGGCAAGGAGACATTTTACTCATTTCTGTCCTTTAAATCAGATTTTATTTTATGAATTCCCTGCCTATTCAGCCACCCCTCAGTTGATTCAGATCAAGCAACTGCTGAAGTTCAGGAGGGGTTTGGATATGTGCACGATTACATAAATCAGGAATCCCTGTCATAATAATAAAAATCCTGGCATATTTTTTGTGCCTTTTCTTTAGAAATGGAGATAATGTCTAAACAAGACAAGGCAGCATGCCTGAGCCACAAGGGCCATATAGAGGACCAGATTATCCCATAGATGTCTACCTTGAAGCATTTAATTGCCAGAGGCAATCCTTCCCTCCTGCCAGACACAGGAGATAAGAGTAAAGAGGAGCTGGTACCAGATCTGATCCAGTGCCCTGCAACCTGGCTTCTGGGTAAACCGGAATGGTCTCTCCCATGTGACTCCTGTGATCAGTGAAGAGCTCTTTACTGAAAATGCCAGGATACTGATACTGGATGGATTGTTATGGCTGTTGCTGTATTTATTACAGATAGGTGGCCTACACTTACCACATACACAAAATATTTCAGTAGCAGGACTGTCAGGTTGCTCTTTATGGAGGCTGAAGAGCTAGCTGAGTATAAAGAAAGTCTTGGGGGATTCAGGTGAAACTGTCCAGGTGTGACAAAGGAGGTTTGTAAACAGAATACAGGCAGGGAATAGAGGCATTCATGGTGGGAGCACTGAATATTACTCATTTTAACATTATGGAACATTACTGATTTTTTTTTTTCAGAATTAACTATTGGAGTTTGGGACTTGGGAGGAAGTTACCAAGATGCTGTAAAAGATGTGTTTGAAACAGCAGCAGAAGTGTCAGAGTCTCATGAAGTCAAGAGTCCCTTGTGAACCGCTGCAGGCTGGTTTGTGCTGGAGCAGGAGAGCTGCCATTGGGGCCTCTTATAAAAAGAGATTTGACTCCATTTGTGTATCACTTTGCCTGCCCAACCAAGAAAAATACCCCATCAGCACAGAAAGAATTTCTTTGTGTTTATTCAGCAAGCAGTGGGATATATTGGCAGTGATGAGTGATTGATGTTCAGGCTGTTTTGCATGCTTGGAAAGAACCACCCCCACTCAGTGTTTGTGCTGCTGGACCTTGCTGCCCTCCTGGGTAAGCCTGGCATCCCTTGCTGCCTCACCCCAAGCATCTGGGAAGTAGGAGACATTGATGCAGCTCCTCACCACCTCCCCAGAATCTTGGTTGCCACTAGAGCTGTTGGACGAGAGAGTGCTCAGGTCCCCGTGTGAGTGTTGCAGAAGGAGGTGTGGGCTGAGGGCACGGGGTGCAGGGCAGGACCTCACCTCGTCTCCATCACAGGGAGTGACAGAGGCAGCCCCATGCAGCTCCTGTGCCCCAGAGCCCACCCTCTCCAGAGTGCAGCCTTCCCTGATAGTCCAAACATAGGTTTGTCCAGGAAAACACTTCCCAGGACATGTGAGACTTCCTGTATGTATATATAATTAAAGAAAAATTTCAGAAAACATGGGAGACCTACCAACCTGCCTCAATTACTGTGATGTAGAAGAAGAAAACTAGTACATCCTTTATGTTTCTCCCCCAGCAATAAGGGAATGGTAGCACAGACTATTCAGAGATTACTATTCGGTGAATCACCTTCAGTGGTATTTTGAATTTTCAAATTTTTTAATGTCACTTCGTTTGAGCCATACCTGTTCTATTTGCTTTCCTGCCAGGCATGCTTACCTCTGTTTCAACCTTCTTTACACTCCTTCATAATTATGAACACGGAATGCCCCGTGCATGGGCTGCTGTGACTTTTTGCAGTTGGTTCTCTATGGGAGGCACCAACAGTACAGGAAAAACTTACAGAATCGAGTCTCCCAGTCCAATGACACAGAACGAATCCCCCAGCTTATAATGTGAAAGAGCTGCTGAAAGCGCGAAACATCATTTCACACTCACAAGATCTACTGGGGAGGGGCGGGGGGGGGAGAAGCAGGTCAGGATGGATTCTGCCACGGGGAGTTCTGCCATCCAGTGGCTCCTTTCCTTACTGCTGCACAGCTACAGTAGCTTTGAAACTCACACTGCTGCTAATTTGAGGCTGTTGACCTTTGTTGTCTCTGTGCAACAGGGGATAACAACAGGGACCTGGCACAGTCTCTGCATATCCGAATTCTCAGCAGTTGCAGCTCTGGCCATATTATTGTTCCTGGATCTTTGCCTGTGAAAACTTGATTACATCCAGAAGTGCAGGTTCCCGTTTCCCCACTGTCAGCACATTATTGCTTCCAAGAACTGAAGGGGAGCAGTTGTTTTCAGACAAGGCTCCTCCAAGTTCCAAACTGTTAGCAGCGGGATCTTAAATTAAATTAAAAGGTATTTCATTTTTTAAATCATAACTGTGTTTGTGCTGTAGAGCAGAAACTCTGTTGTGTTTGAGAGGATGCACAAGTTGTTAGGCGTTTCTCTTTCTGGTGTGGCCAGCGGGTATGGGAAGTGCACTGAGCCAGCTGCTCCGGAACTCCATCAGCAGATAAAAAGGACATTTGTCTCCAGGAAGTGTGGTGAGAAGGTAGGGAGACATCCTGCAGCAAACACATCAGGTCTGTGATGTTTGCCTAATATTCTTGTAAATTATCCACTGCACCAAAGTCTGTTTTCCATTACCTGCTGGGATAGGGTTAGCATTGCTCCTTTCAGTTGCTATTTGCATGTTTTCCCTCCTGCAATGGTGTGTTTAGACAACAGATAAATGCAGATAAATTGCAAGCCAAACAATCTGCAAGTCAGACAAACTGTAATGGAAGTAATTGAAGGATGTTTCTCTTCGATTTTCTTGTTTACAGTAGCTATGGAAAAGCAAGCTGGATCCAGGAAGTAGTGTCTCTTGGCTCTCATCGATTTCTTTTTTTTTTTTTTAATTTTATTTTGGAATAAAAAAACCTGCTTTTTTGGAGATGCCCTTCTCCATTGGCCATATGGGCAGCCCAAGTCACAAGCTTAGACCAGACAGCTAAATTTTAGGCAAGCTGAAATAAGGGGAGATGAAGCACCAGCTCAGCTCCCAAGCTACACTGCAGCTTTCCTCTGGCATGACTGAGAGGTAATCCTCTCCAGAGCCCACAGGATGCACCGTGACCACACCTGCCAGCACAGACGCTGCACCAGTACCTGTGTGATGCCACGGCTTTCAGTCACGGATCCCAAAGCGTTTAACAGCGTGAGTCACGCGGTGTGTTGGCCTCACATCTGGTTGTAAATGCCGCTCTTAGGCTGCTCGGAGCCTTGCGGGAATTTTCTGAATGTTGACACAACCGGAGCTTTGGAGCCAGCCATGAAACCAGAAGGTCTGAGCTGTGTAAGGAGGCACTAGTTCAGCTGCTCCTCTCCCCTTACGCTCACACACAAGCTCGTGCCTGTTATGGATCCGGGTCTCTGTCAGTCATTGCCATGCAAGCAGCTTTTCCCAGAACCAACAGATCCCACTTGAGCACAAAGGTTTATGTTGGGAAGAGTTGCCTTTGAGATGATATTTAAGACCATCACAGATAAAATGAAGGTCTGCTGCCTGCATCCAATCCTACCACTGAACGCTTTTCTTTGTACCTCCCTTAAGAGGGTTTCCCTCACAATCCAAGTTTCTGAACATTTCTCCATTTAGTCCTAAATTAAAAGGAACTAGATTTGGGACTATGCCACCCAAATGTTTAGATTTAAAACAAAAGGACCCACCTTTTAGTCCACATGCTGCCCTCTATATCTGAATAAAATGTCTTTTGTAACATCTATGTATTGATCTCTAGGGCACTTACCATGCAGCAAAATTAGTCAATTCTGTCATTGTTTCTCTCTAAATAGTCAGAAGGATTCAAAATGTCAGCTCAGTCATAACAACTGTTAGAAACACTGGGTTTGGATTTTAAAAATTAAGGCAAAGTCATGCATATCGTGTTGTAGGAGTTCCTGCCTCAAAGAAGACTGCAGAGAAAGGTTTGAAAAAGATGGAGAAACACCATACCAAGATGGCAAATGTTGGCCATGGTAAGTGTCTCTCCGGCCGTGACTGATTGCTTGTATTATTTTCCAAGAGTCACATGCTGGGGCAGTGCTGAAGGATGGATGGGGAGACCATGGAAATGAACTTGATTTAATGTAGGTATGGTCAACCTGCTTAAAAGCACGTATCTCATCCTTCATTTGAAGCAGAGTCAGAAGAGAAGCAGGGGTCCTGTTGAAAGGCAACCCCCTAAGCCTTTCCACAGCCACAGGAAAGCCAATGCTGATCAGACTGCCAGCTCCCAGCAGCTGGGGAGGACCTGGGGTGTGTCAGGGCACAAGCAGACTGATTCTGCACTGTGAAGCTGCTGATTGCTTCCCAGCACTCGCTGGGGAATTAAGAGATTGTTTCTATTTCACATTTAGATAGTGTCTTGTTTCAAAGGAAACTTTTTTTAACAGAGCAGGGAGGCCTGCAGGCTTCAGCTACATGCTATCAGGTTAATTACACTTAATGCACCACAGAGGCCTGGCTAGTGGGGGATCTTCCTTCATTATTCATGCCTACTTTTGTGCCTCACTTGTTTGCCAAGTTACATCCTGAACCGTAAAATCCCTAAACATTGAGCACACATTGGGATCTGCTTTTGTAACAGCTCCAGGCCCCTTAGACTTGTGCCTTACTACCCCATACAAGAGGATAAGAGGAGGAGAAGGACTAGGGCAGAGATCCAGGAGAGATTTCTAGACGGAACAGATTTTCCCCCCCCTTGGTGCAGCTGGGGAGGAGAGGAACCTTGCACCCACAAACACTGAAGCAGCAGTCCTGCTGCTTTCTGCACAATGTCACCTTTACAACAGTAGCTGTGTTATTTTTCTAAGGCTCTGACAGACAAAGAAATTCCTCTTCAGTGGTCCAACAGTCTGCCCTTCACACATCTGCTGGCTTTTGTCTTGAGCTGTGCTTGCTTTCCCTCTATACAGTCACAAAAGAGGTAAGTCCTGAGATTAAGGATCAAAATGAACACAAGCAGCTTGTAAGCAACGAAGAGCTCTGGATAAATAGTGGGATAAATAGTAGGGTTGGGGTTTCTGATATGCTGATATTGCTGTCTCACTTTCAGGCTGACAAACAGTACTGTAAGCT
This sequence comes from Scytalopus superciliaris, assembly GCA_013400415.1. Taxonomy (NCBI): domain Eukaryota; kingdom Metazoa; phylum Chordata; class Aves; order Passeriformes; family Rhinocryptidae; genus Scytalopus; species Scytalopus superciliaris. Next base: position 277,394 of record VXBX01003745.1, on the reverse strand, counting down.
TGGCAAGTCATGGGACAGTGACACAGAGATTTTATGCAGGATGACAAATTCAGAAAAAATTCCCAGCTTGAACAAAGGAACAGCACCTCAAAGGTGGAGTTTTGTCAGTTTTGAAACATTTCACACATATAAAGTCAAGCACAATAATGCTGCAAAACCAAATACTGAAGAAAACTAAACACATTCCAGTTTCTCTGTTCACGTTACTGAGGTGTGGAATAATATTCCTTAATACTCACTAAAAGGAGTAGAGGAATAAGATTTCATTAGCCTTCTAGCAGGTGTTGTTTGAAACTTAGCAAATGCCATGACATTTTTCCATTGCAAGGATGGGCTTTCCTCTTTCTCTCTCCGTTTGATTTGTTCAATCTTCCTATACCCACCTAGAAAAAGCAACCTATCCTGGTTGCCTATCCTGGCAACTCTGATGGAGGAACACGCTAATTTTGAAAATGGTCCTCTCTGTATGGTCCTCTCTGGAGAAAACATAGTTATATTATTGAGCACTGAGTACACTGAAGCAGTTTTTAGTTGGGTCTCTTTACTCCAACTACAATATAAACACATCTGAGGTTATTGATGTAGGTAAGCATGAAGGAATATGCACACAAGGAAACAAACATAAAACTGAAGATGCTAATGTTAGCAAAATACAGTGAGGGGACAATGATCACCAAGTCTGGATGTAAATGAAGAAATTATGACTTCTTGACAAAGTTAAAACACAAAAGGAACACCTCTGTGACAAAAAGAGCTGGAAATGGTAATACTATAATCATGGTGAAAAGAGAGTATAAACTTAAGCAGTGCATTTCAGTTGTGATTTTTGTTTGTTTGCTTATTTACTAATGAAGTAGCACCTCTGTTTTTGTGTTTCATTCACTCTCATTTCAGGTGGGATAATGCAGGAGCTAACAATGTCCAGAGCTACAACAAAATTGATATTGGCACAACACACAACTAAACCAATAATGTGGATGTGAGAGCCAATTTTTATAAGAGAATTGGATACTGAGGTCTCTGAATAACGATTAGAGTCATTGATTGCACACTTCGCTTCTAATTAAAATCACCCAGGATTTCTCCCTCAGAAACAGTAAGAATGGGGGAGGGCAATGAAACCAGAAGCAAGTACAAGATTCCAATGGTGATTTTTTTTTCAGCTAAGGCTAAAAAAATAGCTTAAAAGACAACACTGCTAATAATCCAAACTGCAACCTATCTCTTGGCATTTATTTTTTATCTTACTTCATGAGAACATTCAAAGTTTTCATCTGTGCCTATAGTTTCTCAAGCAGCAGATTAATGCTGCTCGAAAGTTGTAACACTACTTAACAATTTTATCTTCCTTGTGTTTTATCTGTCAAGACATGTGTCTAACAGTAGTACAAAACAGTAGCACAGGCTGTCCAGAGAGGCTGAGCTGTCCCTGTGCTGAGCTTTTCAAGACTCAGAGGGTTTCAAGACTCCACTGGACAAACTGCTGAATAACGTTTTCTGACCTCAGTACTGGCCCTGCACTGGGCAGGAGGTTGGACTAGAGACCTGTGAAGTACCTTCCAACACGAATTTTGTGATCACCTTAAGTCAGTCTGTTTGTTCCTACACAAAAAGGCAGCATCTCTTATCTATGCTTCATAAAGATCTACACAGAGCATTTACAAAGCTTCATTAATGATGTGGACACACCATGTTTGTGCACCCTGTTGGTTCAGATTTTAGACTTGAAAAAATCTTTAGAGAATGTGTGCTTATACAGAGAAGGTTTGGGATAGCAGACATGTAGATAGCAGATAGTATGACTTTTGTAGCCTTGGAAGAAATATAATTTCTGAAATAGCCAAATGGAAAATTTTAAGAAAATACAATTTTCTTTTTCTTTAACACTGTCAGCTTGTTAATTGAAGACATCCGTAAGCATCTCTTGTACCTAAATCTTACCCAGCAATAACAGGTACTATGTACATTCCTTTCTCTGCACCTGGGAAGCAGGTGCTTTAACTTAGGTAGTTCATCCCACACTTTTGAAGCCTTGCAGACTGCCGAGCAAGCCTGTCCATTAACACCTTCCCTCGGGAATACCCTGCAGTACCTCCGCAGGCTGCAGCACCATGAACAGAAGATCCATACCCATGCCCGTGTCAGCACACACCGCCTGGGGCGGACCCGGCCCTGCTCACTCTGCTGGACGCTCACCAGGCTGCAGTGCCGCGGGCACGAATCCCCAGTGCCTTCGGTAAGGCTGAGCCATCCTGGCTTCCGTGCTCTGGGACTCCAGCCCTGGCACAAGTATTATTATTTGCCACCCACCACCACCAAGATCCATTTACCTCATTTTCCGGGCCCTAGTACTTGTTCCACCTCTTTAAAGCACGCCCTGTACCTTGGGTGCACAACACACGTCCTTCAAAAGGGTTCAAATTCCAGCTTGTACTAAGCACCTCCCCGTGGGAATATGATCAGCACCTTGCCGAGGCTGCAGTTCTAACACACTGCATCATCAGACACTGTGCAGATGCTGGAAAGAAGGGGGGAGGGAGGGAAGAAAAGCAACATTCATTTATCTGCTTCACTTCTTCCGTGCTTTTCTATTTCAGCTCAAATTCTCATTTCTGTCTTCAGCCTGCCTGTAGGGGCCATCACACTTTTCAGTGCCACTGCTATAGCCTATCCTTTTTCTTCTGCAGGCAGAGCCTCCAGCTTTTATCTCCCTGTATTGATATGTCTACTCCTTTGAACTCCTACTGGTGTTTACTTCTCTCTTCAAGCAGGCACAAAGGATAAACACTCCTTTGCAGTGACTGTATCCCTCTAATCTCCTCACAACATACAGTCATTAAGATTAACTCCTCTTCAGTGTGTTTAGTGTGACAGAGGCTCCCTCTGTGTTAAACTACGGAATTTATGCTCACTGGAATGACAACTGCTTTATCATTTGATACAGCAGCAGCTTTCTAACTTTGGCCACAGTTCTTAAAACTGTAAATAAAACTGCACACAGTTGAATTTTATAAGCTTGCAGCCCACAATTCCTAACTCAAATCAAAGAGGCAGGCTTCAGGGTCTCCAGATTTCCAAAGTTTGCAATTTTAGAACAGGAAAAGCATCAACATAAATTGCAGCTCTTTGGCTATTATTGAATACTTAGGATGAGGGAATACGTATGAATTGAGATACCGTGTTTCCTGGAAGACAAATTATACAATCTACCAAGATGCAAATAACTCCTGTTACTCCCAAATGGAGTAACATGTACTTTTTAAGCTACAGAGGAAGCCAGATGAGAGATTGTTCGCCAAGGAACAAGTCTGAGGTCTGGATGACCAAGGTAAGTCATCCAAAAGCCTGCCACTCACCATGGATAGCCAGTCAATTCTCCAGTGACTACTAAACAGAGGGCTTTTCAATTCCAATTCCCTCCTCTGTGAAGTGGAAGTGAAGTCCTGCATCATCACTGTAAACATTTACTGTTAGCTGGGAAGCATCCTCACCATCATTAGCTGCATCTGTTCTACTCACTTCTCTGCTTATCTGACTTTACAATAAAGTTCTTTCACAGCGAGCCATAAACTGCAGAAGTCTACTCACAAAACTGAAACATGAAGACAGACAGTCTATAATTCATTTAATATTTCAGGCAACTAGTAACAACATGGAATTTTCTACCTGTACACATACAATTCTTTAAGCATCAGTGACCCCTCAGCCATTCATACCAGACAGGGTAAGAATTCTTACATTTCACACACAAACTCAGGATTTAAAGTATTTATTTTACAAAATCTAAATCCAACCAGCACACCTTATGCCTTAATTTCCTTCTGCTCCATGGGTTTCAGACGCTGCTTAATGATAAGCTCTCCCTTGCTTGTAAGAAAGGTGCTGGATATTTCCTCTTCTGTTGGCAACCCATAGGGTAGTTTCAGTGGTTTTATTCTACAGGCAAAAGAATTTGCTTAGTGAAATCCTGTGACTAGAACAGAGTTACATTAAGTGTTCCAAATTAACAAATAAATAAACAAATAATTAACAAACCTTATCAGATGTTTAATAACTTTCAGTCTGGCATTCACAGAAGGGATATTTTTGTGCAGTCTTGGCTGATGCGCCTACATAAAAGGATAAAAGAGGTTTTACAAATGCATTGCCAAATCCCAAATCTCTGTTCACTGAACTTTTCACACTATCAGTAAAAATATAAACCACATTAGCAAATGTAAGATTTAGAGAACTGTCATGCATCACAAACATAAAATATGAAATCAAAAATGGATCAAACTTGATTGCAGTGAAATTACACTGAAATTACAATTTCAGCTTTATTTCCATTCCATTATCAATATATTTTTTCCCAACTCTTAAAAATACTAAAAATGTAAATTCAGAACCTTAGGGGAAAAACTGCTTGCTTTAGTTATATCTTAAATTGATCAAGCACACATTTTAGTCTCTGTAATACAGCACTGACTATATGAATCTTTGCACAATGTGCAGTTAGCCCAAAAAGCTTGGATAAACATGTCTTTGACACAAACTCTTAAGAGTCTTGGCTTTCAAATCCTCTTCATTGATAAAAGTGTCTTGTTTGCCTTCCTGCAATATCTGAATAACATGACCCACAGAGAAAACTGAATTCAAAGTATTTACAAACCTATTTCTATTATTTTAGCATGCAGCACAATACCACACAGGGATATTCTGAATTCCCACTATAAGCACATTTGCCATCAATATTCCCCCACATGATGCTCTTTTAACACATCATCAACTTCTCAGATTGCTTTATGGCTGCTATAAATGTAATTATGTTTTGTGACTGCAAAGCTGGGGTCCTTAAAAAACCCCACCACCTCAGTGCTCCATTTCTGATGTGCACAACAAGTATAAAGAACAATGATCATACTTTATCGAGCCCAAGGTCACGTATTATCTTCTTTTCCCAATATGGACGACCAACAACACTTTTTATTCTCGTAATAACATGGATTTTGTGGGGCTGCTCAGGGTCCCCTCCATACTTCTCATGGTCTCCAGGCCGTGGTTGAAATACCTAGAATGAAAAGTTCACAAAACCAGCGGGTTTTTCCTTAAATATATGATTATTATTATTATTATTATAGTCAGCTACTCTCTAAAATACACTTCAACCTTGGTAAAAATTCTTACATGTTTTTCTTTTCAGGCCATCAAAGCACCAACAAAGTGAACTCAAATTCAGCTTTTATAACATGAAGTCAAACATGTTTTTGTAATGGTTTGCTGATAAACACAGTGACTCTTGATCTTGGCTGCATGACTGCACAGAAATAAATGGACAGCACTGGACCAGCACAACACCTAATGCAGGTGCATCTCATTGGGGAGCCTGTGCTCAGCCTCTGGATGTTTTTCCACAGGCTTTAAGAATGCTTTTAAGGAAAAGAGTCAACTGACATGAGATGGCATCTTGCAAAAATAAGCTAAAAATGTAAATGTAAAAATGCAAAGCACAAGGCAAACTTCCCTTCACTTTCATTTAATTATTTATTGGACAAAATATTTCAGTTGGAAGGGACCTATCAATAATCATCTAGTCCATCTGCCTGATCACTTCAGGGTGGACCAGAAGTTAAAGTATTATTAAGGTATTGTCCAAATGCCTCTTAAACGCTGTCAGGCTTGGGGTGCTGAACACCTCTCAAGAAAGCCTGTTCCACAGTTTGACCACCTTTTCAGTAAAGAAATGCTTCCTAATGTCCAGTCTGAACCTGCCCTGATGCAGTTCTAAGCCATTCCCGGGTTTCCTGTCACTGGACCCCGGGAAAAAGAGCTCAGCACCTCCCTCTCCACTTCCCCTCCTCAGGGAGCTGCAGGAACAGTGAGGTCACTCCTCAGCCTCCTTTTCTCCAAACTAGACAAAGTCAGTGCCCTCAGCTGCTCCTCTGCCTCTATACTCGTGCCTGGTGTCGCTCTGTTCCAGGATCTGGCATTTGTTCCTGTTAAGTTTCATGCCACTGATGACTGCCCAGTGCTCCAATCTGCCTCGATCCCTCTGCTAATGGTGCTTTCCACTCCTGCCGCCAGATCGTTGATAAACATTTAGAACAGGACGGGCCCCAGAACTGAGCCCTGAGGCCGGTTCTTCATCAGTGCGCTCGCTGTGAGTTCACCCCACAGAGTGCCTGGAAATCTGCCATGCACACGGCAAACACACAGCTCAGCAGCCTAACACCCACATTCCAGTCTCCCGACTACTGGAGCACATACCGACTCTGGAATTCTCGACCTGGTAAAGAGGGGGCGAGCCCAAGCTGGGGACACCATCCCCTCCATGCTCTTCCCCAGCACCTGCAGAGAGAGGGGACGGTGTCAGCGCCCGCACACCACGAACCCCACCCCGGCCCGGACCCCCACCTGGATCCTCGGACCGGCTCCCCACCTTCCCGGGGCCTGTGAGCCTGAGCCCCATTCCCATCGCCCCCGCATTCCCCCAACATTCCCGATCCGCACCTTCCCGGGGGCTGTGAGCCTGAGCCCCATTCCCATCCCCATCCCCGCCCGGATCCCCCCGACATTCCCGATCCGCACCTTCCCGGCACCCGCGAGCCCCAGGCCGGCCCGGCCCGCCATCTCGGTGCGCGCTCCCTTCCCCGTGCGGACACAGCGCCGCGGCACTTCGGTTCCGGGCGGGCGGAAGGATTACGGTGTGACACCGCCCCTTTCCCCCCTCACCATCCTCATCCTCATCCTCCTCCTTCTCCTCCTCATCCTCATTCTCCTCCTCCTCTCCCTGCCTGTTCGCGGTGCCCGTCCCGGTCCATGTCGCGGGCGGGGGGCGATGGCACCGCGGCGCTGGAGCGGGCCGGGGCGGAGACGGTGAAGCGGGCGGTGGAGCTGGACGTGGCGTCCCGGTTCCAGGAGTCGCTGGTGTGTTACCAGGAGGGCATCGACCTCCTGCTGCAGGTGGTGAAAGGTACCGGGAGAGGG
>VXBX01003745.1:151314-269945 GCA_013400415.1 Scytalopus superciliaris | reverse complement strand
AGGGCGGTGTGTCCCCGGGAGCCCTGAGGGGCTAATCGGCCCCTCTGCTTCTGTGGGCCGCAGCCACGAAGGACGAGGCCAAAAAGCACCGGTACCGGCAGAAGATCTCCGAGTACATGACCAGAGCCGAAGGCATTAAAAAGCACATTGAGAAAGAGAAACAAGGTAGGTAAAAACGTCTGAAGGGAGGGCGCCAAGGAACCCACCGTGGTCCCTTCTCAGCCTGACCCATTCTCCGAGCCACGACACACCCGCTTGCTTCTGAATGCCTGCCATGTGATCGTAGGATGGGTGAGGGGTGCTGGCACTGAAATGGTGTCCTGACCTTCACTTAAACAGAGAGTGACTTTCCTTTCAGATGGAAAATACCACAAGCAAATCAGGATAGAGGAAAACGCGACAGGCTTTGGCTACGAAAAGCTCTTCCGTGAGTACCTCACTGAGATTGTGTCTGAAGTCTGGGTGGAGGACCCGTACATTAGGCACGTTCACCAGGCAAGTAGACACTCGGTGGAACCAATACAGATGTAGCTACAAGAGAAATTCCGAGCTACTAAATTAAATAAAACTTTTGCAGTTGTACAACTTTCTACGATTCTGCGAGATGCTGGTTAAGGGGCCGTGCAAAGTGAAAACAATCCACCTCCTCACTTCCTATGATGAGGTAAGTGCCCAGATTTTGGTTTCTGTTTCCCTGTAGTCACGTGATGCCACATGAAAAGGAATTGTGCTTATTTACATGACCTTGTTAGACTCAGGCTCTGATGCTTTTGGCAGAAAACTCAGACTTAAAAGTAAGAATGTGATAGTTGAACACAAGTAATTTTGTAAGTTCAGAGTTTTCTGATAATTAACAAATTCCTGGTAAGCAGAATCTTAAATTGAAAAGATACTTCTGTGAAAGTTTTGTTGTGGAAAACATCATGAAAAGCAAAGCATCTCTTGAGTTAAGGGTTTTTTTGTTCTTCCAACAGCTGTATTTCATTGTCATTTTAGAGGCTTTGAGGAGCTGAAATCTCTCAAACTATTACTGCACTGATTTTTGATAGTAATTCATATCTAGTTTCACAGGGCTGAGAGTGAGCTCCTCCTCCACATCCTTTAGCAAACGTACCTGTCATCTTTCTGCTCTTTATCCTCTCTTTGAAACTGTGACTCTGCCTTCACCCAAGTTACTTTCTTTTGGGTTACTTTACTACTAAAAAGTTTTTGTTGCTGAGTTTAAGAAGAGCTGACCAGAAGAGAACGTCTATTAAAAGAAATCCCACAAAGCCCACCATGTTATGTTCACTTTTGACAGGGTAGTGGGAGGAGTCAGCAGATAAGTGGCTTGGAAGAAATACAGCAGTCTTTAAGGAATTATGGAGTAACACTGAATATTGAATTTTCATCTTCAATACACGATCGAGAAATAAGGTGAGGGATATAAAAAAATGAATGAATGCCAGTTATTTGAAGTCAAACTACTTAACCCTCACTTTGGAGACAATTATTAATTACAGTTATGGTTAACAAACTAGAAGGTAGTGGCCCTCACTGGATAAAATCAGTCCTCTGTAGTTTCATGTTTTCAAATTGTGAACATAATAGTTGTCTTTTTATACAGAATAGTGGTGAAACAGGTATTGGTGACACTAGGAAATAATTGTGACTGAAACAAAGAGCTTGTGAATCATGTGGATGTAACTATTTTTTTATTCAACATACTCATAGTATTCAAATTTGTGAATTTTTCGAACAGATTCAACAATGGATGGATGATTAAGATTGGAAGGGGTCTGGATTATTTTAAGAAACCACAGGTAAAAGTGTTTTGATCTCTTTAATTACCTTAGAATGGGCTTTTCTACAGTACCTGCTCACTGTGTCAATTCTGTCAATTTCTGCAGGGTCGTTTCAGCATTGGATACTGTGACTTTGACTTGCGACCCTGTCATGAAACAACAGTGGATGTCTTTCATAGTAAACATACAAAGAAAATGTGACCAGATATGACTGCTTTTAATAAGTGTTTTCGTAAGCATAGAAATGCAAGACTGGAAGGTGTTGCTGGAGTCCAGCTCTCCGCCCTCAGAAGCAACTCTTCCAAGTACTTAGTGCAGCATAGCTTTTATAATCTGTAGGTTTAAGAGTATTTGAGGCTTTTCAGCCTGAGAAAACACAACTGTACTTCTTCTGTAATCTTAACTAATGCAATTCATGTCTAAATTTTATCTTGATTTCATAACAGACCCTCAATATTGTCTTTCAAAGGCCTCTTTAACTGTCATTTCTGTTTTTAGTATTGATTTTGTCTTGAGCCAGTTTTGGGTTTTATAGCTTTAAATGACCACCTTACAAACATTGGAAGCTGGGTTGCCACATGTCTTCTTTTATAAGCAGTCTTATTTATTTCCTTTCATTCCTGTATTCTAGTCACGGCTACTATTCTGAGGGGTTCTGGTCAATCCTATAATGCCTTATTTCACTGACTTTACTAGAAAGACCAAATTTAACATCCCATTTTCCAAGCTCCTTGCCTGCAAAAGTTGTAGTGTTCAATATACAGTCATACTGGGGTTGCCTTACGTGTCTCTGCATTGTGGGTTTTGGGCTGGGAAGGCTGCAAACAGCTGTATTTCCTCCCTGTCACTCTTGTATGTTCCTTTATTCCTTGAGGTATGGTCATATACTTGATTTCCATCCTTTGCATTAGGTGTGGAAAGGATGTGTGATCCTCTCACAGTCTTATTCTCTGACTTTAAAGTCCAATGACTGGCTGCTCATGCCAGTCTCAACTGCAGTAAGCTATTTCCCTACTACTAAGGTAGTCCCCCCAAAAAACAGAATTTATTTTTAAGGTCTTTCAAAAGTTGGATGTCCTGCATAGCTCAGTTGGTCAGAGCATGGTGCTGATAATGCATCATGGGTTCAGTCCCTGTACAGACCGTTCACTTAAGAGTTGGACTTGGTGATCCTTGTGGGTCCCTTCCAACGCAGAATATTCTGTGATATTCTGTGATTCTAAGGAATATGCTGTTTGGAGTAAAGACAAAATCTTTCCTTGTCATTCCATCATCCTTTGGAAACCAGAAGGTGTTACCTGAGATGCTGCTTCTTTTTCTTCTTAAACAACAAGAGTTCTTTGTTAGCAAGAATCTGCCAAAGTCATATATTCTGACATGAAAAATAGGCAGTGGCCTCTTTTGCAGGTCCCATCAAAATCTTTTCAGCCTCAGGACTGATAGGTGCCTTATGCTTTCTGCCTCCTGTAATACAGTAGGCCTCTATTCTAGTAGCATGTTTATATCCTTTTTGCTTCCCTTAATGTGGCTTATTGTTTCATTTTCTGTCATCTACTGCTGCTATTCTTTTCCCCTTGCCTCTAACAACAAATCTATTCCACACAAATCAAGAAGAAATGGAGCTGGTCTTTGCCTTATTTTCTGGGTCACAATTTGTCAGTGGTTTGCCTTTATCCTTTCTCATAATAATGTCTCAGCTTTGGAGTGTTACATCAACAAAATGAATAATATTTGTGCCACAGAGCTGTGTGCTGCTAGTTGTTCCCCTAAACATTCCACAAAAGCTCCCTGGCTGCTGATGTGATACTAGTTTTCTAGTCACTGTTGTGCATTTTATTCAAGTGTGTATAATATATGCCTATTTTTAATGGGAATAAAGATTATTTTTTATTATTTGTAGCTTTAGTCATGTCTGACTTCTTCATTGCATAGGGTAATTCAGGGAAGCTGGGTAAAGTTTCATAGATCCAGCTGTGTTCAGGAGAAGGCTCATTGTAAATACAGAAAGCTTTCCAAATGTGAAGCTTTGTGTCTTTTAATCTAGTCCAGCAATTTTGAACATACAGAGGCAAAATAAGAAGCTTTTTCTTCTAATTCAACTATAATTCACTGGCTAAGACTACAGCTTTCCTTGCACATCCCATGCAATATCTGTATGTATGTACAAGTAAGCTTTTAGTGACGTACCAGTTGGTGCTGCACTGCAATTTTTATCTATAAGCCCTTTATCTCTGAACAGTTCCTTGTGCTGTCAGTAGGAACACCATGTATGAAGAGCAATGGGCATGAAGGAATGGAAAACAAATTCTCAGAGAAATCTGAGAGTACAGTTCTGCAATCATTTTACTGACTTCAAGCCTATTCTGTGTTGCTCCTCACACTGATGCAGTGGGGTGATCACCTGGATTGTGCAGCCAGGACTGTCCCTCCTGGCATCATCTATGGAGCTGAGCTTAGTCCACCCTCCCTGCTGGGTTCAGCCAAGTGTCACTTAGCCCTTCAGCCAGTCCCAGCTGAGGGCTGGATTCACCCCCACTGACTGCACTCCTTAACTTAAAGGTAAGTCTCTTCTGCCATGTAATTTCCTCCAAATGAGAGCTGGTCAGTCAGTCATCTTTTAAAGGTGTTAGTGTGGAAGTAACATAGTAACATCTCATAGGCCTTTGCAGGCATCACTTTTAAAATATTTGCAGCTGTCTCATCTGGTCAACATTGTTTAACTAATTGCTGCTGTTCTGACCTGATCAAAATTGCATTCCAGTTATTCCATGACAGAATGTGGTGCTGTGACTTCAATCCATGTGTTCTGCTTGGCCTGGGAGGACTGCAGACTGATCCCTGCTGAAACCCCCCTAGTACACTCAGAAAGGTAAGGCACATTTTGAAATCCTTACTGGAGCTTCTGCTGAGGGTTTTCTGTATGGAAAACAAGGTCACTGGACGTCAGGATGTCCTTACAGACCTTACTTGTAAGTCTTCTAAGCCTTCGTCCAATCAGTTATGCTAACTTTGCATCCAACTTTTCCTTTCTGTCACAGCCTCAGAAGTGTGATTAGGACAGCCCCAAGAACATAAATGTCATTGCTCCTTTACTTTCTTGAGGCCAGACTGGTCCTTACTTATCTTGCCCTATTAACAGCAACCTTGTTTCTTGCCTAATTAATACGGGGGTTTCTCAGTTCACTGTATATCTACCTCTGTTTCTCCTGCAGTTCCCTTATATTCAGAAGTAGTAAATGGTATTTCAGGGCAACACATAAGTCATCTGGTAACAACCTCTTTGTAACTATCTGTGTCATTTCTAGATACTACAGTTTCATTTTTAGTCCTACCAGCAGTTAAGCTTCTGGGAAAAGACTTAGGTAAATTGGGTTCTGCTTATATATTGTGCTGATTTTTTGCTTGATGAGCCTCCTACTTCAAATTTAACTCTGCTGTTCGCGAGCAGTTTGGTGAAGAGTTGTGTAATATAAAGGTACATAAAGTCTATGACTGCCTCGTTTGGAGACTTCACATCAGTGGAGTCTGTCACTGCTGCACTGGGTTCTTTCCTATAGCCGTAGCAATAAACTGCTTCTGTTCTGACCTAATCAAAATTGCATTCTGTTTATTCACAAAACAATGAAATATATCTTGGGTCTTTCTTTCGTAGTTTAACTTTATATTGAAATATTACTTAACATTAAAATTGTCATTTTCAGTTCACTGTTGCCTTTTATTAGAAAATTATCTACTAGGTTGTAACATAAGGAACTGTTTCTCCCAGATCTGTATTTGCAAGTGTATCTCCTAAAGTTTAGCTTAGATACCAGTATCCAGGACAGCAGGAACTCCCAACTTTGTGCCAGGCAGTGCAAGAACAAAGGAGGCATACGTGGCCTCTGTTCCACTTAGCCTCTCCTGTCCTCATCACACAACCCCCCACACTGAACTTCCTAATCCTTCCCCCAGTCTTGCACATGCACGGACAAAAGCCCTAATCCAGGGTGGAACTGTTGGAGTGATTCATTACACAGGGGAGAGCCTGGCTCACTATCGTGCTTGCACAGCGGAGGCACAGGGGCAGCAGCACTCTGCAAGAGAGGACTTTGAACCAGAAACCAGGGAAACACCCCTCTGCACAGCTTGGGGCTGAGACAGGGCCTTTAGACTACTATCCACACAGAGCAGGATGCACACTGGGGCATCCAGTGCAGCAGCACAGCACCAGTTTTCATCTCCCCCATTCCACCTCTGTCAGCCCTTTGTACCTCCTCTGCTACAGGGCCAGTTTGGGATGCCCCCACCACCTTTCCCTGGTTTAAGCAGCAATGATGTCTTGTCAGCAGTGGCTGACATCCTACAGTTTGTGAACATTGGGTGCAGGCAGTGTGAAATTTAATTGTAATTTTAAAGAAAAGCACAAGATTAAACAGTTTGACTAGTAAGATAAAAATTCAGCTTGTAGAAATTGTTTTATTTTTTTCAATACATTAAAAAGCAGTTTAGCTTAATTTTCAAAATGCAAGTCACATTAGCATTATCATATTCTCACATAGTAGATTCCACCTGCTGTGCAACTCATCATCTTGTGGACACACTCCTAGCAATGTTGTTGCTAATGTAGTGGTTTCATTTGGGCAAAACTTACTGCCAGTGAGGCTCTTGACCAGTTTGCTGTATAGTGCTGGTGGCAGCCACTGCTCCGGCAGGTCAATGTGACAGACTTCAATCCTTCCATGCTTTACATCCATATTTACTTTAACATCAAGAACAGAACCTTTATAGACCATGTTAAGACAAGTGCTAACGCTGAACTTTGGTGTCTTTCCATATACCCATTCCCAGGTTTGTAGTTCTTTAGTTTTATTCTTAATTCCAGGAAGCAGCATCTCATCAGCTGGGTTTATTAAGGTGATATGATGATCTATTTGGTGTAGCGTAGCATATTCTTTAGCAATGGCATCCAGGAGCATCTCAGAAGTTAAAGTAGGATCCTCTTCAAAGAGGTTTTTCACCGAGGCAGGCACACTAGGAGTGGCATTGCTCTTTAGCCCTTTATAAGGACTTTTTAGCACAGAAGATAAAACAAACCTATCTGCGTTACAGAGTAAGGTACAGTGGTGATAAGCACTTGTCCCTCCCAGCTTTGCAGCAGTACCTGAGATTTTGTAATGCCTGTCTAGCAGGATGTCATATCTGTCAGTGACATGCACGTCCAGCTGCGGGCGCAAGGCTTTCAGTGCCTTCACAACTAGTTTCAGGTTTTCCATTCGTTCGTATTTTTTCCTTGTTGTGAAGAAAGTCAAATTGATATTGCCTAGGTCATGGTAAACTGTCCCTCCTCCACTTCTTCTCCTGGCTAGTTTTATATTTTTTTGCCTCAACAGTCTGAGGTTACATTCCTGCCAGGGATTCTGATGTCTCCCTATTACCACAGCAGGGGAATTTCTCCAAAGGAAAAGGACCTGTCGCTTCTCTAAATCCATGTGGTCATGGATCCAGTCTTCCACAGCTAGATTTTGGTAAACGTCATTGGAAACAGACTGGATAATGAGGGCTCCACTAGCTGTGCTCCTGAAGCCGGCTTTCGGAGCCCTGAGGACGCAGGACAGCCAAAGGCAGTTCTTTAAGGATGGGTGGAGTACCATGTTGTCAGTAACGGGACAGCGGATGGAAGGAATTCCGGCCCCGCTAGAGCTGCATGCGGGGAGCGCACAGGCGGCTGCCGTGGCAGGAAGGAAAGGGCAGCGGCAGGCACGGCGCGGTCAGGCTCTTCCCACGGCAGCACGCGGGCTCCAAGGCATGGCTCCCCTCCGGGCGCCGCCGCTCCAGCTCTGCCCGGAGTCTCACGTACCATCGGGGGCGTCCGAGCGGCTGCTCCTCGCTGAGCCTCCTGCCTGAGAGACCAGGGGAAGGAACCGAGTGTGCGCTTTCCCCGCCGGCCGCCCCGCCGCGGTACTCACGGAGCCGAGACCCTGCCCTGCCCCCGCCCCTGCCCCTGCCCGTGTCCGTGCCGGCTCCGGGAGCCCCGCCGCCCTTGGGACACACGGCCTCGGGAGCGCCTTCCGCTTCCCGGGTGAGAGTGCTGGGGGCGGGCGCTGGGGAGGCGCTGGATGAGCGCGGTGGGTCCGCCCGGCACGGCACCGAGCGGCGGGGGAGCTGGGACCCGCCTGGCGGGATCGGCCACAGCATCACACCGCGGGACAGGCTGGCAGGGGCCGCACTGCCTCACCTGCCTCCATCCTCCTGGCACCCCGCCTTTCACATACTTACATTGCCAGCGATGTTACAGGGTCATGCCAAAAAGGGGCCAGCGCACAAGGGATTAAATGGATGATTCTTGTTGCCAGACGCAGCTGCGCAATTCCTTGGTGTAGGATGGTGTGGGTGCTAGAAGCTTTCACGGGTTCGCAAGGAGACTTGAAGGCGCTAACACAAATGCAGAGAGGCTTGTGAAATGCACAGAAACTCTCCATGGTACTTATAAAGATATGAAAACTAAGTGTTGATAGCGTAATTCATTAAGAAGCTGGAAGTGATCAAAAACTAAGTCATTAAAGATGTATTTCATGCAGCAGGTTGTCTACAGATTTGCACTGGTTTAAGCCATTCTTAAAGTCTATCAAGCCTTAGCTATTGAGAGCTCTTGTCTGTATTTAAGCTTACACTGCGCGACAATGTTCAATGCTAGCTGAAGTTTTTTATCTGCAGTAGTATCCCTAGGGGCAAATATGTGCTGTATATCTCTTTCTACAGTACATATATTCATAAAAGATACATTGTGTGCTTTTGTCTTCCATTCTGCCTTAATATAGGAGTCCCGAGACATGAAGGAATTGTAGAGGAAAAGATTAGTACAGCAGGTTGTGAGACTCCACATAGGCTATTACTCTTGAACAGGTAGTTACAGGTAAGCAATTTTTCTTGTCTCTAGTTCTCGGAATAGGTGGCTTTCGAAGAAATGCCAAGTTGATATCCTTATTCAGGAGAAACAGTGAGGTTAGTTGAGGAAGCAGTTTGGCTTTGAGTTATGTGAGCGTTCATGTATTTGCTTTTTCAGTAAAGAAAACCTCTTTATGATGTGGCCTGAATTTCCTTTAACTTCTAGTTGAAGAAACAGCATTAGAACAGCTGTATTCCCTGAAAGGTGAAGGAGAAGAGAAGGCGGATAAGGATGAAAGACTTCCAAGATTAAAGATGCAAACTTGGGGTCATTTCCTGCTGAAGAACTGATTCATTAAGAGTGTGACAGTTCCTTGCCAAATGCTTAAAAGAATTGTGTGGGTGTAGTAGGCCAAGTAAAAAATAAGAAACCATCACCACATGTGTGCTGGTAGTGATTAGAGGGAGAAACAGACTCTAAAAGAAACTTGATGTGTGTCCCAGCACTTGTCACATTAAAAAAAAAAAAAGTTGGCAAAATGCAAAAGTGAAGCCGTGCACTGTAATGCTGGTCAGAGGTAGGGAAATGCATCTTGTGAGGCTTCTGATGTTACCAAAAGCCAAACAATGTGGGACCATTTGTTTCCATTTTGGCATTTGATTCTTGAAAATTTGCAATGTGTCGTTTTGCCACAGGGTGCCACTAAATACCTACTGTGAGCTGTTACTCTCTGTGTTTTTCGAGTTGAAAACTGTTTCCATAGTTAGAACTACAATGTGCTAAGTGTGCAGAATGCTGGGTGGACAGGTAAAAATGTCGTGAGTCTGTTCCTGATAAGCTGAAGGATGAAATACACATGCAACAATAAATGCCTTTCCCGAAAAGTAGGTCATGTTGAAGACAAACCCAGCAAGATAATTGGAAATGTTCTGACAATATGCAAAAAGTATGAATTTGTAAATACATACCATGATTTATTTATCTCTTCTGGATTGGACTTTTAAATGCATTTTTTATACCTCAGCTACTATTGTATAAATGACAGCTGCAAAATACAGCAGTTATTATTTTTGCTTTTGAAAATAATCCTGTGTATGAATTTAATTTCTTCTTTGATCAACAAAACATTGTTTAGTTTACAAAAAGCAAAGTCACTGCTCTGCACTATGTTAACCAGGATTAACACGAGACAACTCACCATTATGTCTCTTAGAGGATACTTTAGACATACCAGAGCAAAAACAATTAAAAATGTCTAACTTCACTCCTAAAATGAATTTTCACAAAGAATAATTTTGTTAAAGTTATGAAAACCTGAAATGCTCTTTTCATATCTCTTTTAGAGATAAACGTGGTAATGCAGACTCTTCTCTGATGATTTCCACCATCCCAAAATCCAAAAATAAGACTTAAAATAAATCCAGGATGGGGTGAGAAAAAGAAAGAGATTTGCTTCTCTTGCTCTTTTTCTGCGAGTTAAAATCTTCCAAATTCTTCTCTTTGGGTGGGGATTGTATTTCAGAGGTGTTACTCCCTCTTAATATCTTAAAGATGATCTCTATTCACGAGTTCTTGCAAAAAATCCCTATCATTCACCTGGTACTGTCTGCAAAATATAAAACCTGTGGTAGTGGCTAGCAGGGAAGAGAGTACATTTTGTCCAGTTTCTCAGCTTGACTTCTGGACTACCTAAAGCAGCCTCTTTCAAAGACTCTTTGTATCCATGCCTGACAGAAGCAGGCACTAGGAGTTAGAGGACTCACATGGCTCCCTTACCCTTTTCACATCACTTTCTTCAAAGGCATTAGTCTTCTTGTTCCTCTCTGTGCTATTCCAAGAAGAGAAACACAGCTAGAGGTACAGTAAATAAGAACTCCTGTCTTGGGGCATAAGAAAACATAAGAAATAGTTTCTCTCATATGATTTTGTTGGTGTAATAAAGAAAAGCATAATTAGCCTTGTAATAGCATAACACTAACTTTGCAATGTTTGTAAAGCAGTTAATATCTTAGTCCTAGCATTAAAAATCAGGAATGAGTTCAGACTGGAGTTTTATCGTATGTGCAAAACTAGTGCTTGACACTGTCAAGAAACAAGTGTGATGTTAAGGGTGATATTTATTCTGTATGATACAACTGGCACATAGTCTTACAAACATATATGTACATTAGATGGGTTTTGGATAGAAGATAAGGTTTAATTAAAGGGAGGCTTTCACAAGATTAAATCGGTCTTATCTAACACTTGCTTTGTTCTTGTGAAGCCAGAGAGATTGTATTGCAGTTGCTGGAGTTTTCATTTGTAAAAGTGTCTCCTTGAATATTAATTTCTGAAAGAGATGAACCTAATTAGAGCAGAGGTGTTCAGCTGAGCTCCCTGAGCTCCCTGTCAGTCCCAGCTGATCAGCTGTGGCAGCTTCAAAATACCCACCTCTCTCCTGGGGCTAGACTGACAAGACTTGGTTGGTTGGCTTTGTCTCTGAAGTCTTCTGACCTGTAAGCATTGCTGGTGCTGCCTTTCCCTGCCTTTCTCTGAGGCTTTCACATTAATCACAGATGAGGCCTGTGCTGCGTGTGCAGATGGGCCCCAGGAGGTTTGACTGAAAGGTGCTCCAAAACCAAAGAATTCCACTCAAACCTGCAATGGGAGGTGGTATGGCATATACCAGAGTATGCCAGTTTATGATGCTCACCCACCTCCCTGCTTCCATACCCAAATAACTATGAAGAATGGAACCATTATTTGAGGAAGTAATCTTTTTGTCTGTTGAGGTGTGGATTGAATGTTGTGTCACTTGAGGAGAAGCTTGGCTTAACTCCCTCCCCCAACAAAAAGGCCATTCAAAAAGAGCAGCAACTGGTCACTCAGTATTCATTTGTACTTAAAACCAAAAAGAAATATGAACACCTTTCCTTGACTTTAGTAATGTTTATTGAGGAACTCTGCTCTGAGTCATACTGTAAGTTGAATTTTCATAGATAAGAGTTATTCAAAAACCTCCCAAGATGAAACCAATAATTAAACTTTCTTTGAAGGCAGTGCTCATAAATATTTATATCAGAATTAAAGGCAAAAGGGGTTTACTGATAATTTTGTGCAAGATTTTACAATGAATCTTTTTTTTTAAATAATTTTTAGGATTATTCTAACCTCTCATTTTGTTTTGCCTCTAGAATTTCAGTCATATACACCTGTAGGGACAACAAGGATTATGATAATCGTTGAAAGCAGGATTTAAGAGAACAGAAGGGCAGAGACTGCATGCTCACTGCACAGAGGTGGCATGCTGGCACTGTACCAGAAGTTGGTGTGTTTATCTCAGCTGCTTGGCTTCTGTCCCACAGAACTGCTGAGACAAGGAAAACATTGAGTCATAGAATAGTTTGGAAGAAGGAGCTTTAAGGGCCATTTAGTTCCAACCCCCTGCCATGGGCAGGGACACCTTCCACTAGACCCGGTTGATCAGAGCTCCATCCAGTCCAGTCTTGAACACTTCCAGGGACGAGAAGTCCACAACCTCTTTGAGCAACCTGTTCCAGTTCCTCACCACCCTCACAGTCAAGAATTTCTTCCTAATATTGAGTCTAAACCTGTCCTCCTTCAGTTTGAGGCCATTCCCTCTTGTTCTATCACTACATGCCCTTGTGAAAAGTCCCTTCCCAGCTCTCTTGTGAGCTCCCTTTAGGTGCTAGAAGATGCTATAAGGTCTCCCCCAATCCTCCTGTTCTCTCACCTGAACAACCCCAACTCTTTCAGCCTTACTTCATAGGAGAAGTGCTCCAGCCCTGTGACCAGCCTAGTGGCCCTCCTCAGGACTTGTTCCAACGGGTCAGTGTCTTCCTTGGGTCAGGAACCCCAGAGCTGGATGCCGTGCTCCACGTGGGGTCTCAAGAGGGCGAGAGTAGAGGGGGAGCATCCCCTCCTTCAAACTGCTGGTCATGTTGCTTTTGATGCAGCCCAGGATGTGGTTGGCCTTCTGGTCTACAAATGCACATTGCCAGGTTGAGCTTCCCATCCACAAACAGCCCAAAGTCCTTCTCCCCAGGGTTGCTCTCAATCCATGTCACCAATGAAGCTGTTCAATAGCACCAGTCCCAGTACTGACCTCTGAAGCACATCGCTGGTCTCCCCTTGAACATTGAGTGACAACACTTTGAGTGCAACCATTCAGCCAATTCCTCATCCACCAAATGGTCCATCTGACAAATCCACATTTCTCCAGACCAGAGACAAGGATGTTGTGTGGGACAGTGTCAAATGCTTTGTACAAGTGTGGGTAAATGACATCAGTTGTGCTTCCCTCATCCACCACAGCTGTAACCCTTTTGTAGAAGGCCACCAAATTTATCAGGCATGATTTACTCTTAGTGAAGCCATGTTGGCTGTCACCAGTCACATCCTGATTTTCCATTTGCTTTAGCATAGTTTCCCAGAGGATTTGCTCCATGATCTTGCCAGGGGCTGAGGTGAGACTCATTGGCTTGTACTTCCCTGGTTCTTGCTTATTTCCCTTTTTAAAAATTTATGTTTCCCTTTTTCCATTCAGTGGAAACTTCACCAGATTATCACAAGTTCTCAAATATGACAGATAGTGGCTTAGCTTGGGGCTCAGGACAGGGCAGGGGGCTCGGGGCAGAGAGTAGGATTGTAGTATTAATGCCAAAAATTGATTACAGGAATCACTTTCTAGAAACTACTTTTTGTAGAGACCAAAAATCAAGTCAGCTTACTTCTAAACAAACAAGCTATGATGTGCAATTTAGAATTTGGGAATTGCAGTTCATCCTCAGAATCTGTTTTAGGCCCCTACGTGACTTTCTGGGTTTCAACAATACTTATTTGCACATTACTTTATTTCCATTGCAAAAATTCACCTTTCATGGATCTTAAACAAACATAGTGGCCTACTTTCTTTCATATTTAAAAATTCATTAGATATTTCAGTATAAATCTACTTAGTTGTCCTCCTTAGTTGTGAACATATATATTTCAAGATAATTAACATTAAGCTTTTATGCCCTTTTTGTTCCAGTCAGATCCCTTTTAGAAGGACATTCAGACATATTCTGCAATAGAACAGAGAAAATACAGACACAGGAGTTACTTTAAAGTATTATATGGATATTTATTTTAATTAGATATCTGCTTCATCTTTTTGAAGAGTATATTTATCCATTTTACATTAGAGTATCATTAATTACAGAAGTTTTATTCCAATGAATACATTTTCTCATTTATGCTCATGCAGGTTATTTTACCAACAGAATCTGAAATAAAGCAAGGGAGGTCACCTTCAAGGCTTCGTACCTTTATTAAATCATTGGAAGAGGACAAATACTACTATAAATGTGAGACTGAGAATTTGTTGAAGGTATTAAGAAACATATTTACAAATCCTAAGTGAGCCTCTGTTTGTGATAGCATGTCAAAAAAGATTTCATCCATGCAGGTGAGCTTGGCAAATCACTTTGGAAGGAGAGGAATGTATTTTTCAGAATGTCTGTTTATCATATGTTGAACCACCAAAGCTATGATTATCAGGAAGAAAACCTAACTGATTGTAAACAGAAGGATGCCCAGGACAGGAATGGGCCAATAATGTGAACTTACCTGCTGCTTTATGCTGCATGCATGTGTGTCACTTTAAATGGTTATTGACAACTGCTTACGTTTTAAGTAATTGTTAGCATGGCTGTCAGTTCCATTTATGACAGACATTTGCTACTCAAAACAAACACTTATTTTAGAATATAGTATGTGTATCTGTTCTCTTATACGGAGAATATTATACAGTCCTGGCTATCTAGAAGTTACCATGTTGTAGACTAATTAAATCTTTCATTGAAGGTTCCAAACCAGATATAATAAGAAAACCTTTTCAGTTCTGTTTCCCTGCTTTAACTTTATATTACCTTATTTTTTAAGGGAGTGAGTTCTGATCCAAAAGTCTTGAAAGTATTTAGAGAAGGTGAAGAACTTACACTGAAGCTGAAAAGGTATGAGCATCAGTTGGCAGAAATTCTGGGTAACTACAGAGTTTTAACAGCTTAGAGAGACAAAATTGGCAATATCTATGAACAGGTAATTTTATTTTTATTTGTATGATTAATTGAAATAACAAGGTGATGTGCAAGAAAGAAATTCTACTTTTGGTTTTGTATGAAAAAAGAAAAAATGCAAAGTATTTGTTTGAAAAATAGAAAAAAAAGGTATGGAAATTCTGTTATTTGAATCTGTCCGTTCAGTACAAGTTTGTAAGTGTTGTCCTGAGTTAAGAATGCTTTCCTGAATCGAACAATTCATGCACAAATGATGACTTCATCTTTGACATTACCCAGTTTCTGGGATGCTCTGCATTACAAACCACAGACCACAGTAACACATTACCTATTCCATGTTTCTCTTATGTTGCTGTTTTCAAAAACAGGCACAGGAAGACATTTCCCAGCTCCATCAGGAAGTTATAAAATGCCCTGCATTGTAAAATGTACTGCAGCAGCTCAGGCTATGTTAAGATGTGTGGAAAGGGATACAGCACTGTCAGGTTTCCTAAGGATGACTAATAGAACATGATAGCCTCGGGGAGCAGGTACAGGTTTGATTCTGTCCCATCCTGTCCCTCCCAGCCCCACACCAGGTTACTTAAACATGAAAACTACTTAGTAGTGTAATTAAAGTTGCTAAAGCTTTCTCTTTCGGTCCTCAGAATTAATTGCATTACAAGCCTGTGGTGAATTGAAACTTGTTAGGTGTGTGATTTTTTTGTTACTGTTATTTGATACAGAATTCCCAAGAAACTGCATTTAATGAAAAGGTTCATTTGGAAGAGAGAATTGAAGAGCTTGAAACTACTATTTATAATGTAAGGGAAAAAAAATTATTTATGGAACTGTAAATGTAATACAGGTGATGTTCATGGTTAATCCTGCAGGACCAACCTGACTGTCTTCTATCGCAAAGGAAGAAGCAGAGAGCAGTGGATGTTATTTTTATTTACCAAGACTATTCCCCTCTACTCTGCTCTGGTGAGACCCCACCTGGAGGACTGTGTCCAGCTCTGGGGTCCCCAATATAAGAAGGACGTGGGCCTGTTGCACTAAGTTCAGAGAAGGGACACTAAGTTGATCACAAGGCTGGAGCACCTCTCCTATGAAGTCAGGCTGAGACAGTTGGGGTTTTCCAGGCTGGAGAAGAGGAGGGTCAGGAGAGACCTTATAGCAACTTCCAGTACCTAAAAGGGCCCACAAGAATGCTGGGGAGGGACTCTGTACAGGGAATATAGTGATAGGACCAAGGGGGAATGACTTAAGCTGAAAGGAAGGCAGGTTTAGATTAGATAACAGGAATAGATTCTTGACTGTGAGGGTGATGAGGCTTTCGAACAGGTTGCCCAGAAGACTCTACATCCCTGGAAATGTTCAAGGCCAAGTTGGATAGAGCTCTGAGCAACCTGGTCTAGTGGAAGGTGTCTCTGCCCATGGCAGGATGGTTGGAACTAGATGGTCTTTAAGGTCCTTTCCAACCAAAACCATTCTGTGATTCTATTATCTTAGGACTTTATCAAGGTATTTGATACTGTTACCCACAGTGTTCTTGTATCCAGGTTAGGATGGGCTTGTTCCATGTGGAGTAGAAGTGGCTTAAGAAAGATGGAATCCTACCTGCCAGTACTCATCAAGAAGTCACAAAGAGGCAGTGTGTGGTGGAAGGATGAGCAACAATGGACATCAGTTTAGATGAGAAGGGTTCAGGCTGAATACTAGGAAATACTTCTTTTTCATGAGGGCAGTTGAGCAGTCCCCAGCCTTGAAGATTTTCAAGACTGGACTGGAAAAAACCCTGGGCAGCCTGACCTCAGAGCTGGCCCTGCTTTGAGCAGTAGTTTAGACTAGAGACCTAGAGTCTATTTCAGTGTGAATTGTGTTATGATTTTATATTACCAAGACCTGATGCTTCAAAACCAAATGTAATTGTACAGTTCTGGCAAGTCCCTTTAATATGGTTTAAGTTACTTATGTGTGCAGTTGTTTGCTAACATATCGCTAAAATAGAAAATGAAAACATTAATTAAATTACTGTAAACTTTAAAATTATTTACAGGCTTGGTAGAACTTGATTTTTAAATAGATCAGCACTGATTTCTGTAGCGTACCTTTCTTCTAGATCTTGTGGTTATAAATTTTGGTCAACTCTCTTTTTCCCCCTCAGCCTACTAAAATCCTACCAAGCTTATAAATATAATAGCAAGGTTTATAATATTAAATTGAATGCATCTGATAAAAAGAGTACACTGTAGGCTTGAATAGCACTGAGTAGTAAATTAATTTGAATCACACGCCTACATATGATGTGTAGTGAATATTGAGAGCCCTGTTTTAGGTACGTCTTCTTATTTCTTCAGCTCTTTTTGTACTCTTTGAGGGCGATACATCAACATGAAATTTATGGCACTAGTGTTGAAAAAGTTACTGTATACCAGAGGCTTACTGACCTGCTTTTCAGAGGTCTGACCTTTGATTGTAGTAACACGGAAATTAGTGTTGAAAGAATTGGTAAATGAGGAAAGAGATAAAGTGAGAATTTTTGCACTTTAAAAGAGCTGTTCCAAATAATTTAGAAATGACAGTCCTTCGAATGTTAAGTGGAAGCATTTTGATAAAATTACGCATCTTTCTTTAAACTGGAGGTTTCCAACTAGCTTTGCTGGGGTCTGTGCAAGAAGTTTTGGACCTGTTCTTTGTTCTAGCTACAATGGGGGACTCATGGTGATGACTTGGTTACACAGGGCTTTATGCAAGTGTTTTACAGTGATTTCTCTAAGCAGTTACTGGCATAGGTATATAACTTAGTAGACACCTAAGCTATTTGGGTGTGTTGTATCCTAAATAGGGATTTCTCCCTTCATACACTCATAGTAATGTTTTCCCTAATGTTATTTTGCACTGAAAACTTTTAATATTGATCAATGACAAATATTTTTGCCCTTGGACATAATTACCAAGGGAAAATTTACATGAATAAATGAAAATAGTCACAGGTATCTGAAAGACAGGAAATTGATTTACCTTCAAAAGAAGTGAGAATCACATTTCAGCTCTTTGCCAACTATCTTCAGTAGACATGGAGTCAGGCCTTGAGCAAATGAGGTACTTGGACATTTCTTCTTCAGCAAAAGATTTGCACTTAAAACAGATTAAAAATTAAAATAATATAAATTCTATATATAAACCAAGTCTTTTTTTCCAGTTTTTGCTGCTTGATTATATTAAATAATGAATGGCTAAAACAGATATCCAAAGTGGCACTTATGAAAGACACCACTGATTCTCTGGAAACCAATATGAAAAGATTGACAAGAAAAGTACTGGACTTTGAAACAGAGCTGAGTCAACAGGAAGCTGAATATGTTTCTCTTAGGTAAGTAAAAGTATGTAATTGGGTTGACTAGTAACATCAGCCTATGTTCTCTGGTTTTCATAACTGCTATATAGCTCAAAGGGAAAGGAACTTATGATAACTGCTTATGAGCCATCCTTTTTACAGTGAAATTGTTTTCCTCATTGCTTGTTTATATGTAAATGTTTTTTTCTCGATGATGTGATGATGTGCTAGAAACCATCTTCAGTGAAAAACTGAAATTCACTTTGACTTAGAGCTAGGAGCTTTCTTTTAGAACCTGCAGGGATTGATTATTTTTTTCGGTAAATTGCATATGAATAATTTTGTTTTTATTTTTTTAATTGTTGTTTTTATAAAAGCATAAAATAAAATGCATAAAATAATGAGTGTCAGGTTTTGTTAGTGTTAAACATCCTTTTCTTTGTCTTGGAGCCTTTTCATGAGAGGAAATAAAATGGTAGATTTGCATAGGGTTTATGGCCTGCTGCTCAACTGGAGTTCCTAACCATGTTCAGAAGCATGTAGAAGGACTAGATCAAAGCCTTTAGGGAATAAAACACAGGTCAATGAGTGCCAGATAAAAAACAATAATTAACTGACTGGAAGAAAAGATCAATCAAGTGTGGAGTTTGTGCAGAGAGATATGAAGGACTAGATCACAGACTGAACTGGGCCACTGAGTGAACAGACTGCCAGAGAAGATACTGCCACTTCTCCCTCTTTCATTTCCTTAAATATAATTCAGTTAGACAAACACTGTCCTAAACCTGTGTCCTTACATGTGGCTGGTGTAGGTGTTGCAGTTTTTTTGTTGGATTTTCAGTAGTGGGAATGCTGGGTGCTACCATGCTGAGCTTGTCCACAGTACTTCTCTAAACATACTGTGATTTCTAAAATAGCACGAACATTTTTGCAAACCCAGTCCCAAGTAACTGCTGCTTTATAATCAATTGCCAGATCTATGAGTACTGTAAAAAAGGAGTTGTTGAAAATTAGTTGCTGCTACTGAAATGTATTTTTTCTTTCTACCCACAAAACAGGCTGATAACTCTCTTGAGTTTCTTGATCAATGTGAGAATTATTAATATTACTACATTATTTGAACAGATAACTTGGGTATAACTTGAAATAGGTCAGGGATTCCAACATATGTCCCAAGGAATGATTTTTATTTTAATTATTTTTGTGAAACTTTTGCAACCACCTGTTTTAAAGAATTCTTCCTACTTTTCTGTGATCCTTTACAGCAGTATTCAGATTTTAATATAGAGATTTTGGTTAACATTAACAAAATATGCTAAATAGTCTAAAATAGACAGAAGAATCTCAATTTTTCAAATTTTTTGCAATTTTAGTAACATTTCAAAAAGGAAAAAAATTAAATATACCAGTGTCTTAATTCTCCTGTTTAATGTTTCTGCTCTTCCAGTTTATTTGCTGCATAGAAGATCTGCTGAAGCACTCTCTGTCTGTGAGAAGGATATCACCAGTTTGTGTCAACAGCTACAGGAAACCAACAGAGAACTCACACACAAGAACAGAGTCATTAGCTCAGGAGCATGGCAGGTTACAAGAGCATCTTTATAATATTAAGCAAGAAAATCAGATATATTTGTACCAAGAACCCTTGACTAAAAAGAAAAAGTGGTGTCTGTTTCAAATAGCACAGATAATTGGTGGCTTCTCATGTGAAGTTAATCTGCAAACCATCTTTAAGTTCATGTTTCAAACTCTTGATTCTTTCCTTATTGCTCAACTCACTTGTATAAAGAGGACCAGCTACTGTTATGTAATGGTTTAGATATTTATCTTGAAGAACAGCTAATTAATTTTTGTTTTTTTCCTGATCCTAAAGTAAAAACAACATGGCAGCTCTAACTATTGCTTGTATGGGAAAGTGCTATAAAGGAAGCAGTGAATGTTCCTTATACTGAGCTGTGACTGGCCTAGAGTACTTAAAAGCTTATTACTTTGACTTGCTAATAATTTAACACAGTACAGGCTCTAAACTTTATTAGTAGTATTTTATTTATGTATGTTTCTTTAAAAGTGGCATTTGGATAAGAGATATTGGAAATAGTTGGTTATAATACAACCTTGCATTATCTACTGTGTTGTTTATCCCTGTGCATTTCCTAGTGAAAATAGTTACAATATTTGAAATATTGTCTCATGTACACACAATACTCCTGCACCAATATGTTTTCCAAGCAGCTAGAAATTAAGCTTAATACCTGTAGTAATTCTTCCCTGTGTAATATTCTGTGTTTCCTTTTTCTTTAGCTTCTTGCCTTCATTTAGGTTTTTCTGACACTTGATCTTTCTCTGCAATTTTTCTACTGCTCACCTGGTTTTCTCTTCCTCTAGAAGTGCTAGTCAGTTTGAAAGAAGCAAATCAGCTGCACCTGATCTTAGGCATATAAAAGTTTTAAGTCATTAAAGCTCCCTTTTAAGTGAAGAAAAGTTGTCCATGAAATTCATTCCGTTCCAGTTTTAAAGTGATTATTTACCTGCCTCTCTCCCTTCATTATAGAGGCAGTATAGTTAATTACTTTAGATTGGTGCCTGATTCTTTGCGGCAAAAATCAGGTCAGACAACTTGCGTTCTAAATAACTCTTCTCTCAAACACACTAATTGTTTCTCTTTAGTGCCCTCCTTGATTATCTAAGAAAAGGCAAAGTTTGTAGTAGCTATAACCTCCAAAGATTCTCCAGGGAATCACTATGCTTCACCTTCTCTCAGAATCAGAGTTGATACTGTGATGCCTCCTGGTGTTCCTTGCTGCTTTAGAAAGCTTCATGGTTTCCTTTGCAGTGCCTGGATGCTTGTAGAAGCAGTTAAAACCAAAAGATCTTAGTCTTACAGGATTGAGTGCTTTTAAAAGGCTTGCCTCTATAACATGTATTGGTTCCTCTAGGTTTTTCCATTAATTGAGGTGGTATTACAAGTATTTAAAACAGCATTCTCATTTCTTCATTTGGGCTTACTGGAAAAGTTCACAGACTTTCAGAGCACCTTTATCAGCAACTCACAGCCTTTTTTGCAACAGGAATAGGGATTTCTTCATACCCTTCTGCACACCACATCACCCCTCCACACACACCTGTCTGCAGTTCTTGCAGCTGAATGTTGTCCTAGTAATTTTGTGTGGAAGAAAAACTTTCTGAACAGTGCAGTTCTAGACAGCCTTTCTGCAGTTTTTGTTCTGTTCTCTTTCTCAAGCAATAGTTGCCAGAAATTCTGTGTGTGTTCTTCTAATACTTGTGGCTTTATTTCTCTTCATTAGGAGATAACCACTTAATTAATTAGGATACGAGCAATTAATTAATAATTAAACCACTTAATTCAAATTTTTATCTGTCTTCTCCATTTTATAATGTGGGCTTTTAAAAGAATATATCATGTACAAAAGAGGGAGCTGACTGAGCTGTGCTTCTTAAATGGGACAGGCTGTTTTGTTATGACAATCTAGCTAGTAAACAAACCATTGGTATTTTCCTTCTTAACTGCTATATTCCTTTATGGACATTTTTATTCCTTTTTAAGAACATTTAGCTTTATTTATAAGTCAAACAAACAAATTTTTTTGACAGATTAAAAATTTGGTTTATAGAAATACAAAAAGCTTAGGTTTTATATAGCCTTTAAAAAACTACTCAATAAAGCTATAGACCTTAGAAACACACTAATTCTGTTTTTTTTGTAAAGGAACAAGCAGTCTACTTTAACCTGATGAAAAAAACCTTTCTTCATAGGTACTATATAAAAAACTAGCAAAGTACCAAAATGAACTTGACGATACGAAGTTGAAGGCCCGGGATTCAAACACAGATATTGTCAGGATGAAGGATGTACTGAAGTCTACAGTGAGTGTACAAATTAAAACTTAATAAAAACTGTGGCTTTTTAAACTTAAAAATAACATTTTAATGCTATCTCCATGGAAGAATTTGCTTCCTACCCAAAACTTATTTGCATTCTATTAGTTTGGATGTGTTCTCACAGCTGTTTTTTGCAGTACAAAATTAATGCAGTGTATTTCATTGTGGTTATATACATATACACACTCACAAATGTGTGTGTGTTTATTAAACTTAAAAATTTAGCAGTGGATAATACAGAGACTTGGGACTCTTTTATTCCTATATGGCATTAAAGTAAAATAAAACAATGATATTATTGTATTATATTGCTATACCTTGTATTTCCTGAATGAAATTCTGATTCTTGAGAAGCCTCTCAGTGTTTTAGGTAAGTGGCAAAATTTTCAGTGGAGACAGAATATCAATACCATACTTGTGGATCTATAGCTATGCCTGTTTTGTGGAGCTTACTGTAAATTATTAAATAAACGAGCTTAATGTGTCAGGAGAGAGAGAACTGTGAGCTCTTGGAGAATTACCACAAAGGCCATGAACAAAGAGAAAGTTGTGAAGCAAAATGCCATCAAGCAGAAGCAGGCTTTCCCTCTGTTAGACTGGCACTGATCAGTGCAAGGTCTGAGAACTGCAGGTTGAAAGAGAAAATAGAGTCCCTTGGAACAGAGATGGAGCAAGTGAGTTGAAATCTTTCCATAGCTTAACCTTGAAATGGTCTGGTAGTATTTTTAAGTTATGTTTAATGCAAATTCTTATATTTTAGAGAGAGATGCTACAATGAATGCAATATATGGATTTTAACTTTATACAATAATGTGATTAGAATTCCACTAGTCACACTTGGAGAAAATAAATCTTAAAAAAACAATAGCAAATTTCAAGGAAAACAAAAAAATAAAATGCTCTTATGCTTGGAATGACCAAAGGCAAAAAGTTGCACACAACTCCACAGCATGCCTGAAACATATCTAGTGCTTTGTCACCTGTTATGTTCCTGTCTCTGCTCTTCTTCCTTCCAGCTTTTCAACCTTCTTTCTGCTGTTTTAGATGTCTCAGAAAGCCTCTTCCTGCTTGAAAATCTGAAGAACTTACAGGGAAATTCACAGCATGGCTTTGGAAATACGCTGCAAACACATACACACGGTTTGGGGTTTCCCCAGTTTTAGTTGCAGATCATCTCTCCTTCCTGAATGTCACGTAAGATACTGAGGGGTACTCAGCACATTAGATACTCAAGGGGAAACAAACTGTTGCTGTTCAGAAAGGGGATGAGAACACAATAATAACAAAACAGCACAGGAAGATTGCATGGCAGATTTTGACTTTTTAAAACAAACAAACAGAACCTGATACATGATCCTAGTTTGTCCAGAGAGCCTCAAACCAGTATATATGTCATCCTACTAATTCCATCCCACATGCCTGCTGTTAAGTAATAGGAGTAAAGAGGCCTCTTCATGAAGGGGTCAACATATTGGATCAGAATTCCAAATGTCATATTCCATTTCAGAGCAGTTGCATACAAGGCACATATCCAAAACACAGAGGTTTTTACTCAAAAATCTTAATGTGCTCAGCAGTGCTCTGTATTCCTTGTGCTTTTTTCAGGTAAGACAGAGCTAGAATTAATGTAATGTGTTCCTCATACAGTCATCCCTTTGGATGTCATTTCTAATAAATCCTTCAAGGAAATCACAGTGTTTTACCTCTCACTTTGCACTGATAACCTCCCAGATTCATCCTGCCACTCACTGAAAATCAAGTTAAGAGTGACTGACCAGCAATACAATTATCCCTCGGCAAAATACAGGCATTTTTCAAAGAGAAAAAACCTAAGTTGTGTTAGTTTTAAGTGTATGAAATTCTTAATGCTTCTAGTCAGAAGTGCTGCAGCTGGCTTTGGGCTCCTCTGTAACGTGGCTCTGTCATCTCCCAGTCACGCTGGACTTTACAGGTGACAGCAGGATAAATATGACTTACAGAATCTCAGCATTCACACATCATCTACATGCAAAACCACATTTTATTCCTAAAATAAGAGGATCTTATTTGAAAATGAAATGCAACCCGTGGCAGAATTTTCAACCTTATTAGCTCTGCAGAAGGAGTAGAATTCCAGGAATACAGTTTAAAATGTCAGTAGCTAATTTTGCTGTCAAAAGCAAGAACTCTTCTAGTTTTTACATACAGGAGTTATTTAAAGCAATAACTTTAAGGTTTATTCCAGAATAAATTACTGCTGCCTCTTAAAATTCACATTCTAAAGGATTTTTGAAGCAGTTTAAATTTTTTTTTTCCTGTGGTAGTGTTTTGATTATCTGATATTGTTTTACTGTAGCATTTAACAACAGAAGCAGCATACAAGCCTTGTATTTCTGTGTTAAGCAAGTCTCTTCTGAAAATGGATGGGGAGCTTCAGAACGTACATTGGAGAGTCTCTATACTTGCAAATCTCACATCTACCCAAGAACTTTAAACTGGATGCAGTCAAACAATGATTAAATTAGCCTTTAACTTTCACAGCAGAGAAGGTAGAGAGAGTATGTGAAATACGTTAGGAAAATAAATTTATCTTAACTTTATATTTAAGGGATCTAATTATCTTTTGGGATCATGAATTATCAATTTTCCAATTTTTTTAATGTTTAATTTGGCACTTCTCAGGGGCTTATTCAAAGGTTGTGTGCTGTATACTCTTTGAAAAGCCTTGCTTTGCAAGGCTTGACTATGAATATTCAAAAGTCAAGTCTTAAAATTACTGGTTGTTTTCATGAAAGATATCTTGGATTTTACATCTAGTCACTAAGTAAGCAGAATAGCTGAAGCTGTTTATTAGCAATGAAACTTGACATGGACTTTAAAATGATTGACTGTTTTAGGTAGTATCAAAAATGTTTTTAATATTTTCTTAATTTTCCTTGAAGTCCTTGTTGAGCTTGATTTTTACAAATCTACAAGCTTAATATTTGATAGGCAAATTTTTAAAAACGCACCTTGGATAAACTTTGAAAAATTGTTCATTCATATCCAGATTATTATGGTATTTTCATTACGATTCTATCACTGACATGTCCATCTTCTGCTCCAGCTGAGATAATTTCTTGTTCTTTATGGGCTTCCAGCGTTCTCTTTAAACCTCTATGCCTTTTGCATGCACCATGGGTAAAGCTGCTATTTGACAGTCAATTATGTGTTCTGCCCACATGTGTGTGATGTCTTTTGTGAGCTTGTGGAATCCTCCGTGATCCTTGATAGGGAGGAGTTCCAGCATATGATATTTATCTGAAACTTTTATGAGATCTAATATGACTAAGTGTCCCTGGATCCTTCTGTAGATCGGCCTTGAAGGAGATTGCTGGGACTGTGGAGAACAGCAACGGCTTTGGGAAAGAAAAATGCAGAAATGCAGTTGGGAAAAATGTGAACTTGGGAAATTTTCACTGATTTTTCCGTGTCTTTCAACCAGTAGTCATTCATCAGCCATGTATAGCCTTCAGATAGGGCTCTTATTTTACATAGTATTCCAGTTCAAAACGTGCATTACTAGTTTGCAGCATATGTATATTTAGAAGTGGAAATGAAACCTGAAGTTTTCAGTGTTCTTTTTGTTCTGTAATACGAATGTAGAATATCAAAACTGTCTATCTGCAAAGGAACTAGATTTTTGAGTGACAATTCATAGAAAATGGGATCTTTCAAAATGAAGAAACCTTTCAGTTTAGTTGGGTGAAATAAAAAAATGCTTTTTTTCTTTCTTTTGTTTGTTTTTTTTTTCCCCAACCCATTAGCCTATGATCAGAATTCTCCCAGTATCTTCCTCTTTTGAACACAAAAATGGTTATCCTCTGAAAATTCTTAGGAATGTGCTGGAGAGGTGGAATGTTTGTTAAGATGTCTCAGTTCACAGATTTCCCATGACCTTTGGCTGAGCATTATTGTGCTTAATGTAAACTAGGCTTGAGTAAAATGCAGATAAAAGTGTTTACAGTGCCCCAAACAGACTCAGTTAGACAGACTAAAATGCATACATGAAAAGATGAAGGGAAAATAGCATCTAGTTTATTGATGCCAAGATTTTTCTTTTGTATGTAATTATGTCTCATGTAGGTATGTCCATCTTTCCCTTTGCAGTGGAATATACTAGATTTTATGGATATTCTTCTTTTTTAGATTTCCCTAAGATATATAGATACTTAATCTCTTGGTTTGTATTTTATTGATTTTTCTTTCCCCCCCCAGTTTATTCTTGATGCTCCTTGAAGTAAAATAAGTGTATGCTCACTCTGCTGGTGATGCTGATAGTGGTTTGTTTTACCAGGTGTTATTTCCTGCATGTAAATGGTTAATCAATAGTTTCTTGCCTCAACAAAATATGAAACTCGCTTCCTGTTCTTTATTGATTCTGTCTACAGAATGCATTGATCCATATATTTCATAGCATTTTGTCATTTGTATCAAGTACACTTATATTCAGATATGTACATTGGATGACATTATAAATCTGACAGAGGATTTTTGACTAGGGAAACATAACACTAATCATATATGCATTGGATGAAATTATAAACCTGACAGAGGATTTTGACTAGGGAAATATGATATTAACCATCCATCTTGGAGTGAAAGCAAATTTTGACATTGATCCCAGACTTCCTTTTTTATATTTCTCTTTTTTTTTCAAAGGTTACCCTAATAAAATGCCAGTAAGCTTTATAGGCATACATCTGAAACTTTAAAATCTTTGTTTAGCTGCAGAGCAAGTGTAAGTCATCCCATTCTGAAACAGAGTTGCTGGGAAAACAACTGGGAAATGAAAGAGCATCTATGAAAAACCTGGAATCTTTGCTTGTGTCCAGTTGTGAGAAGGAATTTCTTCACAGATAACAAAGCGAGAGAAAGACTCTGAAATTCAGTTTCTCAAGGAACAGCTTGCTTCAGCAGAAAATCATCTCTGTGTAAATGCAGTTTTTCTCAGTCTTTACAAGTGTAGACAAACAGAGATGGTTTTATATCTAGCTGCATTTTCCCATGGCCAATATACCTGGCTAGCTTCATAGCAGAAGATACCAAAAACCTGCTTCTGATTCCTCAGCTATACCCTAATAGACTTTTCTGCATAGTGTTATATTTTGCTCCAAACAAATGTTCGTAATCTCAATTGCATGAGCTGCCCTTTTAATTTTGGATAATTATATTTGGCTACATGCTTGGAGGATTATAGCTGCTATCTAATTAATGTGTATGGACTTTACAGTGCTGTGCAGAGTCAAGATTTTACTCCCTCAGTGCAACTGAGCTTGAGTTAGAACTGGCTATCACCAAAAGACAGCTGGGGACTGAGCACTTTGAAAGGCAAGTATATGTTTTTGTATTGTGCTTCCTGCTGCTAATTGGGGTGAAATGCTATATAGTACTAAGACTTAGACTAGTTAGTCAGATAAACAGCAAAGTTTGGATTTACTCTGTTATACGTGTCCTGTGTGCTTGGAGACTATTCATGTCATTAAATTTAATCTGTTCAGCTGTTATACATGCTTCTAAATTAGTTGTGTGTGTTTCCTGTATAGCCAACAGAATGAGACAGTGAGATCAACTACCCTCTGGAATAGCCTGAATTAGGATGGCATGGGTCACTTTCCTGAAGATTCTCATCTGTCTTCACTCATTTATACTGTCTTGGTCCACAGTGAAAGTCAAGATGACTAGTCGTTTATACAAGTGCTTTACAGATTACTAGTTCTCTATACCCTCTGGAATGATTTTAGCCTGTACCACTCTCCATTCTCCCAGGTACTCCTTGAGGTGCTAGGGATGGTTCCCAAATGGCAATATGAACAAATATTTTATATTTTATATTATGTTTTTCCAAGAAGATAGTTTGACAACATGCAGAAACTGTTTCATACTATTTGGTCACAGCATTGGAGAGTGGTCCCTGTCCTACTTCATGAGTTACTTTATCTACATAGTCTTAGTGTCTTAAATAGGTTTCTTGTCTGTTAAAAACCAGGACTTCTCTATTTCATGGATGTACTGAGAATAGAATATTACAGTGTAAGTTATTATTTTGGGTATGTAAAAGAGAGGACCAAAAGAAGCCGAGTGATGTGATTATAGCACAGGTTTGAGAATCAGGGGTCTCATTTAACTGTAGTAAATTACTTTGTTGATATTCTGTTCTCTCGTAAGTAAGGACAAGGGTTTTGGAGGGAGCATCTCTATCCCTGAAGTTAGGTCTTTTAAAAATGAATTTCTTAAATTTCTCAGTTTCAATTTCAAGTTGGATTCTCCTTTACCTCAAAGTCAGGACAAAAACTACAAGACTTTGTGTTAGATTTGGAAGTCAGTTTAAAAGGTGGCATCATTTGTGCTCCCCCAGCTGCACAGAATGAGCCAGACTATATGCTAATAGAGGAAAACCTTTGTTTTAAAAGAACCTGCCTCTGTGTGAGTGCATCCATCTCATGGTGTATGTGTTCCCTTATAGGGACTGCAAGTGTTTCTTCTTGAAGTGTTCACTTGGCAGAAAGTTGCATCAGCCTCCAGTGTTAATCTCTTCTCCTAGTTAAGGATAGTTTGTTACTTGCATGGTTGTTTACAGTCACAATAATATCATCATTTAGTTTACAATTGGTTAGAAAAACAAATACTAGACTGAGTTCATGCTGAGGCAAAGATCACAATTTTTCATTCTTGAAGGAAATTTGTCTTCTACTTCAGGAGAATTCCAAACATAATTACATGAATTATTTTGGAAAGAACAAATGTAGGTTCCATTAAGCTGTCTGTAGGTCAGTTGCAAAAGCAGTATGCAGAAATCTTACATAGCGAAGACTGAAATGTTCTCATATAAAACTCCGGGTCTGACATTCGATTCAACTGTCTTTAAAAGGCTGGAGCATTTTCTTCTTTGGCTTTTTCAAAAAATCGAAACAGTGTCCCTTCAATGCCCTTGCAAAGATTACAAGAATTCTATTTCCTTTCTTTTTTCCCTCAGAAGGTCATGCAAGAGCAGGTATCTCTCTCTGTTGCTTACAGGGAAGGGAATTAAAAATCCAAGCCAGCTTCTTAGAGCCAATTTTTCTGGTACTGGCAAGGGAAAACCAGGAAATTGGCCATATAGGAAAAATATCATTAAAGTTGGTGTCATGATAGTATATAATGGTAGCAACAGAGGTGAGTACTGACTGGGGTTTTGCTGTTAGTTTAAAGGAGTGGGTGTATGATATCTGTGTTATAACATTGACTTAGCTAGTCACAGAATCACAGAATATGCCAAGTTGGAAGGGACCCACAAGGCTTATTGAGTCCAGCTCCTGGCCCCGCACAGGACCATCCTCAAGAGTCACATCATGAGTCTGAGAGTATCATCCAAATGCTTTTTAAACTCTGTCAGGCTTGGTGCTGTGACCACTTCCCTGGGGAGCCTGTCCCAGTGCCCAACCAAGTGAAAAACCTTGATCTAATATCCAACCTAAACCTCCTGTGTCAAAACTTCAGGCCATTCCCTCGGGTCCTGTCACTGGTCACCACAGAGAAGAGATCAGTGCCTGCCCCTCCTCTTCCCCTCACAAGGAAGCTGTAACTGCAATGAGGTGTCCCCTCAGTCTCCTCTTCTCCAGGCTGAACAGACCAAGTGCCCTCAGCTGCTCCTCATGTGGCTTCCCCTCATATTGATTTACTACCTCAGTGCAGAATGAAATATTGCCTGAAGTTAGGAGCTGGAGTGTCAACACTGTCAGCAACCAATGAGCACCAACACAGTGATACCAGCAGGCTCAATCTCTCTGCCTAGCTTTTTCTTTACCAGTCAGGAAAAGCACCTCCCCATCCCTTCCATCCTATTGACTGCAGAAGGAGTTTGGACTCCTGTGGAAACAACAGGTTTGATTTATTTTCCTGTCCTGGCTGTGGTGAAGCACAGAGACTGACTGTTGCATCACACTTTTTTGGTAGATTGATGCATTAAAAAAATATCACCAGTTGAGGGGGAGAAAAGGTCTCAATTCTTGACTTGCAGGAAATAATTTCTGATTTTGAGATGATAATGTAATTCAAGTTCAATTTGTTAACTGAGATTATTACCTTTGGCAGTTGATTGCTATCGAAGGCCCCTATAAGTCCTAATAATAGGTCCTGACAATGAGACAAGTTTTCTTTGGGTCAGTGAGCTGCTTCTGGTGTCCTTAGTAAGGAAACACAGCTGTGCAAGACTGATTTTGTAGTTATTGCCAGTCCTTGATAGCAAGTACGGGGAGTCTTCATTCCTCTGATAGAATGGTGTCTGCTCCTCCTTAGTCTGAGTACAGTGTAGTGCTTAAATCTGTTGAAAGAAGCATTGTGTTATTTGCAAGTTTCATTTACTTTTAATTACCATAACGCTTCCTTCTATTTTTGATACTTACAAGGATAGGAGAGAACAAACCATGTAGTTACCACGTTGATACTAATAATTATGGTGCTTTCTTTATTTGCATCATTCCCTTTTCAGGGTGATAGAATTCCATTCTAATTAGTAAACTTCTGGCTAAATACCAAATGAAGACTAATCTTCTACAAAGTAGATTAGAAATTCAAATCGTATCATGTTTGGTTTTGTTTGAGGTTTTTGGGGGCTTTTAGTGGAGGGGGGATTTTTGCTTGGTGATTTGTTGTTTTCTTTCCATTTGTTGTTTTTGTCCTGGCTAGCCTTACATGGCATGATCTGCTTTGGCACATTCCTAGAATACAATGAGTTTAAGTAAGGACTAAAAATGAAATAAGTGAGCCAGGTATAAATACTTTGCTTGCTTAAAATCTTCAGATGGTTTAGACTAAGTCTTTCTCAATTAAATCAATAGAAATTAACTCAATTTTTCTTCTGCTTGATTATTTTGAGAGCTCAAGATACATAATAAGTAATGTTATTCATAACTTTTTTCCTCATCCAGGTCTTTATTATAATTTTTTGGTGTGTAAGTGGGAAGGATTAGGGTTGTTGTTATGCTTTTTTTTTTGCTAAGTGCGAAGAGCTAGGGTTGTTTCAGACTTAGAGAATCCTAGGATCACAGAATGATTTTGGTTGGAAGGTACATTAAAGACCATCTAGTTCCAACACCCCTTCCATGGGCAGGGGCACCTTCCACTAGACCAAGTTGCTCAATGCCCCATCCAACCTGGCCTTGAACATGACTTAGTTACTTATTTATGCTAAATGGCTTGGGATGGTTTTAATTAAAAAACGTGAAATAAAAACTGAAACACTGGCAGTCAGTGCTATGTTTTAAAAGCTTAAGTGGAAAGAATTTATCGGATTTGTGTAGTGTACTGATACAGTGATGAATAAAATAGCCTGTTAGATAAGGCTCTCCTGAGACAGAGCAGAGATCTGACACTGGAATCATCTGCTTTGTATAAGTGAGTTACATTTCACTTGCCTATGTTGGCTGAGTGCTCTAATGTCCACAGTACTCAAGTTCTTGATAAGTTTTATGTCAAGAACTTAAAGTCTGTAGCAGGAAAAAGATGGAATAGTAGAAATGCCTGAAATTTTTATGAATGATGAAATCATTTCCCTCCCAGCTAACTCTAGAAAGATTTAGAAAATTCACTGAGACCAGAATGAAAGAAAAACCAATGTAAGATGTTGCCTGAGAGTAAAAGCAAGAATGTTAATGCAGATATTTGGGTATAATGATCAGCAGAATCACAGAATTTAGACTTTTAAAATCAATATATGGGGAATTGATGAAACATGATCTAGGTGCAAGTTCCTGTTGGATTTAAAGCAGAACACCACTAGAAATAGTCTTGCAGGAAGGGAAATTTCATTTTTCAATTGCTCGAAGATAAGTTACCAGGGAAAATATATTGTAGAAACAACTACTAGAAAGTGGAGAGGCTTTTTCCACAGCTCTTGTGAGACTCTGCACTACATGAAGTATAATGAGACAGCAGTGCTGGAATCACCACTAATGCACTTCCTCCCCTCCAGGGTTGGGTGCTAATTCAGCAGACAGACTGTTTTGGGAGATGAGACAGACAGTCACCTTTTTATTCTTTCATTGAGAATGTGATATGAGAAGAAAATTGGACAGTAACTTTTTCTTCCATCTTTCTCTCTATTGTACAAGACTCCTCGCTACAGTAAAGTGAAAAGGATGTGCCTTACAGTTTGTCTTGCAGACCTGGTGGGAAACACCTTTTCTGTCTGATTTTCTTAAGTGATAGGAATCCAAAGTTTGCCTTTCACATCAAAGAGTGCTATAGCACTTCTGTACAGTCAAATCTAATCCTTCAAATTGTCTGGACTGACTCCTAAACAGACTGGGAAGGCTGCTCAAAGTGCTTCCAGAACCCAAACCTTAGAATATTGCACATGGAAACATCAGAATGTATTTCTGTATTCACTGAACATGAAACAAATTAAATTTCATTTCTTTTTCTTTCTAGGGATTCTAGTTTCAAGGACTTAGACTGTTCATCCACAATGGCTTGTGAAGGCTCTGCACAACATCTGGAGAGTTAAAGCCTAATGCTGATTTAATTATCATTTTTCCCTCCTGAATGCTAGATTTCATCAAATCTATTTCACAAATGCTTGCACAGGTTTTTCACCACTCAACATCGTTCAGTGGGAAGAAATCAGCCTAATAGCTCCTTCCCCCACCCCTCTCCCAGCTCTTCTATTGTTGTGTGAGGTGGCCCATCTCAGTAAACAGAGACAATAAGCAAGTTCCATTGGCTTTATCTTTACTAAAGCAAAATACTAGTGTGTTTTCATTTTAAAAGCATGCATGATTTTAAAAGCTATTGAAAAATTTACTTGAAAAAAAAAAAGAAAGAAAATGACAGTATGAAACTTTATTGGGGAAAAAATGTGTATATTAAGGTGTTATGATTTGGATGTATTTTTGCCAAACTATATGAGAATGCTGTGCCATCTCAAGATAGGAAGACTTTAAGGGATTTTTCCCTTTCGAACCTGACTTATTAATTTGGATAAATAAGATATTAATGCCAGAGGATACCATGTTTTTTGATATTCATCTGTAAAGATATTGTGAGGGTTTTGTACATTTCCATACGTACTTAGAGGTGTGTTCGACTTCTAAGAATTTTATTAAAACTGCACAAAGGCTCTGCTTAGAGTTCTTCAGTATGAGTGAGTACTGTTTGGTGGTAGTTATTAGCACTTAAACTTGCTCAGAGTTGCTGCAGTATGTGTCATAATATTTGTATTCTCCATTTTCATACTTTAAATGCAAGAGGAAATGTAAAATTCTCTCCTATAAATCATCTGGGATATCTGTGCTCTGTATTTGGAAATAGAGAAGTAATTTCAGTTTAATTCATTTATATTATCCATTTTTTTAATAGATTCATCTTTCTTGCTATCTCAATAAAAGAATTTTTTAGGTCTCCAGTTTATGTTTGAAAGCAAAGGTGTGCTGGTCACAGCAATGGGTTAAGCATACATCTTGCACATATGCTTCATATGAATTTGTTTTGTGATAAGCTTATTGCTAAACATTAACGTGCATAGTTGAGTAATGATTAAAGACAGCGTAACCCATATGAATGCTCCTAATACTGTAATAAAGCAACTGTGTTGCCTTTTAGAAACAGTTGGCTTTTAAAAGCCTATAAAAACAGTTTAATGAATAATGTTTAAAAGAAAATTGAAGTATAAATATAGATGCGTAACATAAATTTTATCTTCCATAAGGGCAACAATATTTTTCAGTACAGGTGAACTGATTTTAATTTGTAGGTCCTGGTTCTTCATTCTTTATTTGGCAAATAGTCAGAGAAGTAATTTCAGCAATCACCAGTGTTAATGGGATTGCCTGCAAGTAAAAAAGACTGTAGGAGCAGAGTTAATGATATTAACCATTTCCACATTATGCAGTTATTAAAAGGCATATTTTCCACTTTTCCCAGATGAGAGAAGATGATCATCTCATCATCCCAGAAGATGGGAAGGTGATTGTTTTGCAATCATACTGCCATATTGATCTGGTTTCTTTTAGAAGATGATCTGAAGAAGTTTGAGAAATGTGATCTTAGTCTATAAAACTAATACCCACATCTGGAAGATGAGAAGCAGATATTAGATACACTCAGAATAGATAAAAATGAGTTCTTTTTGGGAGCAAATATTCTGTGCAGAAGCCCATGTCCTAGATGTCCTTCCTTAGCTGTGATAATGATGCTTTTCCATGTAAGATAATAAGGAAGTCAGTAAAGAGATACTCACCCACAAAGTGAAAGCAGAAGATTCTTAAGCAATTTGGACTTTAAAATTCTTCTCTTATACAAAGAGGAATCAGGGATTATGAGATGATTATAAATACCAAGATGCAATAAACCTGCTTTCTGTCAAGTACTCTGGTAAATAATAGCCTTTTTTTTTTAGGGTTAGCCTTTTCTTAAAAAAATGTTATGGAAATGAAAGCCTTAATTTTCTGCAGGCAAATTGCAAAGGGATCATCATATCATGGATGGAGCCAAAGGAATATTTGTCAATGGTGATGGGATATAGACTTCAAGTGACTTCTGATAGCAATTAACTGCTGCATAATTTTTCATGGTTAAGAAAAAAAAATAATTCAAGTGAGTATATTCAGAGAGCAGGATCACTGTAGTGGCAATCCCCCTACACCTGACCTAGGTCAGAAACTGAAAGAAAGAAAAAAATTAAAGAATTAATTGAATTTTGCTGAAGTTTGCAAGTAATACCTTTCAGTTTGACCAAAACCTTGCTTGTTGGCAATGTCTATAGCAATAGCTAGCCCAAGAGGACTGGAACAGTGTTTCTTGGTGGGGAATTGTATGTACTGCTCCAGTAGTATACTCTAAAAACCTTCAGACCATAACTGAATATGGAACTGTCCTTAAGTATACATAGGTAATAAACTCAGAATCTTTACAGTTCTTTACTTCTGGTTGTAAACTCTCTAATCCATAACATGTCTTAATTTTTTCAATACCCAGGAATTACTATTATATATGCCCAACCTGAAATGTGTTACACACTTTGTGATAGTATCTATTTCCTTATAATATGGGTTACTTGTGGAAGGGGGATTTTCTTGTTATTGCTTAGTTACACTATTTTGATTGGAAAGAAACATACAAAAAACCAAAACTGTTTATCATTTGTTTGCATTGTGACTCTTATTTGCAACTGTGAACAACGCTGTACTTGATTTTTATATATATATTTAAATTTTCTTTTACCACAATATTTTTACATATGCAAACCTAAATTTACAGTTTGTGGGTTTATATGAAATAAGAGCGTTTTAAACTCAGCTATCCTGTGATGACCTACAATTATCTGTTTTGCATAACAAAGAAACCTACAAAATTTTAGAAAGTATTTATGCCATTTTGCAGCAATATGTCTCTAATTTCTAGCCACTGGTTATGGAGTTGTTTCCAAGTAAGTTTGCTTACCTGTGGCAATGGAAACTGTCCCCATTACTCAGTAGAAGGTATTTCACTTGAGCATAGCTGGTTTACAGGGTTTGTAGAAGAA
The DNA here is from genome assembly GCA_013400415.1 of Scytalopus superciliaris. Lineage (NCBI taxonomy): Eukaryota > Metazoa > Chordata > Aves > Passeriformes > Rhinocryptidae > Scytalopus > Scytalopus superciliaris. Next base: position 234,496 of record VXBX01003745.1, on the reverse strand, counting down.
AGAATTCAGTGCCTCCAGTACCTTCCCTCTTTAGTATCTTTTTTCTCCATACGAGAAGAAGCAGGAACTATTGTGCATTCAGAATAGTATCTCCCTTACAGTACAGTCCCACCAAAGAGGAGGAATTCATGGTGTATTGCTGGGTAGAAATATTCTCCTGCTTCTTGTAAACTCTATGCAAGCAACCTTTCAGCAGCATTGGGAGCCTTGGATCTTATCTTATCCTGCTTTTTCTTCTCAAAGAAAACAAGATTTAGAATGAATCATAGATTCGTAGAATGGGTTGGGTTGGAAGAGGCCTTAAAGACCATCTAGTTCCAGCCCCACTGCCATGGGCAGGGACACCTTCCACTAGACCAGGTTGCTCAGAGCTCCATCCAGCCTGGCCTTGAACTCTTCCAGGGATGGGGCATCCACATCATCTCTGGGCAGCCTGTTCCAATGCAACGCCCTCTGAGTAAAATATTTTTTCCTAGCACCTACTCTAAACCTGCCCCTCTCCAGTTTAAAGGCATTACCCTTTGTTCTGTCACTCTCTGCCTGTATAAAAAGTCCCTCTCCCTCCTTTTTATAAGCCTCTCTGAGGTACTAGGAGGCCACAATTAGTTCACCCCAAAGCCTTCTCTTTTCCAGGCTGAACAATCAAAATTCTGTCAGCCTTTTCTCATAGGAGAGGTGCTCCATCACTCTAATCAAGTGGCCCTTCTCTGGACTTGCTCCAACAGGTCCCTGTCCTTCCTGTGTTGGGGACTGCATTCCAGGTGCGATCTCATCAGAGTGGAGTGGAGAGGCAGAATCACCTCCCTTGACTTGCTAGACAGTGCTTTTGGTGTAGCCCCAGTATGGTTGGCTTTCTGGGCTGTGAGCACACATTGCTGGGTCATGTCCAGCTTTTCATCCAGCAGAACCCCCAAGTCCTTCCCTGCAGGGCTGCTCTCAAAGACTTCTTGTCCCAGTCTGTACTCATATCTGGAATTGCCCTGACCCAGATGCAGCACTTCGCAGTTGGACTTGTTGAATTTCATAAGGTTCTCCTGGGCCCACTTCTCAATCTTGCCCAGGTTCCTCTGCATGGCATCCCACCCTTCTGTCGTGCCAGTGCCCTGCTCAGCTTGTGTCATCTGCAAATTTCCTGAGCATGCCCTCGATCTTACTGACAGTGCCTTTGATGAAGATACTGAAGAGCACTGGTCCCAAGGCAGAGCCCTGAGGGACACCACTCATCTCCCACCTCCACCTGGACATAGAGCCGTTCACCATAACTCTCTGGCTGTGTCCATCCAGCCAATTCCTTATCCACTGAACAGTCCATCCATCAAACCCATGGCTCTCCAGTTTGGAGATAAGGATATTGTGTGTGACTGTATCAAAGGCTTGACAGAGGCCTAGCTAGATCTCTCAGTCTTCTCATGTCATCTGTTGCTGTCACTCCATCATTTCTTTTTATTCTATTAAGTCACTAATAAAGTGTGAATTTTAACAACATGTAATCTGAGTTAAGATTCTGCTGTCAATGTTAAAGCAAGTGGTTTTGGTCTTTGACCAGAAAAAATGTCCATGATGTGGGGTATTCTTTGGTAGTACTACAGCTGAGTTTTTTACTTTATCCCCTCATCTCTTCTCAGAGCAACTTAACCCCATTGGTGTCAGTGTAGGCTGTGGAGTACTAGCCACATGGCTATCAGCATCAGGTATACTCTAGCAGTTCTGTTACTCAGTTGCTTTTGTGTATTTGTTTAACCTTTGATATTAGCAGATCTTAAATGATACAACAGAGTGCATAAAAAGTTAGTATACATGGAATATTTAACTAATTAATTTGCATTAGCTTCTCCTTCCACATCTAAGTGATTTTGGTATGAATAGCCTTGCGAGAAGGAATACAAATTGATTTACTGATACAGACTGGAGGGTCTGTAAAGAAGTATGATCTTTTAATAAAAGAAGCAAAAGACGGTTTTAATGTATCTTGCATTCTTAATGGTCTTTCCTCTGATCCACTGAACCTTCATGCTAATTCCCAGCAGAGGGAGTATGTGAAATGAAGATGAATGAACCACACACAGCTTTGTGGTATTAACATGCACAGTTACCTGAACACGTGGAAAGACATTTCAGTTAGTTTTGCATTTTGAACACTTTCCAAATAGAAGACAAAGAGCTTGATAAGACCAATAAAATTCTCATGAGACTCCACTTGGATTGACTATATCAAAACATATAACCTTATTTCATGACAAGAATCAGATTTTTTATTAAAAAAATCTTTGAACATAATTAAAACAATTAAAACATTATGTATAAAGACATGGCCTGAAATGATATTTCCATCCAATGGATTTTTTTTTTTACCTGACTGTCTAAAATACTGCAATTTGATTTTTCTCTAGGCTGCCCCAAATCTGATTTTTATTAAAATCCACAAAACAGTTTAGTCATTTATTTCAGCAGATGCAGAAGTCTAAGCTTAGTTTTAAGTTTCCTAGCTTGTGCTTCTCATCTACATTGTATTTTCAGTGTTTTTATTTCCTGAGGTGGGAGAAGAACAAACATTTTTTATCTTGAATGCAGCCTACACCCAAGCAATTATATAGAGTACACAAAGCAGAAAATGCCTTTGTTGTCAGAGCTGCAGTGCAACTGAGCAGGTGAACAATGTGCTTCTCGGATTTGCTTTACACAAGGGTGTCTTTCCTGCACAGAGTAATATTTTATAAAATCACTTTTGCCAGCATAGCATGAACATTTTAAAAACAATGCTACTTGGCAGAAATAAAACCTATAATTGAATTTCTTTTCTGACTCACAGCGGCTGCTCTGGAAGTAACACTGAAATGATTTTTCATTTTAAGACTGAGTTAGTGTGCACCAGCTTTCCATTTTCATTCCTGCTTCCCTAAGAAACAAGCAACCTCCGCAGCGTGTTTCACTCTAACACCTGTACCTCGGACCGAGAGGCGACGTGGTGTGCTGGTCATTCATTTTCCAGGCAACACCTGTATTTCCTACCCAAAACTGTCGCCCTCAGTCTCACCGGCTTTACACGGGAGGCGCTCTTTAGAAATAAGACTGTGCCCGTGTTGAAACCAGAATTCACAACTCGGAGCAGCGGTGGAATCGCCCCTTGGCCGCGCTCGCTCCGCTCCTTCTCCCGGGGAGCAGCTCGGGCAGGGAGAGCGGGGCAGGGCAGGGCAGGGCAGGGCAGGGCAGGGTCGGGTCGGGGCCGCCCTCTCTGCGGCTCGCAGCGCTCCCAGGCGGGGCTGGATGTCCCGGGAGCCGGGGCAGCGGGAGCGGATCCCGGAGCGGAGCAGCCCAGGCGGGGGGCGGCACGGCGGGACACGGACCGGGGCTCCCAGCACAGCAGCGCTGCCTCCGCCGGCCAGGTTTGTCACGGCTCTCACCGAGGGGGAGCCCGAGCTCCCAAGGCGGGGGTGGTTTCTGGCACCGAAGGGCTGTGGCTTTCCCCCTCCCGTTCCTCAAGATCTTGCGACTTTCCCCGCCTCTTTAATATGTATTTTGTCTGAAGTACCACAAATCAATTTTTGTCGGTATTATATTAGCTTCTCTTGGTGAACTTTGCTGTCAATAGTGTGCTTGGTGCAGTGAATTTTAATTGACACTGATGGTCTGGGAATCTCTTCCATTCAGAAAGTTTTAAGAGGGCAATGAAATTTTAATGGCGAAAGCATCACCCTGCCAGTTTTGCCGGACAATTAACTGAAAAACACCCCATATATTCAATAGCAATATAAACACTAGTTATTTACATATTTTCACACTGGTTAAAAACCTACTGTTTTTTCTATAGCAAGCTTTTTCCGTAGCTAGTTTAATTGTATTTAAATTGGGTAAAATGCGTGTCTTAGGCTTTATGTGCATATAAATACCGAAGAAATGCAAGTATCAACCAGAAGTGTGCAGTAGATTATACAGTCCATCTCTTTGTCTGAAAGCAAATTGTTTTTCCAGGTTGACACACATGAGATCTTCCAGAAGTTTTTCCTTTTCTCCTGTTTTTCCATTATAAATCTTACGTACCATTATTAGTTCCCGTAAATCTTTCTTCATTTGGACATTGTATTCTCTATTCGGTGCTGTACATTCTCCTGTATTTGTCATCATTAAAAAGTCCATTTGCTTGATCACTCACAGATCATTAGCTTCTGAAAATAGCAACCACGCATCAAAACCTGTTTGATACTGACAAAATGCTGTACGTCATTTTTGCATTGGAGTTATTTCTCAATCCTCGTATCAGCAGGCCAGTAAACACTGGGGCAACAGTCCTTTTCCATATGCAATGTGATATGGATAGCTTCTATGTAAATTTTAAGTGGAACTCAGCTCTCATCAGCAGTTTCTACAGGGCAAAGATTAGATTACAGAAGGAAAAAAAATGTAACTTTATTACTGGCACTTGCCTTGTGGCTCTTTAATCATTGAAAGAAGGCGGTTTCACAGTGACAGCTGGCTTATCATTAAAGAAAAGGGAGCAGGTGCATTTTGCTTTATCCAGTGATGAAGTAGGAACTGTCTGTGGTTGTTTATAGTGATGAGTAATTAGTTTGTCTATGTACAGACGTCAGAGTTTATAGACAGTAGAAGGTCATGTTTCTTCACAGAGACCTTGTCAACTTTAATTCTACTGTGATTTTAATTAAAAATGTTCTCTTTACCATAAAGTCTGCTTGTGGATATATAGTCTGATTCTTCTCATGTGAAAAATCCAGCTAACTGTTTGGTGGTGTCTGCAGCAGTGCTGCTTCTAAGGTAGTGTGTGGGAACATGAGTGCCTGCTGCCTGCAGCTCAGCTGAGCTCTCCAGAGGAAAGGGCTCTGCTCACATGTGGCTTGCAGTGGTACTGACAACCTCTGCTATCCTTTTGTGCAGGACATTAACAGCTGTACATTACTTGGCTGGCAGATCTGGTATTTATAGTTATGACAAAAGAGGAGCAAAGAGCAAGCTCCTTAATAGCAAGGACTGGCACTGAATTGTTACCAAGGAACTCAAAATATGATTGAATTGTGGAAATGTCTCAGGCAAATATTTATTGCAGTAGCAAAGCTGTGTTTCAGATTCAGCAGGGCTAAAGTGAAATCATCAATGTCTAAAAACACAGAGACAAAAGTTCTCCCTGTTTTGTGTGAAGATTTAGTGGACGGTCACTGACTCGCAGCACATTCAGCTGTTCCACTCTTGGTTTCACATGTATTTTGCCAGCACAACCAGTCTCTGACTGGAGCATTGTAGCCAATCCACACTGTAGATAGGACCCTGCAGAGCACTCACTGTGCAAAAAGTCAAGGTATCTCCTAAGTTTTTGTTACTAGTGTCACAGATCTCTTGTCCAGTGTCTTGCACAGCTGAAGTGCATCAGTTCTCTTGCCCTCTGAGGTCTCACTTCCTAACAGCAAGGCCTGGCTTTGGCTCATTAAATGTAGTATATATCCAGCAATGCACAGTTCGTTTATCTTTTTGTTCAGATGCCTAGAAGTGTTTTTTTGAAACTGTAGGTGCCAATGAACTGAATGTGTCTGGTTTGTTTGAGACCAAAATACTGGAGGACATCTGCTTGAACATGGAAATCTTTGTTGGAAGGCAGTAGAATGAAGGCTGTATGTGCCAGAATTGTAATGCACTCTTAGAAAAAGCTTCTTAATTTCCTAGCTTTGCATACTCTGAAAGAGAGTTAACAATCACAAGAAAGATGGAAATTCAATCGTATATTGTAATGTGTCCAAGATATTAAATATACAGCCTTCTCTTACTGAGAGATTTATGGTTCTGTATTATTAGAGAGGAAAGACTATGCAAAAGGGCTGGGGGAGGAGACTATTTGGTTACCCATTTTATTACAGTGAAACATCCATTCATGGACAACACTGTCACTTGAGGAAGATGGCTTTATCTGTACCCAAGCATTTCCATAGACTATTACTCATCCCTAAGTCAGCAGGACTCCCTCAGAATGATATTTCTCCATCATTCAGCTGTTGTGGGTTTGGTAAGGCTGGGTCCTCTCAGTTTATGTTTTTGAACTGGCAAATACTGGCACAAGTCCCTCCCCAGTGCCTTCTCAGTGTGGTACTGCAGCCCCTCTCGCTCCATCACTACACATGAAGAGAGCTAAGATAACACAGGATCATTAAATCTGTGTCATCTCATTTAGTCATTAATGGAAAGATTTTCCTGAGACACTGTCAAGTTTGATTAACTTTTTGGAGGTAGATATAGGTAAAACAGTGCAATATGAGGCAAGGGGGTCTTTGGCTGCTCTGAAATACACTTGAAATTGAAAGTTTTGAAGTTAAACATAAACATTGCCATCAGTAAAGTAATTTTAGAGTGCTCCATTTTTTGCTGTCTATAAAGAATGAACATTGTGGGTTGTAAAATTCTGAGTGTAAAATGCCTACATTTGTTTAATGAGTTTTAACAAGGTGGAACTAAAAATCTGGGCAGCTCAAAACCAAGCAATTGGGTCTGAAGGCACCTGGGAAACCACAGACAACACTCTGGGAGAATAGTGGGGATGTATTAGTAGATGTTTCTGTGATAGCAATTGGCAGTGATGTTTCTATTGAAGCTCAGACTTAAATAATCATTGTCTTGATTTCAAGGATAGCATTTTACTTTGTTCATACCTCTTGCAAGTCCCACTACTCCTGATGCCTGTACTCTGTAAAGCCTCAGTGGGGGCCAACAGAATTGGCAGCAGTATCATATCCAGTAGTTGCAGGAATTTAACTAACAGAAAACTGTCTTGGAGCCCTTTAAACAGCAGATGGTGTATCTGCTTTTGTACAGCATGTTTGAAACATACTTTGAGAGCAACTTTCACTGCACTTTTTGGTGATGCCTTACATTATGACAAATTTTGAAACAATACAAGAGGAAGATTAAATCAGTGATCCAGAGAAATATGCATCAAAGCAGGTATAAGAGATACAGTGGGATTTTATAGCACTTTGTCACCATTGACTCTTTGTGACCTTGAATGAGTCTGGTGAAGAGTAATTACAAGAATATTTACTTAGGGCAAACAGTTTTTTAGCCTGTCTGTTGATGTTCAAAGAGAATGAGATAAAACAGGACACTGGTTTCTTTGTATTTCTTCCAGTACATTTTTTTCCTCAGAATTCTCAGGCCCGTGGCTCTCCACGCTCCCAGCTGCTTCAGGGCAGACTTCATCATTCAGCTCTGGGAGTATGGAAAATCCACGTGTGTATAAGCAGGTACATACATTCAGTTGTGTCCTCTACCAGCTGGTTTTCTGATGAAGTTTTTTACTAAGCTAAGACAGAAATAGCTTTGAAAGGACTCTTTCAAGGAAAATATTTTGAGTGTACTGCAGTGCAGACTTTTCTGTTATGAATACACTTCTGGGTTAGGTATGATGTCTGAGTTTACAGGCAGGACACACCTTTGAGAATACAGTTATAAAAAATGCTCCAACTTGCATTGCTAAGCTACAGTCTCCATAAACAGTTTGTTTGTTTTATGGATAAAAATACACAACAGTTCTGCTTTTTTTTTTTTTTTTTGAACAGCAAAGGAGTTTATTTTTTTTAAAAGTCGACTTATTTTTAATGACATTGTTTAGTGTTGCATCCCTGAAATGCTGAAAACTCAGTGTGCTTTGTTTTTTGGGGCTTTTTTCTGCAGCACATAAAAACTCTGGGCAGGGGAGACAGGCTGCAGTTTTACTCCTTTGTATCTGAAAGTGGTAAGTGAGATGAGAAGATTACACAGTTTCTTGTCTTCCATGTCATTCTTCTTATATTACATCAGTTTTGGCAATTCTGCTATTTAAAGAAAAATAGAATAACAAAGGAACCACTTAATCTTCTAACTCATTGTCTAATACAAAGCTATCAGCTGCATGTGTTTTAGAATTATGGGTTTTATTTGAGTCTACACTTGAATAGATTTCTTTCCTTCCGAAAGTGGAAGATATTCTAGAACTGAACGAAGAAGCTATAAATACAATATAACATGGAACTTCAAGGACTCGGGGCACTGTATGCCATTAAAATTAGTGACTCCTGAAATCTTACAGCTGTGACATTCTTTCCTTAATACTGGAATCAGTATCACTATGCTTTTTGAAAGGCATTTGGGGGTTGGGCAGATTCAGGGGCTGCATTGTATCAGCTGACCATAGAAACACACAAGAGTTTCCATAGGTAACTTGGATAGATTGGAGGCTAAGGAGGGACAGACATGCAGCCTGTCTGTCTGTCCTAACTCATTCCATTCCTAGAAGAAGAATGGAAGAAGCTAATTTCTGCAGCTGCAGGCCTTCTGAGTTGATGTAGTGTTGAGTGTATCACCATTGATTTGACAGTTTCATAGCTAGGAATGCTGAGGGACACATCCATATGTGCCTCGGCTGGTAAGACTACAAAATGGAGAAATTCCAAATTTACATCACTTTGTGTGTTGCTCTGCAGTGAAAGGCATCTATTTCTGGTCAATTCAAGGTATGTTTTTTATTTAATGGTAGGTTACCCTAAGAAGACTATTGTACAGAAAAACATTGATAGAGGAAGGGAATTAATGTCACTGTTTAGTGGTACTAATTAGTATACAGAAGTAGAGCATTAATTAAGTATATATAGGAGTGTCTGGCAAGAGTTCTCCATTGGGCCTCACAGACACTTCAGCTTTGGTTTCCATCCCTGTCTTCTGCAGTGTAGGCTGGTTGTGTAGTGTGTTCAGGCATGCTCTCTGTTGTTTGGAAGTAACCACTCGTGCTAGTTTGGTAGATATTCACCTCAGAGTGGCCTGTTCTTCTTAGACCTGATTCTTCATCAGAGAACATCAGAGAAGGCAAAACTGGGAAGATTTTTGAGCAGGTGTGAGAATTACAGAGGAAAGATGATGAAAGCTTGGTCCCCAAACCTTTTGTTGGATGTTTCTCTTGGTGGGTGGGGTGATGCTGAAGGTTTTAGCAAAGAATAAACCGTGCAGTTTTTAGAAATTTAAACAAAAATCAAAACTGTGCAGAGCTAGTGTGGCATTCAGAAAGACTATAGGTGGCAGCATCTTAATAAAATAGAGCTTATTTGATGTCTCTAGTCAAACAGAGATCAACCCTTAGTTCCTTCGACAGTGTGTCATGAACAAATATACAAGACAGTGTGAATCAAAAAGAGCAGATAAGAAACCTGGAGTTGATCATCATTTAAGCAAACATTTAAAATAGCTCAATCAGTCTCTTAAATCTGTGTGCTCTCAGTTTTGTAAACATGAATGAACATGCAGACTTGCAGAGATCCTCCTCCATATCTTGCTTAGTGCATTCAAGCTGTCAGTGGTAGCCAGATTTTGCTACACTGACATATAATCCACGCATGGAAAAGAAAATGCTGTCCTCAGAAGCACTGTTCTCCTGGGATTTTAAAAAGGACTATTTGAGGAAAGACAAGTTAGTGTATTTCAGTGAAGTGTCCTGAATTTTCTCAGGTGTCTGGTGTCTTTGGGACACTGAAGGTAGATGTACTCTGAAGACTGCATTTTTTACAGAGAGGAATGCTCAACAGTTTATGAAAATGGAGCCTATTTCAGGTATTTTAGATTTGACTTCCAAACATGAATTCAACCAAGTTAACTCTGAAGAAGACATCCTTTGTTAAAAAAAGGAGGATAAAATTTTTTACTTTTGTCTGTCTTACTTGCCATTAAGGTTTATAGGGACAGTTAATGTGGAGCATTATCTTGTGTCAGTGTGTGCTACAATTTTTTTCCTAGTATGCTAATTACTTTACAGTAGAAATGACAATTTATTTTTTCTCCCCACTGTCTGGGGAGAACTGTCAGGCCCATTTGGCAGGGCACAGATTCACTTTCTTTCTTATGTGTTCCCCCAAAATCACTCAGTCCAGAGTTATCAAAGTGAAGTCACAGACTGTATCCAGTCCATGGGTTTCTTGTTCCTTAGTCTGCTGTTTAAGATACTGTGCAGTTGACATCTTATAGCTCTCAAATGTCCACTTAGAATATGTACTTATCTCAAAAGTTATTGATTCAAAATAATAAGAGTTAGGGTAGGCAATATATATGGGGTTTATTTAATCTTGTAGTTTAGCCTTTTTCACACCTCTCTGTGAGTTGAATGTATGGCTCAGACTGTAAAGTCAGCTTATGTAATTGCTGCTGACTTACAGATGAAGACTGCTATATTTCTTTACCAATTCAGTTTTTTAAAGTGAGGTGATAACTGTACATGGGTGTTTTAAATTGATTTTGCAGATTACAGAGTTCTGGATAACATGCGTCACTGAAAGAATGCCAGGGAAGAAAAGCAAAATGCCAGTGTGAAAATTATTTGTTCTTTCTAATGATTTAAGGTTCCCCTTTTTTTAATTACTTCTGCAAAACTCCTTTGGCCAAATGCCAACCAGTGTGAATTAAACTACTTAACTATTTCTGCCTGTCCTGTGTCTCACACTACCAGGCAATGTTGGAATTTACCTCAGCAGCTTCCACGGGACTTCCATTTATGTGCTCAGAGATAGACTTGAAGTGAGATTGCAAAGCTGAAATATGCTGGGGATATTTTTTCATCTACCCAGGAGAGGGAGGAAAACACTTGTAGTATTACTTCTGTATTTCTTTCTTTCATAAGCCAGTGAAATGGATTAGAGGTATTGTATTTGGGTGCCAAGGGATAACAGAGGCATCTCAATACAAAGGCTTTTAACATCTTCAGGGATATAATTCCAGTCAACTGCAATAAGATTGAGGCACCTAACCTGAAAATCCCACTGTGCATTTTATCAGGTAAGGATTCCTATTAATTGCTGCAAGTGATAGCTCCCATCTCTATGTTTAAGCATTTAATGGCTGTGCAAACTTGACTCCCTGTAACTGTGTATCTAAAGCGTGGATGCTCGGACTGAGTACTTCTGAGCCTCTGAGCACTGGGTGTGTCATGTTTGTGGCTCTGTCTGGGTAGCAGCTGTACGGGTGTTATTTTCACCCTCTTCTTTGTCCGCATGCCTTGATTTCAAGGAAAGGAAATCTGGTTCTGAGCAAAGAGGGCAGCTGTCATGCACCTTGGACATGCCTCAGATCTGAACAGTTGCGGTAGCTGGACAGGGAAGATGCCTCTCGACTGCTGAACAGTGTGGGGACCTTTCCTGGGTCAGACTGTCACTGATCCCTCGTCCTCTTGGGTTATTGTTATTGGAACAGCCCTGGACGCGCTCCTGAGTAGATAGGCTGGTGATGTTTTCAACAAGCACAGTGGATGTTGTCAGCCTCTTTGGAAGCTCGTGAGAGTTTGGCAGTCTGGTTTCAAGCACTGTCTCCAATGCCACAGAACAGTCTCGAGAGAATTTCACTTACAAGAGCAGATGCAGCCCAAGGCATGCTGCAGAGACTCCCAGGTGTGGGCTAGGCTGTATCATCCACATCAAGGAAAGTGATTTTGTCCCTAACCTGAGAGATGTCAGCAGGTGAGCATGTAGGTATATGGAGGAGGAGGGGAAATTGCCTCTTCTGTTTTGATGATTTTTTTTAAAGCACAATTCTGTCCTCTGTGCCAGTCTGTGGTATATTTTTGTAGCATGATATGAATGATTTGTGTTTGATCCCACAGCTAGAAAGAGCACTTCCAGTCTGTAGGGCAAAGAAGGTCATTTATATGTTGCAGTGAAAAGCTGTGGGAGCAAATGCTGAGCTTCTCACAGTCACAGCTGACACTTCTCTTAACACTTCTGAGCTAGAGGTAAGGTCAGTGAGCAGCAGGGTGCTGATAAGGGTAGGAGTTCACTGGAACAAATGAGTATTCATCCAGCTAACACTTATTATTGTCATTTTCCCCCATAAGATTATAGCCCCTAACTCAAGGAGGATCTAGAGACAATGCTGTTCCAACAGCTGCTGTTAGCAGAAGATATTCTGTGTATAATCGGACTCTGTACACTGATGACTGATCACAAGAATCTGATAAATTCTTATGACAGGATCTGTGGCTTTGAGGTTCATTGTAGAAGCCAGATTGTGCCTTATTTGCTGTTAAGGCTTAATAGAATTGCCCATTGATTTCTCTGCAGCCAGGTCCCCCAAGGGATTTATTCATTCAGGGATTAAAATTGTTCCACGGTTGTCTGATTTGTTTAAAGCTTACGCATTTCTCTTAATTGGAGACAGTGACCTCAAAAATAGCCAAAACCTTCCATTATCCTTATGTGGAAGAAGATGTACAAACAAAAATAAAAATCATATTTTAACTAATCAAGGATCTTACATCTCTGTTTTTGTACCTCCCTACTTCTGCTTGCTTGAGTAAAAAATGAGTTGAAGTATCTGTCTGATGAATTTGTTTGGAGTGGAAAGAAGCCAAGAATTATTTTAACAAATGTTTTAGCTTGACACTGAGTATGGAGGCTTAGTTTGCCAAGCTGGAAAAGTGAATAACTAGGCAGTTTTTGTGAGGCTTGTATAGGGTGTGGGTCATCTTGAATGTCAGTTCCAATCTGTGTTATGTATTTGTGAAGGAGCATATATGGTGAATGAATCGACACATTCTCCTCATAAGTTGCATGTTTCTCTGAAACAGCTGACTAGTTTTGAGAAACCGTGGCACATACTGCAGTCAGCTGAGGAGCTTAAGGGACTTCAGGAAATCTCCTTCTCTCTGCTGGACAGAATTTCTCAGGTACATTCTTGCCCTGTACACGTATTGCAGGAGTGTTTGTTGGGTGCTGTGATGGTGTGAAGGTAACGTGTCTGGTAAGCTGGGATGCAGAATGCAGCAAGGAGCATTACTGGCCTGGGACAGGTGGATGGAATTCAGCACAGGAGAAGAGGGCCTTCTAGCACAGCTCCAGTGAGTGTGGGGTCCCACGGATTGGCATGATATGTAGCTGTCCTGTCTGTGGCCTTGCAGCTGCAGAACAGGCTCACTACCTCATTTCAGCAAGTTTGCCTCTATTAATTATTGCCACAGCTGTGAAAGAAATCAACAAAACCCACCTGAAAGTTGGTCTGCTGCTGCTGCTGTTTCTTCCACTTTTGCACAGGCATTTGAGAACAGGGAGTAACATGTATTAATAAAATTGTAAGTGAGCAAGACAGAACAAGGTCAAAATTGGGCTGGTGTCCCTGGATTCACTTGAGATCTGAGACTGCCAAAACTTAGGTCAAAACCAGGCAATTTTTAATAACTTTTAGCTAATGTTAATCTGCTGTTGAAGCCAGATCCAGCCCTCATAACTGAAAAACTAAAACAAACCTTGTTTTCATGGATGAAGTAGAATTCAAAGAAGAGGAGGGAAGCTTCTCTGAGCATCACTCACTTCTTTGTTCTGCCCCCTGTGAAGTGATGCTCTGTCCTTAGGCCTTTTCAGGGACTTTTTTCTGCAACTGTTCTCAATTTCTCTCATGCTTTCTGCTGCCTTTACTACTGTTTTTCCTTCAGAGTTTCTCCTTCCTTGCTTTCTTCTTTCCTGCAGAAACATCTCTTCTATACAAATATCTGCATTTGTGATAGCAATCTGAAGGGAAGTCTCTTCTGACCTACAGCATCAGTTGCTTCTTTGGTCTTGCCGTTCATCTATTGGCTATGGTTCTGTTGTTCTCGGTATGTTCATGGATAAGGAAGTTCTGTTGCATTTTACACTTTTTACACTTGTTTTGAATTGTAGCCATTGCTTCAGCAATGGTTAACTCAGTCACAACAGTGGGTTATTATCTTGCAATTTAACAATGGAAGATGATAGTGGAAAAAGAAAGACATTTCTTTCCCACAAACAGGTTGAAATCACGGGTTTGTAATAATATAATATCATGTATCTGATATTCCAGGATCCCCAAGTGGGCATCAACACTTGAACAGGCAAAGTTCAAAGTCTTATGGGACTGAAGTTAAGTCCATTTTGGGGATATCTGAACCAGGCAAATGGTCTGGCTTCTCTGACATTTGCAGTGAGTCTGCAGTATACAGAAGGATAATGGTAGCTTGCCTGTTGTTTTGTCAAAATTATGCTCTTTAAACTGGTCACCTCCTCTTGTAACTTGACATTGTTCCCACGAGCATCTGAGGGTTTCTGTTTGGACTCTGATGGGTTGCTTTAAAGAAGTGCTATTTGCTCTAAGGAGGTTGTTTCCACAACCTTTCTCATGGTGAGAGGATTTTTTAGTAAAAGATAGTCCTGTGAATCTGATACAAAATAACGCTGTGAGAGCAGTGTAAATTGTCATGTGTACACAACATAGTTTTAGTCACTTTCCTTGAAACTTTTCAGAACTTTCTCTGCAGCTCTTGCAGTGAGCCTGATGTAGCAAGTTGCTTAGTGAATGCAAAATACCGGCAATTAGACTGTAGCCTTTAAGTTGAATTCTGTGAGTTTTACTCACCTTGCTTCAGCAGTCTGGTTTAATAACCAGCGCAGCTGCTTTGCACTCTTATTCTGGACAAACTCACAAGCCAAAACTCCATCACAACACCGTAAAAGAGGACCATGTGTGCAAATAGGTACAACTCACTATGAACTGTTGGATTCAGTGCTGGATTCATGGGGACTTTGGGTCTGTGGATGATGGCGGTGAGAATCTGCAGCAAGGGCTTCCTGGCTCCATCTCCACAAAATGACTTTATGCATTCAGGTGAAAACTATTTAACTGTTTTTAAACCCACTTCTGCTCCTACAGCACTACATTTTGTCAGCTGTAGTTGCACAATATAAAGCCTCATTTCCTCCTAGCTTTTCTTACCTGACTAGTTGTTATTTTAATGGCCTCTGTTTCTGAGGTACAGAGCAAACTAAAAGTGACCAATATAGTTTTCATCATAATATTTATGTGTGATTGCTCCATTTTGTTTTCTCCAGTCAGTCTTCAGGATGGAATGCAGTCGGAATTTACAACAGCACTGAGCATTATCCTAACTCTGTTTACTTTACTATTAGATTTGGACTTGAAACTGGGAACCTGTATTAGCTCAGCCCAAGAGTCTGCTGTGGTGTCATTAAAACTTTACATTGTACAACAGTTGGTATGATTTGGAGACAATATATGTTTTAATAGGTTACAGTGAGGAAGCAGAAGTCATTTGCTAGTGAAGGAGAGAGACCTACTGCAACAGAAAGTGGTCTACTTACATGAGAAGGTTTTTAATCAAAATGTTGAAATTTTAACTAGTCTTTCTGATGTTTATTATTAAACTCTCAGCCACTTTCTTAGGAACAGCAGATTGTCAAATGCCAGGTGAAAGCACTTCAGTTTTTAAATGTTTTAATTAATTACATTGCATGTGTAATGCCTGATAATGTGCTATGTGTTAAACCAGAACGCCCTCAAAACTTTGTGCAGGCTGCTTGAAAAGGGCACTATTTACTTTGCTGAGTCAAAGCACAAGCTGGAGTGTGTGAGAGCCAAGGTTCACTGTGCAGCCATAACCTGCCTCTTATATGTGGGGTGAGACTCCAATTGCACCATCACAAGCTATTAATTCTTTCATCCCCCCACTTAAAGGACCTGAAAGTTACACCACCTGCCAAAGTTACAAGCAACTGAATATAATGAAGGAAATTAATAAAAGTATCGCTGTTATCTCATCTCTAATAAGGTATCACTGGCTTGCCATGAAAATCTGAAGGGAAGTTAATCAAGAAATAAAAGCACTGTGTGCTGCATAAATCAATACTGATTTCATGTAGCTGTAAAAGTGAAGGTATAAATTGCTTACATGCCACTGTCAATTCCAAGACTTTCAAAACCAACTAAAGTAGAGAGAAAATTTCTTTCTCCTGGGCTTACATGTCATTGGAAAAAATAAAAGGTACTTAAGCCCTGTTTTCTTAAAGGCACAGTAGAATGTCAGACTTTATTCCAGATTAGGAAAGTAGTTTGTTCTGCTGTATAATCATCAAATTATACATACTTAGTAAGATTATGTCCAACTTACTGAAATGTCCAGACTGTTGAAAAACATACTTGTAGGTAGTATAGCATGGAAATAAAAGATAGATTTAAAAAGAAGGAGGAGGTTTTCTGCTCCTGTTTGGATATTCAGATGACTTTTCGGATATGTTAAGGCTTTACTGGCTTGGTTTTCTTTCTATCCCCCTTTCTTTTTGATGTCACTGTTTCTTGCCTCTAGTGAAGACCAGGGAGAACCTGGACCAGGAATGAGCCAGAGAAAGGGACCATGCGCAGACAGCTGTCAGACTCACAGGAGAATAAGAAAAAGAGAATATTAAAAGTAACTATATTTGTAACAATTTTTCATCCTTTTGTTTCAGAGGTTACATAGAGCAACAGCTGGGATGGTGCCTGTTTCTTTTGTGCTGTTTGACTTGCTGCTTGGCAGCTCAGCACACAGGTACCCAAAATCCAGCCCACATGGGTTCAGTCAGTGCTGGCTGCAGCACCTCCCTCTTGCCCAAGTGATGGCTGTTAAGGAAATGGAGGGAGATGGAAGCTCTGCAAGTGTCATTTGGGGAACACAGAGGAGTGGGAACTCAAGGGTTTGCCCTTTGAATCATTAGAGCAATGGAGTAGGCACATGTGTGAGGACATTGGTATCCCTGTGTGTTGCATAGACACCCAATCATTTAATTGCATTTGCAATTGCTCTTTCTTTCTCTGGATATTGCCCTTCAATAGTAGTGGAACTTTTATGAGTAGTTATGAGACAGTAGAGATTGTTAAACCTGGCCAAGAGTGGATGCAATTGCATCATCATAAACGTATTCAGAACATACCCATATATACAAAGAGAAATGAGCCATACTGGTACTTAGCAGTGCTAGGTTAATGGTTGGACTCAATGACCTTTAAGATCTTTTCCAACCATTTGTGCCTAAATACTGAGAGTTGTGTGCTGAGAGCTGCACAGCAGGCCATTGTTTCTTTCTTTAACTTGCCCGGCCCAACTGACCAGTGTATGTCTTGGGTGCTGTTCTGTATTGTGTCTGCTATAATGGGTTATTTGTAGTGTGACTGGGTGTGTTTGTACCAACTTCAGCCTAGGTGAAACAACAGCTGTGAACATGCAGAGACACGGACCACAGTGCGAGCTAGACAAGCCCTTTGAGGGCTGAAGGTGCCATATTGCTCTTTTTTCTCATTGCTCTTGTAATCAAGGGGTGAGCATGGCCCCAGCCTAAATTATCTTGCTAGATAGTGTGAACGCTATTTAGCCCTAAGGCAAAGGAGAAAAGAATAAAGCTCCTTTGTTCCCCATCTCACAACTCCTTTCCCCGGGAGATCCTCTCTTGGTTACCATGGATATGCAGACTGGTGGTACAGTCTTCTGCTCCTTTATTCATACACCTACTAACATCTGTACCAGCACAGCTTTCAAATATAGACCTGGCTTGTGCTGAATCTGGCTAAATCTGGTGCTGTTTTACACATTTCTGTGACACATTGGTTTTGGCTGGTCGTTCTGCCTTCTTGAGCAGATGTAACATTTCATAACTTATCACTGAATTTTTATCCTTCCATTCATGATGGTGACAACTAGAAATCTGATTGTGAACCACCAATGTGAAGCATATAAAGCAGCTTGGGAATTTCAAGAAATCTGTTTCTCAGCACCACTCCCTTGAATGCTGGGTGGTGTATGAAGTATCAGGTTACATGAAGACCTGGAGCAGGCGGGTCAGTGCCTTACAGTTCAGTAGTGAAGGCATTTGTGTTGCAAAAGAGTTCACACATCTTGTTCTTCAGTGGCACTTGAGTCTACTTGAGCTTGATTTGACACTAACTGGGTAATTAAGGAACCTTTCTTTTGGCTTCAGTGGATGTTGGATCAGAGCTGCTGAGACCAAGGGCACTGAACTGCTGCATTTGGTCTGTCAGTTTCGTAGCTGAGATTGGAGGCTCTGGAAAACTCTGTAGTGTCACCATTTATCTAAACATTAAGAGATCGAGACCCTGCAGACCTCACACTGTTCCCACTTACTTCACCATGCGATGTAAAGTTGAGAACAGGAAGGCTATTTGGATGTCAGCTGAGCCATCAAAGTCAAAGGAGAAACAGAAAAAGGCAAGTGAATATGCAAATTTAAGCATATAGAGAAGCATTGAAGTAGGAGTTTTCAAGCTTTTGTTCGATTAGACTGTATAAACTGTTGGTCTTCTGTGACATTCAGATCTTAAATGAAATCATTATTTTTTCATTAAAGGAATTATTTTTTTCTGTCTTTAAAATACTTTTAAGAGAAAGCAACAATAATAATGAGAAAATGTTTGAGTGTTGTTGTGCCTATGATTTGTCCAGAGCCATGCGAGATCTTCTCAAGTATGAATAGCACCAACCATTTTATTGCTCTTATTATTTAATTGTATTCTTGCAGCATTCAAAGGACTCAACCAGCACAAGGAGCTATTGTGCTTTGAACTGTGCAAACACCCAAGAGACAGAATCCTCTCTAAAAAATTCTGAGTTTAACATAACAAGACGGGTAAAACATGCGCATTCAGGCAACTCAGTAATACCTTGCTGTTAGGCATTTAGGTGGGGTCATAAAAAGACTTTTTGGCACCTTTCCTTCCTCCTCTTTCTGTGCTGCCTCTGTCCTCTTCCTCACACCCTTCCCAGGCAGCTGCTGTTGCAGTTTTGCAAGCCCTTGCTCTGCCTTTCCCCTGTAGTGCTGCCCAGGCTGGGTACCCTTCAGGGCACAGGCACAGTGTCCACATTCACACCAGGTATTTCACAGGAGTCCTTATAAAATTTCACTGAAAAGGGGAGGACAGTTGCTGAAGACTCTGGAAAATTACTCAAAGGTTCTAAGTCACGTTTTTTTTCCAAACAGCATTTGTTTCTTTTGGAAGTGCACATGCAGTTCTCTGCCATTAGCTGCTGCACAACTTGATGTCTTCTCTTTGTACAAAGCCACACAACACCAGCTGCCTGGGCTGCAAATCCTGCTTCCAAGAAATAGCCACAACACAGACTGCTTCCCATTATCGAGACAACATAGTTCAGTCTTTCACTTTGGCTCTGTGCTTTGTTCCCTCTTAAAGAACTTTGCTGCTGTGGTAATGGCTCTCAAAAGTACAAGAAGGAGAAAATTCCTGTTGGTGGAGCAAGGCCTTACCCGAACCTGCCAGTCTGCCTGCCATACTATTTTGGATGCCAGGTTCACAGCAAGGATGAATCAATGCCATGGGATTCAAAACTAAGTGTATTGTTTAGCTGTTTGGACCGGCAGATGGCAAATGTAGAGGGAAAAAATCAATCTAAGAGCCAATCCAGGGAACAGACATTAAACAAAGCCATCTGGCAAACATATGAG
Organism: Scytalopus superciliaris; assembly: GCA_013400415.1. Lineage (NCBI taxonomy): Eukaryota > Metazoa > Chordata > Aves > Passeriformes > Rhinocryptidae > Scytalopus > Scytalopus superciliaris. Next base: position 215,237 of record VXBX01003745.1, on the reverse strand, counting down.
GGGAAAGAAGAAGGTGAGACCAAGTTCAGTTTTAAATATCTGCTCACACTCAGAGGAAGTTGGTGGGAATTCATGCCATGGAAGAGCAGACTGACCCTCTGAGGAGTACTGTATATGTCAAACCCTGAGGCAATGTTGAGGACTTAGAAGAAGAACCCTAAACTGTCAAGCAGAGAGAGCCTAAGCAGCAGCATTCCTGCCTGTGTGAGAGCCTGGTGATACTCCCATAGAATAGTGAATACAGAACTGCTTGCTTCCCCATGATGGGATTGAGAAGACCGTATCTAGGAACCTGGTTTGTAGAAAAGGACTAGAAGGAAGAGCAAGGAGTAAGAAAAGAGGGTGATATAATATAAGTTGTGGATGCCCCATCCCTGGAAGTGTGCAAGGCCAGATTGGATGGGGCTTGGAGCAGCCTGGTCTAGTGGAAGGTATCCCCTGCCCATGACAGAGTGGTTGGAAATAGATGATCTTTAGGGTCTCTTCCAACCCCAGCCATTCTATGATATTACAAATTCTGAAAGACTTTGATAAATCTGTTTTATGCCAATGCCATGGCAGTCTTTAACTTTGCTGTTCTACTTTAATTCCTGGAGAAGAAAGATGTGTGTGGTTTTGCACTCAGGCTTTTAAGTAAAGTTTCAAGAGAGAAGCATAATACGTGGAAAAGGGAAGTGGTATCTTACATAAGTGCCCAGCCTTTCTTTTGGAAACTTGCTCTCAGGGAATGTAATTTCAGAGCCCAGAAGTCTAGCAGATGTTACTACTATTTCTGTTTTACAGGTCAGTGGTTTTGGTTTTTGTGCTCTGAGAAATGCCTACAGCTGCTAGCCTGCCTTTTACATTTTAAGAACAAGTCAATTCCGTATCTTATTCTTAATTTATATGTGTGAACTTCTTTTTTTCCTGGTAAAATGGGGGTACTGTGCAACATCAGAAAAAATTTAGGTTCTCCAGAAACCAACATTCATATTGGTATATTGTGTTGTCTTCTTATTTCCATGAAGAGCAACAGTGAATTTTACAGTGAATTTTGTTCTCGATACCCAGGCCCGTGGCATTAAACAGGACAAATAATTCAACCAGTCACACTTAACTACAGTAAAAGAAAAAAAATTCAATATCGTAACCTAATTTTTTGATGCCTGTTGATAACAGGGTTCATATCGGTGATGATGTAGTACATGTATTATGAGCATTAACTGTTTGTTTCAGACACTTACCTGATAAGAGGTTGCTAACTCTCACCTTACAAAATTTTCAAGTATTTACTTCCTTTCCACCTCATCTGTGTTGTTACTGATTAGTTAGTTACTGTATCTGAGAAAGTTGTCTTTAGTTTCCCTCAGCATCCAATAGCCAGACTAACAAAAGGGCAGTATTTCTGTCCCTTTGCTCAGATGAATAATTCATTGCCCTCTATTTTTTGTGTAAATTTGAACGGTTTCTTTGGTAAAGATGATTTACAGGAGGTCAGAAATTCATTTGCTGCCTTCAGGCGTGTCATAATCTTTTTACTGAGAGGGAAGTAACAGTTTTTCTGTTAAAATTTGGTTAAAGAATTTACTATATCTAGTGTTAGAGGGATGGTATCCTTTAATTGAAGTCGGAATTTGGCAGGTTTTCAGTGCTGTTCTAGTGCTATTCTCCCTAGCTCAGCTGAACAATGGGCTGGAGAGATGCTGGCGGTGTTGCTTGGTTACAATTCATCAGTGTGAATCAGTGCTTCCCGCAGCTCCTTCTGCGGCTGAACAACCCGGAGACTTCCAGGCACTGTATTCCTGATGTGTGTGGAGATGTGACCGGATTACGTACTGTCTCAATTACTGTGGTACTACATCTTTGCAAAGAGATTTGGACAGAAGTGTTTGACTTCCAGTGGTTGAAGTCAGGCAATTTGGAACTGTCTGTTTTACATGGCTTTACAAAAATACAGCTGAGTAAAGCAAATTTGTAAAAAACAATGTGTGTTGTTGCAAGGTGTGTTTGACAAGTTTGGTACTCTGGCATCCTTCTGTATTCATCAGGCAGCTTAAATCCTTTATTAAGTTTTTCACCCTGGAATAGACACATGCTGCTGAAACCTGCCTGCAGGCAATGTGGAACATGTAACAGGCACTGCTGCCTTCCTCTTACTCACTGCATCTGACCAGATTTTAAGCTGGCATAAAATGAAGCTGGTGGAGTTATGCCAGTTTAGACAACAGGAAGATGTGACAGGCTATTTGTAACACTATGGAATGGATTTTATGTACCCCACCCTGATCCATTTTACTACTTACCCAAGCTTGATGTTCAAGACATGATTGGAGGAAATGTTAAGAGAGCAGAAAAGTGCCCAGTTTGGGCTCTCCCTGAAATCAGCATTTCCAACAGTTTTGTTCCTGTCTACATCCTTTTTCTAACTTTTGTATAAAACTACTTCGTTGTTTTGCAGTTCTCACTGTTTTATTGTCTATTATCACTCTGGTCCACGTACCATTTGCACCCCCTTTTATGCACAGAAGTTTAAATCAATGGTCCTACAGCAGCTTTGCCAAGAGTGTCAATGACAAGTCACTAACTAAGCTATCTGCTTGTCTGTGGCCAGGAGATCACTGGATTCTGGCACTTACCTGAAGCATTATCATCTTCACAAAGTATCTCCCATGGCTCTCTTTCCAATCCTCACAAATACCTTTCAGTCTGTATTCAGAAAAATCCAGAAGTATTTTTGTCATCTTCATTCTCCCCTTTCACATCTGAAATTCTTGTCCCTGGACAATTCTTGTCTCTTGGGCTCAGCAATTCTCCGTTTCTTCTCAAATCTACCATACTTCTCTTTTAATTTCTTTTTGCCTCTATTAAGGACCTAATTATTAAAAACTTACCTTTGCCACACCTTTCATTTTGCCAGGCTTCCCCTGTTTTCTCTAATTTCTGCTATTTAGTGTCAGCTTGTTGCATCGCTGGACATTAGGGTCATTTGGAAGAATTTGTAGGAAAAGATGCACTGAAGTGCCAAAAACCAGAATCTATACTAAAAAAAAATATAAATGTAGTGCTATCTAAAATGCAGATATTTCTGTGAGTAGATTCTCTGCATTGTTTTGCCTTCTGGTGATGGGGTCTGTAAGACGGCCTTTCATCAGAAAATTGTTTCAGGATATCTGCACTACTTAAAAATCAGTTGCACTGCCCAATTTGCCATCAGTGTTGTTAAGTGATTAGCTTTTCTTTAGCAGCAGGTGAGTACATATTTAACATCTTATATTTTCAGTTTGTTTCCTCCCGGTGTCTCTTGGTTATCTTTACATTTTTGTTTGGTTTTTTTTTTTTTTTTCTGTTGTGACTCTATTTAAAGCCTGAATTAATTCAGCTTTGCTGAATTCAGGTCATGACATCCGTAACTATTTTGTCTGAAAATGTAAGTGCTTTTGGGATAGGACTTAACACTGAGCTCTTCCTGTTTCTGCAATAAAATGTGAGAAGGGAAATGAACAAAAGAACTATAATTTTCCTATCAATGTGATGGGTTTTGGCACTTGTTCAGAAAGGTACTTGAAGCACCTTAATGCTCGTCTGCTTTTGGGCAGCTATAATTGCTGCAGGGATAGACTGATTCCCAGGATAAATATGGACATTTATGGGGGAGGGAGAGATTTCAAGCATAGCTAAGAGACTGCTTCCTGACTCAGAGCCTGTGCTGAATGCACTGAACCTGGCTGTATTGAAAGGACAGCCTTTTTTGGGGAGACACTGCATGCATTAGGAGTAAGCATTAGGTGTGCCATTGTACAGCTGAGCCGGGCTGGCATTCTGCAGAGACACTTGTGTGCATTTCCCTTCCATTAAAGCATTGCTTTGTTTCTACCGGATAAAAGGTTATTGTGGAGTAATTCCCTTTTAGGGTCACAGCTGGACTTCTCTAGAGATGACAGGCCAGTCCTCCTGTGTCTGAGACCCCCCTTTAAAAGAGCTTTTGCCCATGTGGTGGCTGAGTGGTAGGTATGCCCACTGCAAATCTCTCATGCAGAGAGCGTGCCCTACAAAGACAATTCGGGAGCTGCTGCCCTGGCTGAGCTGCACGTCCTCAGAGATATTCCAGTTTGGGACTGGCAGAACCTACTTGAGCAAGGAGGGAGCTGCTCACGTGTGAGAATGTGCCCAGATGCAATGCAGAAGCAGCCAGCTGGAATGAAAAGATGTGTTTCTGCACTGATACCCCTCAGCCCTCCCGGCCTCACAGGCCCCTCCAGCCTGTGAGAGCCGTGCCACGCGTGGTGTTCACAGCATTGTTTTCATGCTGTTTTTGCCAAGATGTTCCTTGGAGTCAGTGGAAAGCAAACAGGCATTTTTTCCACATAATTGGGTCTTCAACATTTGTGTTGTGCTGCATCTGAGGGGGCATTATTTCCTTCCACTGTACAGGACGACTAGGGTCAGGTATACCCCATCCAAGGGACCCAGAGGCACTTGAGGTCTAGCTCAGCTCTTACTTTTCATCTTTTCAAATATACACCCTAAGGAGTTTGCAAGTTAAATAGAGTAATTAATACAATGCCATAGTCAGAAAATACAGAGTTCTTGTGTCATCGTTAACTTCCCTGATTTGCTTCTCTTCAGTTTTCTGTGTTGTGATTCAGGGCATACCTGTCTGGATTTTCATATGCTTAATATTCTGTTGTTGCATTTATTAATATTGAGGCTGTGTGCATGATAGGTGGTTTCTTACACTTTGTCTAATGACAGGATTTGAAATAGAGATCTATTATTTTAGTGTTATAAACTTTCTAGTTTCATTGGCTCGAGGAGCAGAAAACTCACCCTCCATTTTTGCATGTGCTCCTGTTTTCAGAACAGGTGCGTTTTTGTCATAAAAATAGCTTAGCTGCTGTCCCTTTGTCCTGGGTGATGTTACGTGGTGGCCTTTGCAAAGCCAGGAGGAACTTTTTGGCATGACCCTGCATTTCCAGAAAGGACCCAGCTAAGCTTCCTGAGCAACATCAGCCTCAGCTAAGAATTCAGGTCAGGATCTCCCTGCTTGTTACCTAGCAACTGGGGGATACTGGTGCTTTCTCCTCTGACCGGCTCCTTCCGCGTTAGATACAGGGATCACTTGGTGAAAGGAGCAGGGCAGTGCTAATAGCTCGTGCTCCAGGAAGGCAGAGTAGTCCCATGCTCAGTAACTGATGAGACGCAGGGTGCACTGTCCAAGTCAAACTCAACCGAGACTTTCAGAATTCTCTGTGCAAACTTAGAAGTGCTTCTGCTGGATTTGCTACCACTTAAATGTCTGGCAAGGTGACAGATCCCTTTTGAAACACCAGTAGCCTTTTGTGGTACGTTGAATCCGGCAAACAGGAAGCTACGCAGGTAAGCAGCTGAAGAAAGTTTATATCTGAGATGCTTTAAAGGTGGTTTTCCAGTGGGTGAAATGTGTTTCTTGGTTACACAGGTGCACAACGTTCAGTTCTGGGAGTACTGACCTGCCTTTGTACTTATTAAAGTTTCATCAGATGGTGAGTAAAAAAGCAAAGTGGAAAGATGAACTATCTTCCCTAGTTCCTTGTGGTGGGTGTTTGTAAATTGTTGAAAACAACCTTTAAACTTCTCTAGTTAATTTATTGTAGAATTGGCTAATGAAAAATCTTTGTGATCAAGAGTTACCGGTTGCCATGCTCTTGCTGCAACTCACTCCTTGTAGCACATTTACAAAATGGAACACAGCAAGTTCCTCCAACTATGTATTGTTTGCAGAGGCCAGCAATCATTGCCTTGGTTGGTAACACAATGGGATTTGTTACTGCTTTTTGTTTACCTTTGATAGATTACAAGCAGGAGCCCTCTGTCAAATGTAAAAATTAAAGTGATGTGCCATTCTAAGAAAAAGAGTTACAGCACAAGGAAGACAACTTCTTTTTTTTAATCTTCTCTACTCACAGATAGCAGAGGTGTGGGAATTAAACCAGAGTATATTTGTATCTCATGCTGGCACAGGGCTGGCATGACAGTTTTGTGAAGGACCATTCCTCAAGGAAAATATAGTTTTCATGTTTTGAAAAACACAGAAATAGTGTCTCCAGGTGCATGGAAGCTATTTAACTTGCCTTTTTCAGACGTCTGTAAGCAGTACGTCCCAGCTCTTCACAATATGATTTGGTACAGCTCCAATTAACTTCAGCAAAGGCCTGCCAAAGATCTGGCTGCACATCTCCAGGACATGTACACTGCGAGCATGCTTACAGGTTTTTTGCACAGGAGGTTGTAGTGGTGGGTTCTGAATAGGGGCATAAAAGACCAGATTGTTTTTAAGAAATGCATTTTAATTATCTCTAATATGAAGCTGTTTAATTTTGAGTGCTGACTCTAAGGCATTCAGAAGCTGATTTCTTCAGAGAACTAAGTGCAGTTTCAATTGATATTTTCCACATATAGTATTCAGAAAAACAATTCCCAGAGTCTCACATTGCATACCTGATACAGCAGCTGCTTTTCAAAGTGTGCCTGCCCAATCTAGTATCCCAGACTTTTTGTCTCTATCATACATATGGGAAATGCATATGGGAGAGCTCATACATTCATTCCTAGGACTCACAGGGTATGAGTCTACTTAAGAAGAGAGGAAAAACAAGTATCAGGACAGTATCTTTGTGCAGTTCAGGATGTTCTTTATTACAAAAAGCTCTCTCAAGTGTGTAACTTCATACTGCTGTGTGGTTAGGTGATGTAGGACAGAGAAGAAAAAATACCTGTTTGAGGAGGTGCTTCACGTTTCATTTAATTGTTTCAGTCTCAAGGTCAACAGCTTTCAGGAGACAGTTAACAGCAGAAACCTCTTTAGTAGCTTTGATCTAGCTGGTTTAGTAAAACAGAACCTTTACAGGATAGTGTGGGACACAAGAGATTAAGTCACCCAGCATTTCCTGATCTTTCCTCTGTTCACAAAACCTGATAGTGTCCTCTTACTAATGCTTTTCTGCCAGAGCTGGGAGCTCTGTGAGACATATCATTCCCTACCCCTTGCCATGACTCACAAATATTTTTTAAAATGTTAAAGCAAAGAGGGTCAGAATTTCCCCAAGCTTGAGCTAGTACATTTGCCAACTGCATGTAAAAGGCTAAATATTTTCCCATTATACCTACACCAGAGACACTCTGCAGATACACAGATGTGTGGGCCCTTGCAAATCCAGCCAAGGGAGCATATGTTGGCACTTCGGAGCTTGAAAAGAAGCTGGAATGGGTCCTGTAGTCTGGTACTGGCAGCCAGCATCAGCATCTGGATGGCTGGACATAGGAAAGAACCAAGTCTGGAGAGGTTATTGGAACATTGTTCTTGCATGGACCAGTGTTTCTTGTAAGTAAATAGCTCAAACATGTCCTTGGACTCTGCAGTAGAGAGCAGTCTAGAGGAGTTAGGTGAATACTTTCCTTTCTGTTTATCTGCCAACATGTGGAGGCTCAACTGGGAGCTGGGGAGCTTAAATCCAAGAGTGACTTTTATGTCATCTAGCTATTGAGGTTGCCTGGGGTCCAGTGTCTGGTTCTGGCTGCCAGAAGAGGTGAGCTTGGAGTGGGATGGGTGCAAAGAAGGATTAATAGGATGGCCAGGATAATGGAGAGCTTATTTCTGTGAGGAAATTATAGTGCCATGGCTTGTTTGGTTTTGTGGATGAAGGCTGAAAGGGGAGATGGCCATCTTCTCTGAATACCTGTGGCAGAAGAGAAAAGCTGTTTCAAGGAATGTATTGCATTGGCACAAAAATAAACAGGTATAGACCGGTAATTTGGTCTGGAAATTTCTAACCATCAGAGTTACAAAGTTCTGGAATAGCATTTGAATAGTTTTCTGAATTAGACTTTAATCAACCTGTGAAGGGATTATATGAAGTGTTTGCCAGCAGCAACAGGGGACTCTGCTCAGGAAATTCCCCCTGGTAGTATCTTCCCAAGTTTTACCCCGAAACATTTATATGAAGCTCAAAGATGTAAGAGTACCAAAGCATACCATTCCTCAGGAGACTTTACCATATGAGAGAACTGAAAAAGTCCAGGCCATGCATGGAGTCCCTACCCTGGGAAGGGGCTGATATAGGTGATAGATCTTGCAAAAACACAGAGGTAAAGAGCCTTTGTGGGTGAAATGATTCATCATTGACTTTGGACCTGCCCACAGGATCACAAAAGGCTGAGAAATGCCAGGATCCTTCAAAGGTGCCATGAGACTGGTTACTTTAGACATAAATTTTAATTTGTTGCTGTAACCAGCTCTGTACACACATATTTTTCACCTGCCTCCCTGGGAAAGCAAGCAAAACACAGCAGTTGGAGGCAGGAACTTCCCTCCCCAGGAGTTGTGGAATGACTCTGTAGGTCTCTGCCACACCTTAGAGACAGTTTGCTCCTGAATGAAACCTCTTCACTGGTTTTACTCTGCACCACCTGCCTTGGTAAGAATCATAGCAGACCCACAGGAGGTGGGAAGAAAGCCCACACAAGCAGCTTTTGTTTGCACAGTTTTGTTTTCTGACCTTTGATTAGGAATACTGCTCTGCCACCCTCTCTCCCAATGGTGTCCCTTTCACTCCCCGTGGGAAGATTGTGTGCTACTCTATTCCTCTTCCTACATCTGGGCTCTTTCTAGTGTTTGAATGCCAATGCCATTTAATTTATGAATGCTGCAGTATGTTTTGTTGTGCTTATTTAAATCAGGCAGAGCTCAAGCATTGTACAGTCACATGTAAAGGTGATGGCAGATGAGTGCTCTTTATGTTGTGCTGGATTTCTGCTGCACACTTGTGCTATATCTGCCAAATTACAGGCAGGAAAGGTTTGAATTAATGACAAATATTTCCCAACAGTAGTTAGTTAAGTGCTTGTGAATGTTAAATTAACCATAATAATCTTGTCATAGTCATGAATTAATAACCTGCATCTCATTGGGCTTTTGAGAATTGAAGTAAAACATGTGTGGTATATTCAAAGAAGGGAGCCTGGGGACAAGTGAGATAAGTCTCCAAATGGCTCTGCATTCCCATCCCACCATCCTATCAAGGGCCAAGTAAGCCCCAAAGGTTATACAGGAACTGGAAAATTATGTTTAGAAGAGGCAGAAAGGAAGAGATACCAGCTGCACAGGGGTGTCTCCTTAAAGTGATTTAGACTTATTAATTCCTGAAGTTTCTTCCTCTCTCCATTGCCTACAGGGAGATGCAGCTAGGGACAAATGTGCACATGAGAGCTTTCTGCCAGAAATCTTAAACCAGTGAGGGGTTTCACAAGGAAAATGCTTCTCAGGTCAGAGGATAGGGAGAACTTCTATCCGAGTGGCAGAAATGAGAAGAAGACTGAGGACAAGTGTTGATGTGGGGAAAGGGAGACATTTCTCCCAGTGTCTTCCCTACCAGCAGTCTAGGGAATGCCTTCCAGAGCAGACCCAGGGAGCGTGATTGAGTTCCCTTTGCCTCCTGCCTTCCACTACACCACAGGGTGCTTTGAGGAGCTGGGCCCTAGACCAGAGGGCACCTCAGTCTATGTCACTGGCTCCAGCAAAGCTGGACCAAGAGGCAGGCCTGGAGCTGAGCACTGCTTCTGCATGACAGACTCACTCCAGTCCCTACTCTGAGAGATGCTGCTTGAAGAGCATCAGGAAAAACACTTAATCTCTCATATGAGGAGAGACTGCAGGAGCTGGACCTGTTTAGTCTAGAGAAGAGAAGACAGAGGGAATCTCAGTAATGATTACAAATATATCAAAGGTGGTGCCAAGAGGATGGTGCCAGACTCCTTTGGGTGGTGCCCAGTGACAGGACAAGGAGCAATGGCCATAAACTAAAACATTCACCTCAACATGAGGAAGAACTTCTTCACACTGGGAGTGGCAGAGCACTGGAAGAGGCTGCCCAGGGTGGTGATGGAGTCTCCCTCTCTGGAGACAGTCCAAACCCACCTGGATGTGTTACTGTGTCACCTGCTCTAAGTGAGCCTACCCTGCTTTGGGGTTGGACCGGTTGATGTCCAGAGGTTCCTTCCAACCCTAATCTGTAATCCTGTGAAATGCTTTCTATTTCCCAGTCCAAGGAAATGAGTGGGCTTGTGCAGGTGGTGTAGGGCACACTGGAGACTTGGCGCTGGATTTCTGTCAAGGTGGCAGTAAAAACTATTAAGGTGCATTCAGGGTTTTGGCTTCCAAAAGTCTGTAACTCTGGAGTGGCATCTGGAGGTTATACATGCAGAATGACTTGCCAGAGGTTATATTTGCTGAGATTATTGCTGCAGGGAGGGAGCAAAGGAAAAAGCAAGAGTCTGAGCAAGTGGCAGTTATTTCCATTTGCTCACACTCTTGCCTTGGAGCGTGGTTTGGAGCACAAACCTGCAAGAGTATGAGGAGAAAAGAGCTACAGAAAAGTATCTTCTCTTTCAAACACATAATATGGTCTGAACGGATAGTAAGAATTAAAAGTTTCAAAAGTTATGAGGGACTAAATGACAAAAAGTTAGGGCTCTTATATTTGCAATCCTGACTGTTTTTCTTACGGAGCGTGGAGGAAGGTTCCAAACAACGATGAAAGGATTCAGTCATGATGTTTATTGTGGTGTGGACAGAAAGCAACCTTCCAGTCTTTTCATGTAGGAAATTACTTGGGTTATGAAGAACATCCAGAGTAACTGACCTCCTACCTGAAATCTGAGTTAGACATATATTACTGTGACCTTGTGTTAAAAATCTCATGCTCTTTTTTTCTGGGAGTGATCCGAGTGTTACTCGGACAGAGGAAAGATAAAGGAGCCTCTGGTTCATCTGTCTTCCATCAGGGCTCAAGAAAATGACTGTTGGTTGAAAGCTGAGAGGGCCTGAATTAGGAAGGGTCAAAAGAGACTAAAGAAGGTCCTTTCCAAATAAGAGCCTGCCACATGTACTGCCTCAGAGCAAGCCTTGTACAACAGTTAGACAAGAGGCTGTTCAGCTTTGCATTTGACCTGTGGGGTTTAATGCAACAGGAATGTGGAATGTGTTTACAAGGTAGCAGTTATTGCTGAAATATGTGAGTGCTGTTGCCCGGGGAAATTTCAGAGGATTGAGATTGCACTGACATTGGCTGTACCTCTCGGACAGACTGTGTGGGTGTTGGGGAGGAAGCTGGTCTCAGAGTCTGCAGCCTACAGAGGGAATGCAGGGGATGATGCTCCCCTTCCCCACCACGTCCCGCTGCCATCCCATGGCTTCAGTTGGATCTCACTCCGTCCTAGCTGCTCCTTCATGCTAGGATGACCCAGGAGGGCGAACTGGTCCTTGGGCTGAAGACATGGCTTCTTGTTATCCCTGCATCCGAGGTGACTCCAGGTTAGAGCATGACTGCAGCTGGCTCAGCAGAGTGGTGTGGGCTGAAACGAGGTAAAGCTGAGCACTGAGGGCCCTTGATGGCACCTTTCATGAGCAGATCCTGGAAATCAACCTGCTTATGTTCTGGCTAGTCTCAGCTGGCAGGCTGGTGTATCTCTGCCTGGAAGGGTCAGGCTTCTCTCAGATATATTTATTAAATTAACTTTGCATTCCCTACTTTCTTTCTTTTTTTTTCTCTCTCCCCCTCTACCTTAACTATCCAGTATCAAAACTGTTCTGTACATGGTTCATAGATGATCACAGTAATTATTTCATCCTTCCAGCATAGGAATTCCCAAGGAAGCTGGTAAAGCCCAGCTTAGTCTCTTTATTTCATTTGCTTTCCTTCTTATTTAATTTTGGCCAAACCAGACTCTAATTTTCAGCACACTAATGGCAAAATATTTGGAAGTAGGCCTGGGATATAACTATATTCTGTGTTCAAATGAACACGACATTTTAAAAGTAAAGGAACTGGCTAAAAGTGTTGAAATGTCACTGTTGACTACACCACTCCATATGACCTGTGAAAATTGGGCCAAGTTCAGCTCTAGTTGTTAGCAATTGACTTCCTTGTCTGGTTAACTTGGCCCACAGAGTTTTCTTCAGAATAGCAGATAAAGCTGAAGAGGGATCTCGTTCTGGGTACTGCTAAACACTTGCTGCATCTTAAACTCCCATTAACCTCTTGCCCTGTGCAAGAACACCCTTACAGTGGGCTAATTAACAGGGCAGCAGGAGTCAGTGCACCCTCTCTCAGGGCTTGCTGTGGCTCCAGGGGAGTCTTACTCTTTCTTTACCACAAAGTAAGTGTGCGTGTACATAGGTGAATAGACAATTTACTGTATTCATGGTTCCAAAAAGCAAGGAAGGATCAATGAGAGCCCTGTTATATTTCTTTGAATTCAAACAGGGTGGTGATTTTGTAACAATTGATATTCCTACAGTTGATATTCCTACACATTCTGAATACCAAAAGACCTGGTATAATTATTTTTGTGAAATAGCTTCAGGAACATTCCCAATTCTGAACTCACCAGTAATTGCAATTGTGACATGTAGAATCAAATGTAATTTTGTTCTAACTAAAGCAAGACATTTCACTTTATTTTTTATTGCTTTTCAAGGAGAGGCACAGTGCATTTTTAATACTGCACTGACCCTTGACTCTGAGTGACGTTAGCCTGCTATTGTACAGGAACTCTGAACTTCTTCAGAACATTATTAACTAAAGTACTCTGTGTAAATACTCAATATTATTTAAGTTAAAAATACAGATTGTGCTTCTGTCAGTAAAGATGGCTGGTACAAACATAAAACTCTGGTAGTATGTTGAACTGTTTGTGCTCCTAAATATAGCAGAAGGTCTCTGGTAGGGAGCTAGCTGGGGGAGGTCTTGTGTTTTGTATAAAACAGCTATGCCTTTATTATCCCTGCATGCTGAGGAAGAAGGAGAGCCAATGTGGCTTTTTTACTTTAACAGGTCTTAATAATAATGCTTTCCCTGTTGGTAGAATAGATTTCCTAGACCATTTATTAACTCACAAAAAATAATGAACTGAAAGCAAGAAGGAAAGGGTTAATGCATAGGAATAAGACATTTCACATGAGTTTGCTTTAATATTCACCAGTGCAAACTCCAACCCCTGCCCCCCTTCCTGTAATTCTTTTATATGGTTGTTTGCTTTGCTTTGGTTTTGGTTGGTTGGATCTTTTCATTTGTTTAAAGAACGCATGCAAATCAAGTTAAGGCTTTTCCCATTAACAAAATATGGCCTTTGTGAAGATGTATACCCTCAAGTTACTGAGTCCTATCAGGGAAGAAAAGTTCCCTTCACCCTTCTAGGGGGACGGTTTATTCCCTGCACTATGCAGGACATCAGACTGTGCAATCCAAGTTGTGCCTTCTGACCTCTTATGTCTGTGCGTTCTGTAGCAATACACTGTTTTACAAACAAAAAGTTCACTCTTCAAAAGCTGTTTGGGAGGAGTGTTTCTCACTTCTCTGAGAAACGCTGGGGGAAGGGAGGACTAGTAATTCTTGGGGGGGAAAAAAACAGGTAGAAAAAACAAGGTTTCCACCCCCATCTTTTGGAAATGCACTGTGCTTGTAATAGAGAAAGGAATGTGCTGTTGGCAGGGCCATGGCAGAAGGGCTGGTGAGGATCTGACAAGAGAATCTGCACAGCCTTTGGATAACAGAGGCAAATGCACCAGAGAGGAGTTTGGGCTGGTAAGACAAAGGAAAACACACAGTGCCCAAGAGCATTGAAAGAAGCAGGTGAAAACAACTGAATACCCAGAAAGTCCATTGAAAAGCTTGGGAAGATGCACCTGCTGCGTCCTCTGTTTTTCCTGTTGTAACCCATAAAGCCTCACATGCTCTTCATGGCTGGCCTTCTCCTGTTGGCAGAAAGGCTCTGATGCAGAGCCCATGCAGCAAACTGCATTAGCTCTTCTCTCTGATCTTTTAGGAGGTATTTTATTACTTGACATCCTGTGATGTCTCTTCTCCCAGTGATCACAGGGATATCCAGCACCACCTTATGTTTACACCATATGCAACAGGGATTTGAGTTGTAGATTCAAGTGCTGCAAAGGAAAGGGCTGGTGCAAAGGGGCAGTGGTGTGTCACTAGTTACATGGAACTGGTCCATGTGCCACAGCTTCCTATTCCTCCACCTTCACCAATGCTGAGGGTGGAGGAATAGCAAACTCTGACACAAGGAACAAGATTGCAAGAGATTAGGTGCTGGTGTAACTAAGTTTTGTTAGGCATTTCTGAGAGGAAGTGCAAATCAATCACAGCTAGCTCTATTAGTTCTGACAGTGACTGGGAAGAGGATCAGAGGATCCCTAAATGGCAGTTTTAAAAGAGAAGGACATTGACTTTATGTTCAGGCTGGGTGCTCTCACCTGGTTGTTGGCCTAGGACCCATGCAGCCATGGAGAGGATGCTGGCAGCAAAGCTATGAGCAGCCAGCCTTGCTCTGAGCACAAGGAGTGGCACACAGGCTCTCACCACACCAATGTGGTTGTGCAATATGCAAATATTCTTTTAACATGACAGCATGCTACAAGGGTAGCATGAGCCGGAGAAAAATCTTAGCCACAAGCAAAGAAATAAAAGCTTTTATTAGCCAATAATGCAGACAAGAAAAGATGGGGAAGGTGTACCAGCCTCAGTGTGAGACAGATAAAGATGGATAGCACACTGTCATTTAGACAGCAAACCATTTGTGAAAATACCACCTTTTGAAGATGATGTCCCCATGGACATCAGTCAGCATAAACAAGTAGGTGCTAACAGCATCTGCATTAAATTATTAAAACAAGCAGAGAACACATGCAGTCAGACTTTGCAAAGCAGTACTTTTTGCTTACTGATTCACAGCATTTGAACAAAATGGAAGGAGGTGATTGTCTGCCCAACTTTGAAAACAAAAGTAATTGTCATACAAAAAGTGAAAGAGTGTTTTTCTACTTGGTTTGGCATGAAGTTTATTTTTATATTTTCTATAGATTTTTGTAGTGGAAAGCAGTGTGGTTTTCTCAGAAAATGTCTTCTGTAGGTAAATTATTTTTAGTAATCCAAAAATGATGGGAATGCAGCTAGAATGTATACAGATCCTGTATAGATGCTGATGTATGGTAGAAAGGCAGGGTGACCCTTCAGTCACAGTGCTGGGACTCTGGATAAAGCTCCCAGGATGGCTGTGTGTATGTAAGCATGCACTCAGGTGTATTTGTTCACTGGATTTAAAAATTGGAGGCAGAATAAAAAATGAAAGTCGTAACTCCTCTGACATAAAGAAAGGTTTGGAGCAGGAAGATGTATGGCTTTGGAAATAGGGCTGCAATTGTTATCAAATTCTCCTGAGCTTTTTGGATGTGTTTATACAAACTAATTGGATTCCCAGACCTGCATCTCACTCATGTGGACACCCCTAATACTTAGGCTCATATGTGCTGTGCTAGCTCAGGGATAGCACTTCACTATAATTCCTAGACCTCCTGCTGCAGAAGTGGGGGTACAGAGGAGAGGTTTATCTTAGTAACGTAAGCTCAAGATGATGGATGACTTTTGGAAAGGATTTTGTAATTGGGCACACTGTGGGCAATTTAGTTTCAGCTAGGCCTCAAGCATTATCACTTGGGAGCACTGATGGTTGTTTGTGAGCTTGAAAGGAGGAGTTGGTTTTGGGATCTCCGTTGGCAGGAGAAGGTCTGAGCAGAGAGGCATGTTGAACAGCAGGGTTTCTTGCACTATATGAATACCTGTCTGGTCTCCTGCACTTCCTTCTACCACACCCCACTGTGCAATGTTTTCAGCACAAGGTCTCCCCCAGCTGCAGGGAAAAAGCTTTGCTTGCGAGGCAGGTGATCACCACATGGTTTTGAACCTGTGCTATGCCAAGACATGGGGCTGTGTTTGGATGGTGCTCTTGCTAATGCACGTGCTGGACAGCTGGAGCATCTCCAGAGTTGTGAAAGCACTGCTGATGTGCCTGGGGCTGGCAGGGGATTGTAGAGGGCACCCTGGGTTTGCTTGCTCTGGAAACTTTGAGCTGTCCCTTTTCTGCATTCCAAGCGACAGCAGAAGGGGCTGTGTGGCTGCTCAATGATTACTTCATTTGAAGTCTGAGCCCTCAGAGAGGGGGGATGAGTAAGACCTGCCTCAGCCTTTGCCCCTGGTATTTAGGATGTTTTTGGTTTGGTTACTGTCTCAGCTAGAGGAGTCTTTGTATTTGGGTTTTCTTTATATCCCCAGAATTCCTGCCCATTGTGCTGCTATATTCCCTCTCTATTCACTGCTGTGACATGGTCTCAGCTGTATTTCTTGTATCACAGCATATCTAGAAAGGACCTGGGAAGGAAGAAGTGGGAAAAGTCCCTGCTGGGAGAAGTCAAATACAAAACCAATACTGTTATAAATGGGTAATCTTTATCAATTTATTGTGAGACCTTTTTAGCTTATAAAATCTCACAATAAATTGATAAACCAGCTACCTCTAGTATTGGACTGTGAAAAAAATCCACACATACAATGTGAGGGACGACAGGGGAGGGGGAAGGAGGAAAAGGGTGCAACTGCCAGCCGTGTGGTAAATCATGCCCTTGCTAACAAGGGAGCAGTGATGCAGGCTGCTTCTCTAGGATGTGAATCCTGCTGAGTCTTCAGATCACAGGATGATTTAATTAAGTGATGGACTTCAGTAAATCCTCAGGGAAACTGGAGGTGAGAAAGCTCGGCAGTCCTGCTGGGCAGCCAAGCCTCTAGATCCAAGCATAAGGGCACAGTGAATACCAACCATCCCAATGGGTGCTGATTCAAAGGCGCTGGATTTTGTCAGTTATTTCGTGGCACAGTTGTTAAATTTGTAGACAGTCACAGATTTTAAACACAGCTCTGAGGAAGAAAAAAATTTAGCTCCAGAGCAAAAAATCAAATCTCTGTTTACATCAGGGAAGTGACAAGCAGTTACAGTCATACCAAGGGTAAACTCTGTTTTTTTCATTTTGTTTCTCCTCTTAAGTATCATGTTTTAATCAAATCTTTCCTATGATGAATGCATTAATACTGGAGGGTTTGTTACAGTTGTTGAGCAAAAAAGCTTGAAAGATAGAAAACCTGCCTAAAGATAGTGTTAAAATACATTATACTGAAGGGGAAAAGGGAAGATATAGATAGAACAGTTCTCTGAGTTTGTACATTTGGGAAAGAAAATAGGGTTATCTCCTTGTGATGGGTATTGAGCTGGTGAAAACCAATGTTTTTCTGACAGTGTTCAGCACAGGAAGTATTTAAAAGCAAAACCAGCTTTCCCCCTTGTTAATAAAAATGTCATTGTAAATTTTAAGGTAGAAGTGACTGTGATTGTCTACAGCTGAGTTTGGTAAGGTGCTAAGCCAGGCAGTGCCTGTGTGCAGAGCATTGCAACAGGACCTCTGACAGCTGCTGGATGCTCAGTGGGGGCCAGTATCTCTTTACACGGTGCTGGGATATTGCTCCAGTGGAAACCCTCACTTGGCAAAACAGTCAAACAAATGAATAAGTCTCAGCTTCGGTATTTGTTTAAAATGAAGGTTTGCTAAAAATGAATTTTTTTACTTTTGAGGATATTTCTGAAAACCTGACCACCAGCACACTACCCACCAAATGCTTCTTCAAGTCCCCCCTGCTGCCTGCTCATTCCCCCTGCTGCCATCCTCAGCTTAAGGAAGCATGGCAAATCTCACAGAGCTCCCCTTGGTAATGACAGCCACAGAACTCCTCCCTCACCCTTGGGACAGGGCGGGTGGCCGCGCCTCGCTGTCCTTGTCATAGTCTGTGTTTGCACAACACCGTGACTGCTGCGAGAGCTGCTGCCACCTCCTCCTTCTTTGTGTCAGCCATCATCAGCCTGGGAGAGTCACACCCAACCTTGGGTTTGGGCTGGACACTTGCCTTTTGGACTGAAAAACAGATCCCTATAATTGCATACTGAGTTTAGAGGTAGTTTTTATGAAACCCTTATGGTCATGCCACCGCTGACCCAAACTTCTAAGACCATAATTTTAAATAATTATTTCCTTGCTGGGAATGTCAGTCTCTGGGCTCCTGTGCAGGAGGCAGAGGCCACTGGTACTTGTGCGTAGTGTTGTCTCCTGCATGTTGGGTGCCACTAACCCACACCATGAACTGCTTTCTGCTTCACTCCAAAGTTATCTTACCTGGAGAACCTTCCTCCCTGCACACAGCCTGGGTCTCTCACACAGCAGAGCAACCAGATCTGCCCCCAGTTGACACTGAGCTGTCTAGGCATGACTCCAGCAGTGGTGGTGGGAGCTGGTGTTATGGACATTACACAGGCCAGCCACCATAACTGGGTTTGACTAGGTTTCCACTGAATCAATAAGCAAAAAGACAGACTCCTCTTAAAAGTACCTTTTATTTAATAACAATACATCCAGAGCTGGGCATCTCCCAAGAGGGCCCTTAAACAAAGAAATCCCTGGATGACCTGCTAAAGCACTATGTGGACAAACAGTATTTTTCAAACAATCTGCATGTGTCTTGCTAGCAAGTAACAAGTCATTTATTGTATTGTACATGTGTAGAACCTCTAGGTAATGCAATATCTTTCTAATTTTCTCTTTGTCACCCTGGCATGTGATGCTTAAAAGTTTCAGGTGTCAGAAGCAGCTTGGTCCACAAATACACTTGCTGCTGTATTTTATTATAGTAAACAGTAATATAACATCAAAATTCTGGAGTGTCATTCCCCTGTACCTCAACAAAACCTTTTACAATCTTTTCCAGTAATCACTGAGTGTTCTTCTTGCCTCTGTCTACATTGCTGTACTTTAGTTCAATTTACTCTTGTCTCCTCACAAGCTCTAATCACATTTATCAGATCTCCAAACACTGTTTGGCAATTATCTCTCACTGACTATTACAATCCCAACCAGCAGCAACCTGAGGCCAGAAGTCTGACTGTACATTGGCAATATGGTCAACTTCGTGGTTTTTTTCAAATGTCTTAACTTGCTCATGTGGATGGAACAATTCCTTCAGCAACAGGCCAGCATTGGCCCAGGAGGAATCATATCCAGAACAAATAATATAAAATAATGATGCATTGACCTGCTTCTTCCCTTAACCTAGGCATTTGATTTCCTCACATAACCAAATTCCCAGGATTCCGGGGACAATGGGTGTATACATGTAACACCTGAGCTGTGAGAGGAATGTTTCACACAAAAAATCATGCACCCCACCACCACTGGCTGCATTGTGAGAGAGTTAAGGATAACATTAGACCCCATGGGGTAAAGCTCAGCAAAAGCATTGGGGACAGCAGAAGTAGTTGGTGAGAAACCAGCAAGCAATACAGAGGGAGGAGTATAGGGTGGTGCAGAGACTCCTGCTCTGCAGGCACCTTGGTTAAATTACGCGCAATTGCTGTAGCTAAAGTTCTTCCTCAAGGTCTTCATACTCATTTTCTACTATCTTCTTCATGGTGGTCATATGCCTAATTATCTCATACATACTAATAATCTATTTGGTGCAGTTTTTTATTTTCCAAAATCTGCTGGAGCACAGCCACCTTTTTAAATTCAAAAGGTCCTTTGTGGGGCCATACCCCAACTCCTCAAAGTGTTGGCCAGTCTTCCTTATGCAGTATTATTGATCATTTTTTTGATAGACCTGCAGTGACATCTATTTTCCTTCAGTCTTCTAGTAATTTGGCTGAGGGCATCCCCTTCTCCATCCTGGATATGTTCCCCATAACTGTATGCAAATTTTGTGCACCTAATGCTTCCAGGTATGCTTCCAAGGTGGGACTCAAACCCACCTGGACCCAGAACACCTCGAATTTAGTAGCAGAATTTTAACACTGATTGGGGGGTCAGGAGCTGGACATTTGGAGATGAGAGTACCACTGCATTGTGAAACTTAAAAAAACTACACATGCCAGCCATCATATAGTAGGGTTTTACTCTAGGTATCTGCTGAATTGATAAGCTGAGAGGCAGATTTCTCTATAAAAGTACTTTTTTATTAATGCAACCACAGCTTCAGCTGGGTGCCTCCAAAGGGGGAACCTCAAATCAAGAAACTCCATGGCAATTACACCCTTACAATCCAAATTCCTCACCCTTCATGCAACAGTTTGGATCAGTAGTAACATTAGGGTTAACATTTGAGTCTGGGGTCTTCCTGTTCTGCATTGGGTCCTTTCACTGTCTCTAGGTGGAGAATTTCTTAAATCTCTTAAAGAATCTCTTAAAGCTGAAGTTTCTGTTAATGGAAGTGGCTTCTGTATCTTCTGGCTTGACCTGGCTCTTTTACTTGACTAGATAAAGTTCAATATATCTAGGAGAAAATTCCCAGCTTGCAGCCTGAGACTTCAGCAAATTTAGCTCCTGATGCTAAGCACGTTGTGCTAAACAAGTTCTATATGAGTAGTTTAGCAAATTGCACAACAGGGGCCAAGCCACTCACTCCTCACAAGCTCCAACTCTGTGCCTTTGCAAAAGACATGCCCTAAAGCACAGCAGTGGCAGACTGCCTTCCTTGGGTCTTGCGTGTTTTTTGGAAAGACGCACTAATTCTTAGAGTAGTGTTAGAAAACAGCAAAAATGTGGCAGACCAGAGAAATGGCTGCATGAGGACAGAAAGGGAGTGAGAATCTTGCTTCAAGATACACAGCTGGCAAGGAGAGAGCTTGTCAGGGTTCAGTGTTCTGTTTCCTCTAAGTAGGATGATGTATGTTGCACCCTTGGCCACATGTTAGTGTCCCTAAATGTTTGGGGCACCCGGTGGAAACATTCTTTGTAGCCTCAGATGGCACAAATCAGTCACATAAATTTTCTCACACATTATGGTGAAGCTAACTTTTTTTTAAATTAGTTCTATTCTCTAGAAATTTGGCTGCCAAGGTTTGAGATGTGATGGGACAGCAACAATTCTGGTTTGTTGGAAATATAATATCCTATCTGTTTTAATTTTGCCAGGGGGAATGTGTTCATACTCGCCTGCATGTTTCAAACTACTAACATTTTCATTGTGTTGGTATTTATCCCCCAGTGGCTTTGCTATTGAGAACTAGAGAAGTATAGTACACAAACATGTGGATTAAAAAAACCAAACACCCTCACATGAGTGCATCTGGATGCAGTGGGGCCCTGCCAGTGGGCCACAGATGGGGATGTGAGTTATGTCATCTATAATTTATGTAGAGACTGCAGGATCCCACTTTTGGATGTGCGTAGCTTATAGATGCTACAGCAGAGGCATGTGACAGCTGAAGCTATAAAGGTATTGATTTACATTCCTGCCATTGCTACTGCAATGTGACAACACGAATTTGAGACACCCTGTTTAATAGTTGACTAGATAGGCTGCAGCCCACAATACATATTTATCTATCACCTCCCAGTGGACATTTACTTTAAAAATAAAGGTATCCTCGAATCACAGAATGGTTTGTGTTGGAATGGACCTTGAAAATCACATAGTTCCAACCCCCCTGCCATGGGCAGGGACACCTTCTACTAGACCACGTTGCTCAAAGACCCATCCAGCCTGGCCTTGAACACTTCCAGGGATGGGGCATCCACAGCTTCTCTGGGCAACCTATTCCCAGTGCCTCACCACCCTCATCCATGTCTGGTTTTTTGTGGGGTTATTTCATTACTACTTCTCCCTATGTCTCCAACAAAAAGTTTATCGCCCTCATGTTATTGTTTCATTCAGATGGGGTTTCCCAATGGGTGGTGGCAGGGGGTGTTTTATAACCAAGATGTGGGTCCAGCTGGCAGAGAAGCCCAGGCAGCACAGGGGCCTTTGCCATGGCTGTTGTGCAGGTGTTTGTCCCAGCCCATCTCGAGTGGCTGCTGATGGTTCAGGCGATGTGTTGTGTTTTAGATTTGAGTAATAAATGTTTCGTTTCCACTTTACCAACTCTTTGAATTTATGAACTTTGTTGCTTAGGTCTCCTGGTACTTCAGGGGACCAAAACAGCCACAGTGTATTCACCCTCCCATCCAGGTTGAGGCATGAGCATCTGTCACCACGACAGTCCAAAGAGTGACTGTACAGCATTTAACTCACTATGCAGTCAATGGCACCCATGACTTCATTCTGCCCTGACCATGAAATCATGGCTCTTCAGATGAAGAAAAGAGAGCACAGACAGACAACTGCTCTGGAAATGCAATTTAAATAACAGATGAACTGTCTTCAGGCTTGGGGCATGTACAGTTCTGGAAATATTTTTTAATTTAGGAACCTTAATAAGCAAAGTGATATTTTCCTTCCCATAAAGCAAAGAGGAGAGAAGAAAATTAATTGGCTTGTTTTTACTTCTATTTTTGTGTTGTCTACTCAAGCAAAATATTAGAAAGAGTCATTATCTTTTCACGAGTTGCTTAAAAGAGAAGGAAAACTCCAATCTGTAGCATACTTCAGACTGGTTGTAAACAAAGGACATAGAGTTCTTTACTCTTGTTACTTGTGCACTTACCCAAAGGCTGTAATTATCATTTTGTCTGTGGTCCTAAATAGGCTCAGACAGGGAGAATCAAAGCAGCCCACCTCCTCTGATGCATGTTTTTAGAAGCACTGGAGAATTCACTAAACTCAATTTTCAGACAAAAGGGGATAGCTGGTTGACTAAATTGTCATGTACTATTATCTTCTGAAAGTGGATATAGTCTGTGGAATTTATTATACCTTAGCCTAGTAAGTATCATATGGGATATTTTTATACTTTATGTATATTTATTTATGCACAAACATATATTTAGACATCTATGTAGCCATATATTATGTAAGCATATCCATAATATCCTATTTTATATTTTTATAGTTTAGTAANAGTTAAGTACTGTTATTTTGTTGATATGACTTACACTTTTTCCATCTCCTTTAGTGATTGTCACACGAGTTCATCAAGGATAATGGACCCTAAGATGCGAGAGACTGAAGGAGATGGAGAGGACAACTCAGGTAGAATTGCACCTTTCCCCAGAGAATGGATTTCTTGAGCTTCAGTATTTTAACATTAGTGTTAAACATAGAAGTGAATCTGCTTGTTTAGAGAATGCATTCTGCCTTTCTCTTCTCCTGTTTGCAAGAGCTGTTGGTTTTTTTGACATTTTCAAAGGCTTGAAATAAGATTTCTGTGGCATCTTGTGACCTTTTATACCCAACATGATCCAAGAGTAAGTGGAATGCTGATAGGGATGCCTCACAGTGCCTCATGCCAACTTAAATGGGACAGGCACAAGGTGTTGGAATGTCTTATGCAAAACACTGATTTAATTTTAAATAATTTTCTTCACAGAGCTTGCAACTGATCCTAATTCAGGCCTTTCCTCACTGAGCAGACTAGAATTGCTTTTCAAGGTTATTGCTTGATTTCTGGTTTAATACTTTGTGATCCATTGAGTCTTGAATTAGCATTCAAAATATTCTGGGATGTATTATAAAACCAGCATTTTCACAGCATTAGCCTCTCAACACTGTACATTCACCTAGGTGTATGCCTTTTCTACATTTAAATTGGTTTTGGTAGCACTGCCCTTATCATCACTATTTAGCTTGCTGAACAAAGGCAGTGGGTTCCCAAGCTGTAATTTCTTTTCTGTTTCCCAGAGTGTTAAGACCAAATTTTTCCTTCACACTTTAATTACCTCAAGAGTCAGGTAGAAACTCTATTAGAAATGATTCTACACCATCAGTTATTTCTTATGTCTCATAAACATTGCAATCCATTCTCCAAGATAATAGCAATTTCATGGTAACAGTATAGTCTTGAAAGACATTAATGCAAGAGTGGACTGTATTGTATTTTCCAGGAAAAAAATCCACATATGTTAAAAATCATAAAGGAATTATTATTGTTCAAAAATTTGCACATGCTGCTGGTTGCATCCTATTTATGTTTCTTCACTTAGGAAAGAAAAAATCAAAGTTCAAAACTTTAAAAAAATTTTTTGGTAAAAAGAAAAGAAAAGAGACATCATCATCTGCAAGCAGTGGTCTGAAGTTATGCCAGTCAACAAGTGATGTTGTGGCTTCTCATGACATGCAGGTTCATGATGATTCTGAAGATGAACTTGAGTAAGTCTTTGCACTCTGTCTGGTAAACAAAAACTGCTACAATGTTTGTAGATTAAAGACTGCCTCCTCCTCTTGTTCAGAATGCTGAATTTTCAAACAGTTGGTTTTTTTCAGGAAAGTACAAAAAAATGGCTGATGCAAGACAAATCAGAAGGTGATTGGAGAGTGTGGAGCAAGAAATATTAACTAAAAAAGCTTTCATTTAATCATAAATAAGCCTTGGGTTATAATTTCAAAAGACTGCAATTCCCAATCTTCAAAAATGAATTAGATACTCAGCTTATATCCTACCAGGATTGTCTTTTGCCCCTAAAATGTAACTCCTAAGGATTTTTAAAGAAATGTAGTTGCCTAACCATTTATTTCAGGTTTTGAAAAGAAGGAAGGATTAAGGGGATGACTGCAAATGACACCAGGAGTTTTATTTCCCCTGGTTACATGGGATTCATTTGACCAAAGGACAAATGTCTGCAGCTGAGTTATGGACCCATAGATGCATAGAACAATTTGAGTTGGAAGGGAACTTTGTAGATCATCTAGTTCCAATCCCTCTGCCATGGACAGGGATTGTTAGTCACCAGCCTTTTATAGTCATCAGAGAGAAGTCAGCATTACTGAGAAAGCTTGTGTTATCCTTGTGTATGAAATAGGCTCTACAAGTGCCTATTTCTCCCCACTGAAGGAAAACAGGAGCCAGGGGTGACCAACTCTGATGTAAATACCTGTCTGAAGTTAGGCCAGATGAATCCCAGCCCAATCTTTCTGCCTCTGAAAATCCTGTCTTCATTCAGACATGAGTGTTACCCACTATGAAAGGTAACCATAAGAAACCCGGTCCAAAGTTCAAATGTATTCCTGAATGGAGACATGGACTGCCTCATCCTTGGCTGCCTAAAAAGCGGGTCCTGGCATTGGTGGATGTTTTGCCTTTCAGAACAAGCCTCGTGGTCCTCAAGCGAGAGATGCTGCTGTGTCCAGGGACAGGAAAGGAAAACCATCCCAGCCATTTAAAACGTTATACAATGTGGCCACCAGGAAGCGCCAAACAACCAAAAGAAATTATTAACAATTAATTTTTTTAAGGGTTTTTTTGCTTGGTTTGATTTATGTTTTTTTGTTTGTTTGTTTGGTGTTTTTGGGGGTTTTTTTTCTTCTTTCTTTCTTGGCCTTGGGAACAGTCGTGTTAGTCTGTCTTGAAGTCCCAGGAGTTCTGGGCTGGCAGCACCAAGTGGTGTATAGTGGTGTTGTTTGACAACATATTTAATAGACATGGATAGTGAGATTTTCTTTCCCTCATGCACGACTCAACGAGGTCATGTCTGAGTGTACAATGTTTGGCTGTTTTGGCCATATTCCTGCCCTAACTTTAAGGGTTATTACATTATTGTTTCTTAATATTTGTTTAGACAGACAAAGATCAGGAGATTCTTTGAAAGGAAGGAAAATTAATTTGAACCCTCACAATCTGAGAAGACACCTAGGGTACCTCCATTATGCATCTGGGAGGTATGCATCTGCTGAAAAGAGAAAATGAGGATGGCGTGCTGGGATAAACGTGCACATGCAACAACACTGCTTATCTGGCTGCCATCAGTCCGTGGAAAGTGTTGATACACTGGGCAGCCATCACAGAACTGGCACATGCTTTGCAAGTTGCTATTAGATCTGTCTGACCTTGGATCACCTTTTCATTTAGATAAAACATTCTTCTAACGTCTCTAATGCATTAAGCAGAAGTAGGAGGCTTTCCTTCCTGCTGCATCAACTTTTTCCTGCTATTGTTTTATCAAACATATTTATAGCAGCCATTATGAGGAAAATGTTACTTTCTGCCATGTTTGTTTATGTTTGTCCTGAATGTCCCTATGACAGTATCTAAGATCCCAAAATACACAGTTTTTTTGAGTTTTTAAGAGTGCCTGTTCAATCAACTTGACAGTTACATGAACTCAGAAAGTTCTGTACTCTGCATTCTCACTTGCCATTTCATAGCTCCCTTATTTTAAAAACTTAAAAGAAGATGTGTGCTGTGTGCACACACTTTTGGTCCCTGCTTAGTTAGGCTGTGAGCTAAGCTGAGGAAAATGAGCACAAGAGATCTCCTTGTGCAGACAGCAGCTAGCTGTCTCTCTGTGGGTCTCCTGTACCCTTCCCATAAGGAAACAAGGTGCTCATATCCCACATGCACCGTTTGCAAAAGAAGTTACACAACGCATGTGTCAAAAATAGGAAACAGAATATGAGAGAAACTGCCCACAAAGCATCTCTCACTTCCTCTCAATAGGCCACAAAGAGTGTCCCACATGCTCATAAGAGAAAATCACAGGGATCTTGATATAAAGCATGGCACTTTGTAAGCATCATGTAAGGATTTATGCAAATGATTCTATGTGAGAATTACATTGCCTGAAATATTTCTGCTAAGGATCTGTATGGCAGAGAGACATTAAACGCTGTACCACATTTAGATAGTAAAATCTACTTACTCTTCCTATGATAAGTAGGATATAATTTGCAAGACATGTTCTTACATTAGCAAGAAGTCAGTCCATCCCAGCTACAGGCGCATTTATGTGAACTCCTTCATTTTGCACCTGGGTTTGCCTCTGGCAGTTTTTGGGGGCCCAGCTGCTGGCTTACAGCCACGGGGCAGTAGCTTTTCCCAGAAGATGTTTCTTGGGTTAAACTGTCTTTTTAACCTTGATTCCTTAACGTAACAGACAACAGCATTTGTAAATGTTTATGATTTTTAAAAGTGTTACTTAGCTTAGCTTGAATGACTGAATTGCATTCATGGAGAAGTCTGGAATCTTGTCTGTGATATATGCTGTGCACACCTGTCTCCCACTCCACACTCAACAGACCACCTGAGTTAAGAGAACTGGCAAAAAAGTCTGTATATTTTCACTCATTTGTTATATTATTCTAGGACACATAAAGGCATTATGGGAAGCAGAGCTTTGTCACATGATAGCATTTTCATCCTTGAGACTGGGCAAGAGCCTGCAAGGCCAGTAAGAGTGTTTTCTCAGGAAAACATTTCTGATCGGATTAGAGCTTTACAGGTAATTTACACAACATAATTTTTTTCAAATGTAAGAGGTGGAATGTCTTTCTGGGTTTGATTTTTTGGAGTTAATATTTGTGGTTGAACATTTGATTAGGAAGTAATATCTGTCTGCAGCTTACATTAAATATTACATTTGTTAATTACACAGCAGTATTATATGTTGGTTCTATTTAAATGGTAGCTCAAAAACAGATAAGTTGTTTGGGTCCCTAAGAGAACGTTGAAAGTCAGATATCCTATGCTATGGGTCATTCAATTGTGAAGTTAAAATAATGGTAACTCATTGACCTGAGCTAAAAAGTGTTCTGGGGAAACCTCCATCACTATCATATGCTAATGTATTTTATGCCACTCCGAAGCTGAAACTCCAGCCTACCATGAAATTGGGGCCTCCACCTCCATTTGGACTTCATGCAAAGCGAACAGAGGATGCTGGGACCAGTTCTGAAGATGATGGATTACCCAGAAGCCCTCCAGAAATGTCTCTGCTCCATGAAAGCCTAAACTCAGGCACAAGAATAAGAGTGAGTAGTTCCCATGTTGACAAAAATCAAGGTTCAATGACTTGTTTTACCTGTGTGTGGAAGGCAGAATAAATTATTTGGCTTGCTATATGTATCAGTATTTTATCGCTGAACAATTCAGAAATACCTTACTCAGAATGGGAAAATGCTCTCTCTCTGTGAAAACAGCTACTTAGAATCTCTGTTCCTGTTGAAATATAAATATCACACCAGAAAATGCAGAACTAGGAAGGAGAGGATGTTTGTGTGTGTCCATGGGAATGCTGTGTTTTTTTATAGAGACTACAGAGAGCTGCCAGGCATTAAAAAAAAGGCTGAAAAATCTGTATTCCCCCTTGAGTGTGTTGATAAGAGAGCTCTCTAATGTTTTTCTTGGTTGTCATTGGAAAAAGAAAAAAAATCATTTGAAGCTGGAGTTTCTTTAAATGATAGTTTTGTTAGACATTATTTCATTCTTTATCTGCATGTCTTACACTTTATGTTTGCAGTGTCCTTGCTAATCTCTAAGACTATAGAGAAAAACAACTTACATTGTCAGTACCTTTGTGCACTTTGTGTAGATGGTTTCTGCGATTATACCCACCTTGTTTGTCATCTTTTACTGAATCTCTTCCTCATTCCATCCCACAGTTCTTTGACTCTCACAGGCACCTTAGCTCTTTGAGTTTAGCTGGAACAGGCAGTGAAGAAGAAGAACAGGTAACTTCTGCCAAACGTATTAAGGGACAAGCAATTATCCATAGTAGTTTTTAAAAGAAATGTAAGACATAAATATTATTTGTTGCCTGTGTGCTGCAAAAAACCGGCTTTATATGTGTGCAACTGCATGCTTGTCTGTTTACTGTGCTTTTTTAATGACTGTCTAACATAAAAGCTGTGATTATTTATCAACATAACACTGATGCCAAGTAATCTCCTGTTTATAATAATTAAGGTCTCTAGAATGCTCATGTCCTTTAGCAAACTTTATAGACATAATTTAATCTCTGAGTACCAGACACTGAAACAGTATCCCCTTTTTATAATAGAGGGAATTGCAGGAAAGGCTGCTTGAATTACATGCATAGGATAAGAGGCAAAACTTACTGAAGAGAAGTGAACAAACTCTAGATCATCTGAAATCTTCCCAGACCATGCTCTAAGTACAAAGTTACCTCACACTATACAGAAAGCATTTGCCTGATGATGGTGGCTGACCTTGCTGCTTGGGAGTTTGAGGCTCAACCTTCTACCAGATTTGGGCTGTGAATTTTGCTGAAGTGATGTTTTCAGGGCTTGAGCACAGGCAAATAGATGACTTTCTTCAATCAGCAGCCAGCCGTTCTGGCTGATTGAAGGGATGTTTTGAAAAGCTCTGAAGAGTCCCTTTTAGCTGCCCACAGCTGGAGTCGTGGTGGAAACAACACAGGGGGTAGAGGGAAGAGCGTTTTCTAGAAATAGGAGGAGGGCTGACGGGGAATTGCAAGAAGGAAATAGAGAAGCTAGTCCTGAGCTGACTGTTTCTTGGTAATTATGCAAAATGAATTTCAAGGCTCAGCAAACCTTTCTGGCCATAGTTCTTAGATTCTACATGAAGTTGTTTAAAAAAACTGCTTATATGCAGTGAAATTTTAATATTTTTTAAAGAAAAACAATAGAATACAAGACAAAGGTATTTCTTGAAAACTGGTTTGGGCTCACTGTCATTGTGTCCAGTCCAGATCCATGTTTGCTAAAGGAGGATTTGTGTCTCCCTGTTGTTCCATTAACATCACTTTCTGACTCACTCCCTGACTCCTGAGATGTGGTGGTGACTATACAGTTGCTTAGATTTTTCCACTTGCCCCATCATTTAGCTCAGAGCTCTCTTCATCCCAGTCCAGTTTCAGAGTGCAGCCAGAATGTAGCCCTATCTGAAGCCTTTCCTCCCAAATCACTGGAGTGGCATTTCAGAGAGATTAGAGATGCTTCTAAAAGTCAGAGGAGACCAGTTTGCAGGGCTGAGGAATTTTGCACAATGCAACCCTGAGGTTTTGGACAGCAGTTACACCTTGCTGTGCCTTGGAAGCTTTTCTGAATTGAAGAAAGGAGAAAGGAATCACAACTGTCCTGTCTCAGCTTTGGGGCTGGGGTTTCCTCATGGCCCCCCCACCTTGTGCCACAACCAGCTGAAGGACACCTGGGTATACGCACGTGAGATTTGGAGAGAGGGGTCTGCCAGCTGTTTCCTCCTCCAGCAGGCTTTGCCAGAGCCAGACTTCACGGGACAACAACTTCTGCAGCCGGCTCAGAGCTGTCATTCACTCAGGCTGCTGAAGTTTAAGTAAGAAAGAAATCAGATTTCGGATTTTCGGGCGTAATGGCCAACACTGAGCTCTGCCAATGAGAAGACATACAAAGTTGTTGAGGCAAAGCAGGAGCCAGAAGAAAGGCAGGCAAATAATGACGTGCCTTGAAAGAGAACGTGTGCTGCGTCTTTATCACGGAGCTGAAATGTCAATGTATTCACTGTTAGGTACTAATGTATAATGCAGCTACGTATCGTTTGTTGTACATTAGTCATGTTTGAGTACTACACTGCAGATATTGTGGAGTGAAAATTAATGAGAGCATCCATTATTCAGGCTGAGCTATTTTTTTTTTCTTAAATAGAAAGTATGATCAGAAGCTGTGGATCCAGCCTCTGCTAAAATCAATGGGAGTTTTCCCCTGGCCATTGAGGAATCTGTAGCAGGCCCTCACTACACTACAGAGTGTCTTTTGGCTACAGTGCTTAATGCAGAATTCTACTTGCAGAAAACACTGGTACTTTTTCCTTCCCAAAATAAAACCAACACTGACCAGTTCTCCCCTTCTCCAATGCAACCCCCTTAGTAAAATACCACTTCCAGAGAAAAAAAAGAAAGAAGAAGAATGCCCACAGAAGAAAGCATGACGGCTTCTCTAATGAAATGGATCAGAATTTTGAGCCTACAAAGGAAGTGCTGTCACAGTTTTCAGAGGTCATGTTAATGCTATGACAGATAGTTTGGAAATACCATTTTGCCTATTTGCAAAACTGAATCCGAGAGAAAAGAGGAACCCTTTTTAGAGTAATTTTTCATAAATTTTCCAGTCTGCTTTTTGCATAATTCCTGGGATTAGGGTAGTTTTTGATTGAGCTCACAGGCAACCTGGATTCCAGTGCCATGAAAGTACTACACCCCTTTCAGCACTCAGGAGCTGTTTCTGGATGGGTTATTGCCCTCAAATAGGAATTACCTATCACTTCCTTCCCCAGAATAGTCTGCAAATGAAATTTTACATTTCAGGTGAACTGCCTAGTTATTGTCTAGATATATATATATATGTATATACATGAGGTGAAAACACAAGCTGACTTAACTGTCAATGCCACTAATGCTTGACTCTTGTCTATAGGAGGGTGTTGTAGAGTTTGAAGGGACCTGATGACATATAGGAAGCTAAAGATGCTCAGCACAGCACAGCTGTGGGTAGGAGCCTAGACACAGATGCTGGAGCACAGATCCAGAAAGGGAAATGGCTCTTTAGGTTCTGGAACAGAGTACTCTTCATAAACCTGTCTTCTAAACGTGCTGGCCATGTATTTATGTGCTTTAGATCTTCCAGTTAAATGTGACTTGCTTCTTCCTACTGGACAGTATATCATGATATTCAAGCAGCTAAAAATGCAGTATTGCTAACAGTACATCACATGCAACATTAGGTGCAATGTATTTTAAAGAGAAGTAAAAAAGAAAAAGAGGCAAAGTTAAAATACCACTAAACATAGCCACTTCTTTGTAGAATTGTTATTTTCATGTTTTTGTTTCTTTGCTTGATTCTCTATTTGGGGATTTTTATTTTTTTTCAGGTTACATTGGGTCCTTCTTCTAGATCTCTCTCTACAGATGGTCAGCTGTTCACTAGGCATGAAAGTGCCAAAACTGGATCCCCCCAGACATCTGACAGTATCATCTCACCTACAGCCAATTTTGACACTCCACCTGAGCTTTCTGCTTTCTTGGATAATTCTGCTGCTAAACATAAGCTTTTAATAAAACCCCGGAAACAGAGATCCAGTAAAATGAGATTTTCTCAGGTACTTGTGAAAATAAGCAGTGTCACCTTTGACACAAACCCAGAAAGTTCTTACTGTGCTTTATATTTCAAACTCAGATATGACAAAGTAAGATTGTGGCATGGATATTTCATTTGGTTTTAGTAGCTGTTACCTAATAAGGCTGTGTATCTGCAGTAGACATTAGGAACAGATTAAATATTATGAGTTTACCTGTTAACTCTTTATGCAGCAGTTTGTGTAACATTTTCTTCTTAAATTTACTGTGCAATATAATTTAGTATCTTGTTTGTGATGCAGAGGCTGGTCTGACTGCCTAATTGCTTACTTTTTAGAAAATTGTTATGACCAACTTGTATACTTTTCCTAGTCTGAAAGATCCTGTAAAATCTGAGTCTCTGAGACTCAATGGAGGAGCTGCTTTAACTTCACAAATAAAATTGGGCTAGTGTTTTCAGAAAGTACAGAGTAAGTTTTGATGTATTAATTGGAGCCAAATTCTGTACATAAGGGCTATTCTACTTTCAGACATCTCTCTGCCCAAAAATTTGTAAATCCTTTACATGCACTACAGAGAATTAAAATAAGTCTTCATAGGGAAAAAACCTCCACAGCAGAAAGCAAACTGTATACTATTAAAAAATACTTAAAACTGTATAGTATTAAAAAACACTGTTTTTTAAACACCATTTATCTGATTCTTTGTCATATCTCACAAACAGGGACTCGGTGAGCTAATACAGGTACCATATGAAAAGGCATATTCAGGAGCTTAATACTGTGTTTTCAAATAATCCTGTATATTTAGCCAGTCCTCACCTGAAGTTTAATCAGAAGACCTCACTGATAACTGCATATGAATCTATAAAATTTTTTTCAAATAGTATAACTCTTGAAAGAAAAAGCAGACTACTACACAATGGGGGCAAGGTTGTAATGCTGTATGGTGCTGGGATTAGGCACAAAACTGCCATATGGGGCAGATACTCAGCTGGCATGGAGTGTCATAACCGGATGGATTTGTTAGGCTTTTGCTCTTCCTTCTATGTACCCTTCCCTCTTCAGAGCCATGCTTTAGGAAGAATGGGTTGTTTTATTTTTAATGCTAGTATGGAGTAGCAAAATACAAAGGGACAGATTTTTCTCTTTCAAGTGCTGCTTTTTGCCTAAGAACAGCACAACACAGGCAGTATGCTCTGGGGAATCAATTGCCAAGGACAGTCCAGTGGCCATTGTTTTGATGAACTTCCCATCTACAAAGGCATGAAAGCACTAGCTGTGCAGAAGGAAGTGTCACTCATTGCTTTTATATTGGTAAAATGCATTATTCCAGGATCTGCTTAAGTAAAAAAGCATCCAGTTTGTAGGTTAAGAAAACTGCAAGCTTAGCATTGGAGACAAGTATTGCCTTCCTCTCTAAGATCCTGATTGTAAATGCAATGATGAATAAGGAAAAAAGTGAATCTATCCATGGTGATGGGACTTTCTGAATTTCTTTCTTGCAGAGGACCCAGTCTGAATCTCTGACTGATTTGAGCTGTACCCCAGAAGAAGAAGAAGAGGATGATGCTGTATTCAAACCCAACAGTCAAGAACTGCCATGCAGCCCAGCTGCAATGCAGGATGTGCCTGCCTGGCCAAAGCCCAGAATGCCTGAGGACCTCCCCCCTGCTTTGAGACCAGTGATGACTCAGCCTGCTTCTGAGCCTGCTGCTGTACAGGAAGAGCTGCTTCCGGATAATAAGCCAGAGGACTGCCAACCAACACTGGAAACAACATGTGAGGAGTCTGAGTCCTCAGTGCTGATAGAAGATAAAGGCTCCACAACCTCTTCCTACTCCAGTCCTGACAGAGAAGTACAAAATCAAGAAGATTCCTCAGAAACACTGGTTCTATTGTCTGGGGATGTGAGTGATGTGTCAACCAATATTTTAAATCAAGAAAATAAGGAGCTTCCTACTGTGTTTCCACTAAATAAAATACTATCTGAAGAAAACATTTCAATTAGTAAGAATAGTGTTGTTTGCTTGCGAAGGTCAGAAGAAAACATACAGAAGGATGATCAGATACCTGTGGAAATGCCCTGTAATGAAGAGGCAAAGAAAGAGTTTACTGTATTGTCAGAGTCCAGCAAGGAGTTTTTCATGGGTTCTTCCCAGCCCACAGACTCGTGCCATGTTTCACACCCTGCTTCCTCAGTGTGGATGGGATCATCTATTTCCTGTTCTCTAGAGAGAATAAAGACTGCACAAGAGGCAGCTGCTTCTGGTAAGGAGAACAGTCAGTCACTGGTCCACAAAGAGGAACTATTGGGGAAGAAAGCTGAAAAAGTAGTCAATGAACTCAATGCCTTCAGAAAGTTTTCTGTTTCCTCTGCACGGGAGAGACCAAGAACCAGAAGCCTACACTTCCCAGAAAGATCAGAGTTGGAAAACCCATTAAATACCAGATTCCTCCTGTCCAAAGAAAAGGTCTCCTCAAGCAACGAGAAGTGGAAAGATGATGTTCAGAAGGGATCAGATGTGGATGAGGAAAAAAGTAGCAACAAAAAGCAGACTTTGCTGCCAGAGTCTGACTCTGAGAGCACAGAACCTACAGGCATTTCAGCTGGTTGTGTTTCTCCGGCTGTTGATACAGTGCTGCTGCCAAACAATTCTTCGGTGGTATCTCAGAATCAGCCAAGCTGTAACGATAAAAGTCCTTTTCAAGTGAAACTTAGATCCACCTCACTGTCCTTGAAATATAGAGACAACTCATCACCAGAATCAAAAGGGATTAAAAGATACAGTGCAGAATTTAATTTAGAAAATGAGGGATTGACTTCCTTTCTAAAAGGTGATAAAGCAGGGATCAAAAAAACAGCCAATACAAATATTGGTGATTCTTTAAATGAAAAGATCAAACCCAAAGCAAAGTCCTCTGAGCAGCTGAGCAACAAACCTCCACTGCCTAAAAAACCAGCATTGCAAAACATAACCATCCCAAACAATACTGCAAACAAGGAGAAGCAGGACAAAGCTGTATATTCTCCCGAATCCAGAAATGAAGAGAGAGACTCAGAGAAAGTGTCAAGTCCTTGCAAAGTGCCTGGTAAGCCTCCCAAAACTTTCTAAAGTTTCCTTCACTTGCAAAGAGTGACCTTACCTGTGAGAGAGCAAGAGGCAGCACTGTTGTGTCAGTCATGACACTGATGAGCCCCAGCTGGTGGCTCTGCCTTCAGCAGTGTTACTCCCTGATTCTCCCATGCTGGGAGAAAGCAGGGGAGAAATAGCAGACAGAATAAGATATGTTTGCCTCTGATTTTTGCATTTCAGGGCATTGTTTAAAGGATGTTCAAAGTGAAACTCAAGAAATAAAGTGCATTAGCAAGTACTGGGAAACAGAAATATCAAGCTACTAAGTGTCCCATTTAGAGTTGCTGTGTGGCAATTCAAAAGCCAGGAGCACATATTAAGTGTAGTGCCCTGTGTGGGATGAGTGATGCAGACCACTAGCATTTTCCCCATAGCACTGAGGCAAAAATGCAATGAGGCCCATCTTTACCTGCCATGGTCAACTCACCATTTATTTATTGCCTACTGTGAGCTTTGCTTATTCTTTCATCCACCTTTATCATTACTCATGCCTTGTTTAAAACAAAAATCAAAAACCCTGCAGCCTCCTCGAGTTTAAAAACAGGAGAGACCATAAGTTCATGTCTACTGCAGATTGTTAAATTTCACCATGTTGTCTATAATTGGGTTAGAGTTTAAAAACAAAATTAGTCCTCTGGAGACTAATATATTTTGGGCTGTAGAAAAAAACAGAAAAGACTGGAAGTGGCACCACTTGTCTGAGGTCTTTGCAATGACAGTAAACAAGTTCGGTGAAGCATGTTCAAGCAGTTCTAGCAGAAGACCTCTGCTCTTCACTTCAGAGAGCAGCCAAGAGGGGAAAAAATAAATCTTTAGGTCTTCTGATATGTGGGAGAAGATTATTCCCTGCCCTGGACGTGTTTGATCATGGGTTTGATGTTAAGAATGTGAAGGGAAAATGCTGTGCCATTGCAGAGCTCCCCTACTCTGGTTGTCCTTCTCTGATTGAGGTCAGTCTCTGAGCTTTGGAGTGGGGAAACACCAAGCAGCAAAAGACCTCAGGGCACAAGAGGCCACTTGTCCTGTAGGGTGACAAAAGTCTCTTCCTGGCTACATGGGCAACCTGCTGATGCCTTGAGCAACATCTGATTTCAGTTGTCATCTGCCTGAGCATCACAGATGTTTTTGCAGGATTCTGGCTATGTTTACAGTTTCCTGCTCTCCCAGCAGTCATAAAAGAGGGGATTTATTGGCATCCACAGCTGTACAAGGTCCCTACAGCATTTAGCCAGAGCCTTCCCACATCCTGCAGGCAAGGCAGGAGATACATAAATATGTATGTAATATATATGTATTTAATCCCAGTGCTCCCTTTAAAATCATTTTCCCCTCTATGCTCCCCTGACTAGTTGATTATTTGCAGTGATGCCCAAACCTATGATGAGCTGAGTTTTTGGGGAGGGTCAAACTGGGAACAAGTGAGGAGAAGACCCAGTACAGTAGTGTTGGTCTGGCAGGGGATTGAGGAAAGCAGTGGGAGCATCAGTGCTCCTGCACAAAGTCCTTTATGACATCCCTCTTGCTGAGTCCTAGGGTGCCTGCAGGTGGAGTGGGGTGAGAGACAATGAGTGTTGGGAGAAAGAAGAAGGGGAAGAAATGGGGCTGGGAAGCATATTTCTCCTCCAGGCCTCTCCTGTGGTTCCTCATCCCTAGGGTGAAGGAGACTCCTGCCCTCCAGCTCTGGGCCTGCCCTCTGCAAAACCGGATCTGGGGCCTTCCTGGTAGCAATGCATGCACCTGGAATTTCAAACAGGGTTAAGAAGCCCTGTTTTGAACATGTTCTCCTCCACCTTAGAGTATTACACCAAGTCTGTATGGCCTGGGGTTGTTTAACATGATGGTTCAGACTGATCTGTGATGGCAACTGGTTTTCTTCCTTATCTACTGCCCCACTGATCTTATTGTATTGACTTAAACAGAGCTGCTATAGCATTCCACATATCTCCAGCTTTGAGTTGCTTGGTAATAGGTTCTCATATGAGGGCATGCCAGACTCAGAGTTTAATTCTAAATACAAAGCAGTCTGCACCCAACTGACCTGAGGTCCTTCCTACCTCATGGCAGAACTTTCTCTATAGACACCTTACCAAACACTACCTTTTACCCACCCAGCCCTTTCCTAGTCCTTCAGTTCATCAGCCCTTTCAAAGAGCTGTGGTCACCATCAGGAGACACTTTGTGCTGTCAAGGAGTTTCTTCCCACTTTGTGTTAGAAGTCCCTGTGCTGAACAAGGAGACAAGCTGTGAAATGGTGATGTAAGGGGGTGCAGTTACCTTATCATGTACACTCATCTTGAAAAAGTCAGTTTCCTGTGTCATGGGGTCAGCAGGAGCAATTTGGTGCATTCAGTTCAAATTTTAGCTTTTCAGCACTCCTGGTACCAAGGGCAACAGGAGGGCTGATGGGTTGCTGGTTTACCACTCCAGCAGGTGAAAGCAGCACCCCTGCTCCCCAGAGTTTTCTGGGGAACTAGTCAGGGATTCTTGGCCTCTGCTGGGCTGCAAGGTGGCTTTTTAATGGATGTGTGAATATTCTGTGATTAGTCAACCCAGGAGGAGTAATTTTCAAGTTTCTGGAGCTAAAGGCACAAGTCCTTGCAAGCTTTAAAAGGTTAAACTGTGTTGTTTGTAGTTGACAGACTTTGCTATAAATCCTGTAAAGAAAAGGGCAGAAACAATTACCATATGCTAACAGGTTATTACAAGAGCAAAACCATAAGCAATACCTATGTGAATGTGCATATTAGGATGTATAAAAATCAGCCACTAAGGAGCTGTAGCTGGGAGATGTGCTCTAAACAGAGAAAAGGAGCTCAGGGAAGGACAATGGATGTAACTGAATGAAATTGGTGTGCATTGTCTGACAAATACAGGCTCCGAAACGGCAAGAAAAATGTTTCTCTCTACATCAAAAAGACATTGCTTTAATGCTGTCCTGGCTACAGCCAAAAAGAAAGGTGTCTTTTTCTTTTCTTTTTCTATTTTTTTTTCCAAAGGAATTTGCTTTCTTAGTTGTGTCAGGGTATTTTGCAATGTGGCTGTTTTCCAGCAGTGAAAGACACTGATGCAAACAGCAGTTTCTTGTGTAAAAAAGACTCTCCTGGCGTCTGTGGTATAGAACCAATCAAAAGTCAAATACCTCACAGAGCAGCTCAGAGAAGGAAGAGATGGCAGAAATACTTAGCAAAACCTTTTAGAATACTTTGTCTGAAATTAAGGAATTGGGTGTGTATACTGACACGAATGCACATAGTGCTTTAATAAACAAAGGAAAATATGTAGCCCAGGATATACTAAATGCCATATGCACTTGTAAAGCCCTTCTTAAAATAACTGGTGTTTTATAAATGAGCAAAGATACAACAGTGTGGAATTAAATAAGCCTGCATAAGCACCATTATAAAACAATGATACTAGCATACAGAGGGTGTTATCTCCCTGTCTAAAGTTGTTTGGATTAATTTTGAGTATGTTTGCTTTTAAAATACTCAGGGAATCCACAGGCTAGCTTTGCTTGTGTTAGTGGTTTAACTTTCAAAGGGTTATAATATTGTGCTGCTGGCCTTTCACCTGTACAGATATACAGCAAGAGTAACCACTCTGCAGTCCTTGCAGGTATAAGGTGTTCTTTTCCAGGTATGAGATTTAAATGTCATAAAGAGCCTCTGCTGTATTTTGTGTGTACAAAGGCTTTTAGGTTTAACTAAAATGGGTACATATCTGAGGTCATCTTTAAAAAAGACAAAGTCAATTCCTAAATCTCGGGGTAATGTTTAAATGTGTCTTTGCTGGGGTTATCCATAT
The DNA here is from genome assembly GCA_013400415.1 of Scytalopus superciliaris. Lineage (NCBI taxonomy): Eukaryota > Metazoa > Chordata > Aves > Passeriformes > Rhinocryptidae > Scytalopus > Scytalopus superciliaris. Next base: position 176,667 of record VXBX01003745.1, on the reverse strand, counting down.
AAGCAGCCCACACAGAGGTACATTTGAATACACAGAGTACATCTGTCTGTCAATAGACAGAAATAGGTATGTATTTCTCTTTCACTTTCTGTGTGTGTGTATAAACCAATGCACAATAACAAGTCAGTCATAGATCTCCTTTTGTACATAAAGATTAATGTTTTATCTTCATCTTATTGTTCACACAACCAGTCTGACACACATTACATGATAATATCCAACTATAAATGAGAAGTGTACACATTCGTTTCCACAATATTTAGGCAGAAGAAATTTTGTCTGTAAGATGAGAGCTTTAGTCTAAGGAAAAAAAGGGAATGGTGTTTCAGTAAGATACTGAGGGAAACAGATGCCTGCATTAAATGGGTTTGCAGCAGAGGAATTTCCCCCTTTAGGGCACCATGGAGGCAGCCAGTCCTGCTGCTGTCAGACCCAGCAGAGGAGAGCTTGGGGGATTCTGATCTTCAGGAGGGAACTGAGAAGGTGGCTGTGATTTGCTTGGCTTCAGCATCTATCCTTCGTGGTTGGTCTGGAAGCTGTGGAAGTGGTGAAGAAGGCAAACAGAGCAGCTGGTCTTGTGACTATCCGTGTGTGTTTGGTGGCTGTGGGAAAGACATGAAGGGAAGGCTTCAGTAGCCTCTGGGTGTGGTTTCCAGTGGCAGCAGAAGACCTCAGAAGTCTACACTAATTGCTGGTTTTAATACATGGTGACATTATGCACAGAGTGGCTTGACAAGTTCTGACCTGGTATCTTTCCATTGTTGGTGACTTATCCCAAAGGGAAGAAGGGGCTTGTCTCTTTTAAAAAAACCCCTGAGGCCATGCCAACTCCAAGGAAACCAGGGAAAGATGCAATCACGAGGTTAAAACTGTGAATGAATGAGAGACAAATTGCTGCCAGCAATATCCTTTATCAGCTTATGAAGTTATTAAGTAACAAGTTGAATAGCACATTGTTTAAAATAACGTGCTGTAATAAGAACTGAAGAATATGATCCAGATTTTAGTTTTTTTCAGATCTCCCAAGCATAACACGGAAGCAAGAGGCTCGGCCCTGCTTTGCCCCAGGAGAAGTGAAACACGGCACTTTTGCAGTGGTTGTGGTCTGGTGAACTCACACAGCTTCCGACCGAGGGTGCCACTGCTTGCATTTGGTACTATGTTGTCTCTGTAAGAGTGGCATTGATCAGCTGGAAGCTTCTGTACTAATTGCTGTGCATGTGACATGCAGCAGAAGCAGGAATTAAAGTCGTCCTTTTGAGTACTTTTGGTTCCACTCTGGCCACACAGTTCCTTAAACGCTGTGCTTTTAACCACGTGGTGAAGCATAAAAGCACATGGGCTGTCCCATGACTGGGTAAGACCAAAAGAGCTTGTTCAAGGTGATCAGACACTTATGAACCAAGGAGGATGTGCAAGCATGGTTTCTCTTGAGAACAGTCACTTCCTGAGAAATCTTGTTGTCTCTTGGTGTCTCTTAGGGTGCCAAGAGCTTCATAGGACAGTCTCAGGTCCTTAAACTGCCAACTCACTTCACCATACTTTCTCCTGAATTATCTCACCACCTTTCATCCTTCTGGCTGGAACAATGGTGCATGTATACTGCCAAAACACCTTATCTAGTTGGAGGTGGGAGGATGTAAAGGATCTCTGGGCAATGGGAAAGCTAATAAATAGTGAATATGCCTCTCCTGCCATTTACAGTAATTCTGGCTGACAGATGAGGTAGCAAATCCTGCGTGGGTTGCATCTGATGGTTTGTTGCTGAAGATAAGGCATTTCCTCTGCCTTGTCTGCCTGTCTGGCTTTCTGCAGCAAAGACTCACAGAAAGAAGGGCAGAACGTAATTGCTCAAAGATACAAGAAAGCCTCTCCCAGAAGCAGATCAGCTCTTGATCCTCTGTAGGTGATACTACTCTGCTGTCCTAAGTCAGGCCTGTACAGATACATATAAAATCTTTCCAATTATGATAAAGAGCTTTTGTTCCCTACTATCACAGGGGCATTCTGATACCATCTCTTATGGGATAATACTTGCCCCTAATTTGGCTGCTTTCTAATTGGCATAACTAGGATGTCTGGCATCTCATCAGAGAGATTTGTCTAAAGAGTAAGGATGCTTGATGCCTTCGTTAGAGTATCTGCCTTATGAAAAAAATTGTCATAATATCAGCCTCCAGACATATCCCTGCAGGACTGGGAACCCTGTTGTGCCAGGCAATGCACATTGAAATAACAGCAAGATGAATCCTAAATTCACGAGGATGACAGAGAAATGGAAGCACAGGTAGCAATAAGACCACTACACTTAGCACAGTAAGCAGAGCCTGGGCATAGAAGTCATTTGGTTGGTATTGATTGTGTGGTGGAAGCAGAGGAGGAAGAACATTGATATTTACAGAAAGCTCCTGTGGTATGACAGGGAAAATGAGACAAAACACAAAGGGAGATTTGGAGTCACAGAGACTGAGATGTACATCCCTAGCACCATAAAGGCAGAAACCAGGTTCCCAGTATCATTGGAAAGTTGATGGGTGGATTGAAAAGGGCCTTCAGGGTAAAGACGTTGGAGTTTTTGATGACCAAGACATTACAAATAGTGAAGGAAGGTAAAAAAGTGGTCAAATAGGATGCGTGTGGTGGTCTGCAGCTTTACAGCAGAGAGCTGTTCCTCAGCTCCAAGGAACACTAGACATCACCTTGGGTAGTGGCAGCTGATTTGCATACCTCAGTAGTGCTGTGGGAACTGATGAAGATTAGCACCTGGTTTTCCTGGTCCTGCCCAAATTGCTCACCTCCTTAAGAGGTGCAGACGGGTTTAAGGGCATGGCCTGCAAGCAAAGGAGGGAGTGTGATGGCAGATGGGTTAGCAGACATCACGACAATTCAGCTTTGTGGGTTTACTTATGAAGATCCTAATGAAGTTTGTCCTGGGATACTTAGGGAAGATGGGCTAGCAGTCCTTGAGCTGCTAGTGGTTATCTTGGAGAACTGTGGAAGTTACAGGGCACTGACTGATGTGCACAAGAAGCCATTTCAGGTGAGTGGCACAGTCCTTCCACTTCAGCTAGTGGTAACACCATTTTGTCTCAAGTGCCAGTTTTGAGCAGTGTATTTGCAGAAGATTTGAATCAAATTGGGACAATTCCTACAAAAACAAGAGTTATCTAGAGAATATTATTAATCAGAAAAGTTAAAAAAAATAGGGAAAACATTGTGTAAGTCTTCAAATACATAACGGGCTTCTGCAAGGAGACTATGAGTAATCTGCTCGTGTCCATAGTGTGTAGGAGAAGTAGTTAAGAATTTAAATTGGAACAAGGAAGATTTAACTTACCCAATAGACTAAAAAAAAATAGTTGAAAAAAAAAGCCATGCCATAGAATAGGTTGCCTAGGGAGACTGAGACCTGTCCTGTCTTTGAAGGATTAGATAGATACATATTTGTGAAGAAACAGTTTATGTGAAATTGATCTCTCAGCTGATCTTGCCTACATGACATCTTGAGATCTCTCCCAGCCTTATTCTCTATTATCCTGTAAAATGAGACAAAAATGGAGAGCCATTGAAAGGCAAAAAAAGCCAGTGATGGGGAACAGATTATGGGAGGAGCAGCTGTTGTCATGCTAAGATGGGAATTAGGTGGGATGCAGAGAATTGGAGTAACATGCTGTGCAAAAGGGAGGGAAGCTCCCTTAGTGTTCGGGAGCCCTGCTTTATCTGTGCTGCATTTGCACAGCTGGACTTTGTGGCATGTTTCTTCCAGAGGTTTCACTGCAAGATTTCATGAAATGAATGGAAGGGAACTGCTGGCATCAGCTGGCAAAACATTTTGCTTTGGAATTAAAGCAAAATATGTTTTTTTTTTCTCTCTTTAGCTGACAGATGCTTTGCAAGGTTTTCTTGTTCAAATAACTAGTCTGTCTCTGGTGAGGTATAACAATGACTTGAGAAAATCCCTGATCAAAGTAGGTTTGTAGGCTTTCATTACATGCCTGAGTTTGCAAACTTCAGCTCTTGGGAGAGCATCATCCCTTCCATCTCCCATGCCTTCGTGATGCATTTCAAATGTGCCTGCAGAGACATTTGCCTGCTTTTCTGATCACGGCCACATTCGTCCAAATAGAACACTGCCCTCCCTAAATATGCCTGACACCTCCACAGGCTCTATGCCAGCAAAGCAGCTGAGCCCCAAGGGACCTCAGGGAAATAATCTTTTCTGGCTGGGTCTGCCTGCTCCTGTGTCCCTGAACAGGATGCTGACTATGTAACAAACTTTGCCAAGGGGTGAGACCACGTGTGATTTGAGGATGAGAAGCTTAACTTCTGCTCTGAAAGAGCTGTCTGTAAATTTTGGTACATCAGTGGCCAGAAATGGTTGGGAAAGATTAAATCCGTCTTTCTGGCTCTAAGGTTGTTAGTGCTGTTCTTGTTCCTCTTTTAAACTACAGAGAAGCTCCACATTAGTTGGAAAATTCAATTTTGGGTGCAGTGTGAGCCAATGAAAAAGTGGAGAATCTCAGGGATGGAACCAATAGAGCTGCTGAGGCTCTTCTCTTGATCCAGTCCTGTTCAGTGAATAGACAGGATTCTTCTTCACAGAGTATTTGAATAAAGGATATTTTGCTTCCCCATACCCCTGGATACTGCATATCCCTTGGTGGCAGGTGTGAGGACAGCAGGGTACCACTTTAGACCCTCTACTCTAGAAAGTGCCTTATTTTCTCCTTTTCCTCAGTTCTGGTAGAGCACCATGAAATTGACTGGCACCAGCGAAAAGCAGGTCAGTGTCAGCAGGGATAAGTCAAAGTAAACCTCACGTCCAAAGACCAGGAAGTCATACCATGGTTTTGGCAGTACTTCTGTGTGATCAGATGCCCAGACTGTTGTGCACAGTCACCCATGGCACCTGCAGACACCAAGGTGCTGTGCAAGGGAAGCTGCTCCTAAAGGGGTGAAAGAAAGGCAGGAACCAGACTAAGGCATCAGCTGCTGCTGCATGGGCAACAGAATCACAGAATATGCCAAGCTGGAAGGGACCCACAAGGATCATCAAGTCCAACTCCTGACCCCACAACAGGACTGTCCCCAAGAGTCACCCCATGTGCCTGAGAGTATCATCCAAACGCTTCTTGAACTCTGCCAGCCTTGGTGCTGTGACCATTTCCCTGGGGAGCCTGTTCAGTGCCCAACCACTCTCTGGGGGGAGATCCTTTTTCTAATACCCAACCTAAACATCCCCTGAGACAGCTTCATTGATTCCCTCAGGTCCTGTCACTGGTCACCACAGAGAAAAGATCAGTGTCTGCCCCTCCTCTTCCTCTCACGAGGAAGTTGTGGACTGTAATGATGTCTCCCCTAAGCCTCCTCTTCTCCAGAAGAGTGGGAGCTGAGGGCAGCCTCTGTGGGGAAGAAGTTGCCTTTCCAACACCACAGCCCATCTGTGTCTACCTTTGGATTGGCATCTGATAGTCTCCAAGAGGTCATGGAAGAGGGAGGAGAAGGGGAGACCTTGGGCAATGTGTAGATTAGTGAAGCTTGATTCATGTTTCAGCATCTCCCTCACCTGAGGGCAGTGACACTGCAGTTCCAAAGATGCAAAGTGCTTTTCACCAGTGGAATGATAACAAACCAGTGAGCACAGGAAAATTGCTCTCTGGAGACCAAATTAAACAGAATTCCTATTTATCTAGGCTGGTTGCATGTCCTGGGACCAACCAGCATATTGAACAAGTGTGAGCTGAAGCTGATTACAACTCTTTTTCCTATAACCACGTACATAAATAATCTGTCAACAGAGAAAAGTGTGCCTTCCCCTGTGGCTACTAGAGACTCTGGACGAGATCCCGACACTCCAACAGAGCCAGCCTGGATTTCCATTGCACGGCAAAAGCAGAGGGGCATGCATCAGGAGAAGGAACTTGACAGAGAAAAACTTGTGGCTCCAGATATTAAGTCAGATACAGAGAAACAGAATAAAGAAAAGGAACAAACAGAGGTACTTACAGTAAAAATTTCTGATGTTTTTGTATCACCTTCCTATAGTATTCTTTGGATCTGCTGCTATGTTGCCAGTCATGCCATTATGATTACAGATATTTAATGAGTACAACCATAATCAACAAAGACACTGCTCTCAGAAATGTGTTGCAGATTCAGAGTTCTCTGATTGTTCAGATAAGTAATTTTGTATTTCCAAGAAATCCTGGAACTACATGAGGTGTGTAAAATTTCTTGGCATACCTATCACATCTGACATGTGCATTGGATGCTAAAATACCCCAAGTGCTAAACTGTAGTCTCTGATATTTCTCAATGCAGAGGGAATATGTTCTCTTTAACTATCCTTCTAAGCACAGCATTTCATTGAACCTCCTATACCTTCTGACTGATTTAACACTCAATGAACAGCACGGTCCCAGAAGCTCCTAGATAACAATTTTTAGAGCCTTGAGAATTGAAATAGGGTAAAAATAACTTTTGCATTTGTAGAGAGTGCCAAGATATAAATTCTGGTTCCCTGTAAATGGCTAATTTGGAAGCACATGTGGTGCCATGGAATAGGGGCTGACACTGCCCATGCAAAAGAGGGCGATACCTGTAGCAAGTTATCTTCCCAGATGACAAAGCTGTGCCAGCAGAAGTGCTTGGCATGAATCCAGAACACTCATAAGGCTTCTCTAGTACACGGAGCAGAAGCACATGAGTGCTGCCTGTTTTGCATCCTGCACAAGGAGAACCCTGCACTGGTGCAGGAGCATGTGTGTCCTGTACCAGTGTAGCATTCCCAGTGCAAATGGCCTACTTTCTTGCTTCTGATGGTACTGCTAGAAACCTAGACAGCTGTCTTATATCCCAGAATAAGAGAAGATTTCTGGATGATGAAAAATAGCAGTGGTTAGATTAACAAGAAATAATAAGATGTCTAGGCAAGCTTATGAACTGCAATGATGCCCAACATCATCGTAGCACTTAGATATCAAGGGTTTCAATGAAACCAAAATACAGTTTCTATGTCAGAACTGGAAACTCCAGATTTTAGCTGGCAATGATCTCTAGAATTCATGCCATTCATTTTATTTCCCTATAGCAGCTAACAGAGAAGCATGCCAAGATGCTCCTGATTGCAGCATATGAAGCTTGGTGCCACTGTGCTCCTCCCACTTTCTCTTTCTCCCACATGGCACCAGGCACTATCACTTCAGGGTAGTTTTTCATACTGGCAAGAAAATCTATGGGAGGATGTGATTGATTTCTTTTTTATGAAAAATTCATTTACCATCAACTGTCCAAAAATACAGTGCCCTAACTCACAAAAATTGGGAGGTGAAAGGGAAACATGAGAGAATGAGATTGTTGCCAAATCCTATATATGCTAGTAGAGACGCGCAAAAGACTTGGAATACATTTTGCATTGAGGATATAATTACTCACTCACAGATACCATTATGAGTAAGAGATACAGATGGATAGTTTTAATTTGTAAAGTTGAGTATCATGGATGTTAATGTGAAACCACTGGAACTTATTGAACAGGTATCAGCCCAAGAGAGAGGATTAGAACTGATGTGTGTTGAGCTGTTGCCAGCGCCACATTCACTCCCTTTGCTTTTGTTTGTCTGAACTGGACTCATTCTCCCTGCATCACTTGGATTTTATCCTTCTCTGTGCCCAGGGGTCAGTGAAGCAACAATGGAGCAAACCTTCCCACTCGGCACCTAAAACCACTTCTGAGGAGCAGAGAAAAGTCACAAAGCCTGAAGCGAAGGAGCCCCTTCTGAGAACCAATTCACTGTCTCATTATGTCCCTGGTAAGACACAAAACTTACAATGTGGACTTGTCAGAAGAAATGCTGCTTGAGTGTGCTGCAGAAGGAGTAGGGGCTAGATCCTAATCTCCTCCTTTGCCCCACATCAGCCAGGACAGTTTTCTCAGCTCTCACATCTAGTGTTTTACTTGATGGCATATTCTTTTGACCAGTTTGATTGCAAACAAAAGAGGAACAAGGAGCAGTCAAAACTCATGTTGAAAGTAACATGAATTGCGAACCCTAGGCCTTTTCACAGGATGGGGGCCCAAATACACCATCTCAGTGTAAATGGAAGCAAAAATGTTTTCAATAGCATTCAGTTTTAATATGGCTTCCTCAGTGGATGAAATGATGTGATAACAAACTGTCTGACCACCAGTCCTCCCACAATAACTTTGTTTTAAATCTCTTTGGTAAATTGAAATTTGAAAGAAGGGCAGAAGTTTTGAAGGTAATAAAATTCCTGTGATTTGAGGGCTGGGTAAAGAAGGAATTTGCAAGTGAATGCTTTTCCTAATGAAAAGATTCTCTCTTCTTTGGCCTAGGTGTTAACATGGGGCACAGCAAGGAATCCAGGTCATCATGCTGTGCTTTAGTAAATTTAGGTATCAAAAGATATTAGCGATGAGAAAAACATTGTATTATTTGAAGCACAGAAGGGTAATTTCCTCAATAGCTTGTTGCAGAAGAAGATTCCATGTGAAATGTAAAGATTTTCTACCATAGGGCAAGGCATAGGAAGTATTTAATAAAAGAGCTAGGGTATTTAGCTGCACAGCAAGCACGTGTAAAATGTCTATGTATTTCATTCACAGTAGCTCCATCACCTGCACTGGTGGATAAGGAGGAAATGAGCCACTTGAAGAAAGCCAGTAATGCTGCTCCAGGTCAGCCATCGTGGATGGAACTGGCCAAAAAGAAATCTCAAGCTTGGAGTGATATGCCACAGATTATAAAATGAAATGATGCAAACAAATAGCATCTTTCATAATTAAGTCAACTACTTAACTGAACTTCTACAGACCAGCTAATCACAGTGAAGAATCTCTTGATAGAAAAGGGTTTTATTATACAGCTGTGGAGAAAGTGTGCAATAGGTGCAGTCAAAAAGTTTACCTTCGACTTTGTAGCAATCACGATTGCAATGGCAATGGATCACTTAAATTATGCTAAGGACATACTTATACTTTGAAAAATAAAACTTTTGCCTTACATACTTCTTGCATTTTCTGCTTTTAATTATGTTTGCATCAAAACTTGGCTAAACTTTCCTGAACTTCTGTTGTTGCTGGAAAATTCTATTTGTTATGGTTGTCTGTTTACATTTATAAACTGTGCACTAACAGCCTGATTCTGTTGATGTGTTTCACTGGAGTCGCCTGTCACTCTCTGCCAAAGCTGTTGGGTTCATGGAGGGATTCACAAACAGCTGCTAGTGAGTATTCCATTAAAATGTGTTGCCTGAGCTGTGTGTTTGCCTAGCTGAGCCAGTGGCACAGTTTCTGGGGTTAGGTTACATTTCAGGAGGCACAAATATGCACATTTATGTGTGACCATGAATAAAAATTCCTCAGCTCCTTCTCTGAGCAATGTTGATTGCACAATGTTTGCAAGCAGGTGAGCAGTAAGGAGACCAAACTGCAGTTGGAAGCTCAGCAATGCATTCACAGTTGTTTTCCTACCTGAATTTATCCGGTTGTAGCTGGCTTTCTTTTTTGTGAAAGCTTCATGCTCAGCTGGGAGGATGGTATTAATGGCAATGGACAAAATTAGTTTAATGAAGAACTTAAAATCCTCGAACTAAAGTCTATACTGAATTGCTGAGAAAAACTGTGAATTTCATCACAGCATCAGTTTCACGTATCATCCCCTACATAACCTTAATTTTTCTCACTAGAAACCAGTAACATAGATAGAACGTCTGTACTTGACTACCTTTATATAACATTTTCATGCTCATTGGCCTGAATCTCCCCCACCAGTTTGGGACTCCCACTCATGAAGTCTCCCAGGTTCTTCTCTTCCGCTTGTTTAACTAGATTGACAATATAAGTAATTTGCTGCTGATTGACTGAAGCAACTCTGAATGTATTTTAAGATCTCCCTGTGAGTTAAAGAAGGAAAGGATAAACCCCATGATACCCCCCAGCTAAGGCAAGCAGTTCACTTTGTTTATTCATGGGGAAGTACTACCTTAGCACTGTGCTTCCTGGGTCTATTTATATCAGTTATGTGTTTTTTATGTTTATATCAGCATTCTCTTCAGAAAAATGTGGGGAGACTTTAGGAAACATAAGATTTCTTAGTACGTACATTTGCAGTTTGAAAACCTTGTCTCCTCTACAGAGGTGGGGAGGAAAACGCCAGCCCTCTCACTAATGACAACAGCATTTTGTAATGAATAAAGAAACAGAGAGCTGGGCATGTGAGTATCCAAGACACTATCAAAAGTTTTCAGTCAGGTTGTCTTTCATCATTGAAAATACCAGGAGGGAAACCAAGTTTTATGTTTGACAAAGCTTTTGGATCAAGACAGTCAGGCTGCATCGCTGCCGAAATCGGCCTGATGTGGCCACTGCACAGACCTGCTCCAGCCCAACACACAGCTGGCAGTGGGCCTGACCCAAATGGGTTTCTGCCAGCTGTCCCGGGGCTTTCTCCTGCCTGCAGATCACAAAGGCAGTGGATACTCACTGAAATCATCTGTCTGTTAAACAGATCCACGCCAGAAACAGCAGTTTAATTACAGGATGTGCAAGCTTGGGCTCCATTGTCTGAAGTTCGGTCATGCGAAAAACTTTCACACTGCTCCCCCATGAGCAAGCATGCATAGTCCTTAATTTCAAGGGACTTTTTTTTTGTTTGTTTTGTGGTATTTAATGTCCTTATTCTCTAGGACTTACAGTAGAAAAAGGCACATTTTTCAGATACAATAAAAACCATCTTAACTCCATCTCTTTCCAAAACACCCTTTCTGCAATAAATAGCTAATCAGCATAAAGTGTAATTTTAAGATACGGTATTACCTTTTGTAGGACTCTTGAAAAAAAACACCAAACAGTTTCTGTATTAAAGGAATATACTATACTAAAAAAAGACCAAATTTGTATTCTCTAATTATCGCCATCCCATGAAAAGAGAATAGTGTTTTCAGGAAATGCAGTTAAAGGTACAGTCTGTCTCCTTACAATTCCCTCCCTGTTTAAAATGATTAGAACTGTGTTGAATCATGACTGAATTCCTGGAGCATGACCTGTGCAGCTGTATAGGGAAGTGTACAAATCTCTTGGACTGTCTCCTATTTTCATAGACAGATGCTTAGGAATAATGTAGGTGAAAGGCAGAGGTATTGTGGCAAGACCTGCACCATCTCAAGGGGAAAAGGCCCGTGTCTGACCCCCTTGCAGACATGTCGATGAAAGGAGGTGAGTGGGTGACCAGCTCTTCATGGATGACAGCCCTACAGCTCATGTGGCATTTGGGATCTAGATTTGGGAGCATGCCGAGGCGGGAAGCATCCGCTGGACATCAGCCTACATTTTGCCATTGACTGTGCCGTGGTCCAGGTATTGCAGCCTTAGGGTTTTTGGTGGTTCTACTCACTGTCAGGCTTTCAGTGTCAGGTGGAAATGACTGCTGTGAGTGGTGACAGCCAGCATGGTGGATTCCTACAAGCCCATGAGCATCATCTGACTTTCAAGGGAACAGACTGCAACACTGCAGGCTACTAGGCCTACAACAAACTCAGGGTCTTGACCAATTCTGCCATAATTGTGGACCAACCAAGTGTCTCAAAATATGCATCACAGCAGCAGTAACATGATATGTTTCTTATCACGCAATGCAGAGTTACACTGGAAATGTTTGCCACAGGAGGTTGTAGACACCAAAGGTTCAGTTGACTTCAAAACACAGCTAGACAAATCAGTGGAAGACAAAACCCATCAAGCGCTGCTTGACACAAAAACCAGTGCCTTGGTTTGGGAGATTGTGAAAGTCTTTGGGAGGCAGCATCACGGGACTTCTTCATATTCTCTCATCACTGCCAATGGCCCTTGCCTTTGTGCAAGAGAAGATACTTGATATCAAACCTCTGATATGATGGCCAGGTGAATTTTTATTTTCCCACAGCACTGGTTTGTCCCAGATTTCTATGTCAAAGGGTCATGAAAGTAGGACTTGCTATAAGTGTCTTGGAAACAGGTAGACAGAAAATAGTTTTAGAGTCCATGTATTCTTCTTTGGTCAAATGGCTCATTTGTGGCAATGGAAAGATGCAAACACAAATACACTTCCCTCCACTCAATACCACCAGAAAAGCCCTTCAGATATGATCAGCTTTTGTGAGGATATCATTGTACTTTTCCAACTGAGAAGCAGTATGACCGACTCAGGCTGATCCATTTTGCTCAGGCAGCTGCAATATATACTGTTGGGATATAACATTTAAGAAAAATAAAATATTAAAATTCACCCTTTGTTCATGACTCATGCACATAAACTAATGGAGCTGGATTTACAGTCAAGAAACAACAAAATGGACTCAACAAATAGAAGTTCCCTCTCCCAGAAGTGCTGCATGAGACATCTTTGGCTTTCTGTCTAATGAGTAAGGTGCCTTCCCAATGGTGAAGGGCCTCCACAATGCAAATGAAATTGTCTATCAGACACCTTTCAGTGCAAAAACTCTAAATTTGATGACAGTTTACTTGCTGGATTATTCGAACCAGCTACCTCCTAATGTTTAGTATTTTTAAATGAAAAATTGATACTAAATGATTTTTAGTAGACAGAGAAGTACAGTAGTTTTTAAGGCCAAAATATCCCACTGTTCCACTTTGATATGGTGTTTTGCACTGTGTTGTCTTTGACAGTAAAAACGTTTACTAAATCTGTTGCATTTTTTTCAGGATGAAGAGGAATATAAAATCTTATTGCCAGTGAAAATATCCAGCAGCAGCATAGGAAGCAGCTTGCTGTAATTTTGCAATGCCATTAATTCCCTCTTAGTCTCAAGGAGCACAATAGACTTGCCAAAATGTTTGCTTTGTATACATGATGAGCACTCCGCTCTGGGTAGCAAAGGTTTAATTACAGGATTTTGCGTTTGTGGTTAGAAGATAACTTTTGTACTGTTACAGAGTCAAAAAAAATAAAAGCAATCTGTGAGCACTGGGCAGTGCTGCATGTCTGTAAAAACCCCAGGGGGGAATGTAGCCCTGCGTGATCCTGCCCAATGTGGCTGCATGGAATTAACTCTTGTAGCAGAAGGCATTTCAGTTCCAAGTGGGCACAGGTCTCAGGCTCACATACTCTCAATGTTTGCCAAGATGTTCAATAAGCAGCAGGAATCATTGTGGTTTTATAGCATGGGATCATTTGTTGTCTGAATACACAAAATAAATGCCATGTAAAGATTTTTTATGGACTATTAGTCCCAGATAATTCTCTGCACCATGTTACACTGAAGCGGGGGACTGAAGGGCCACATATTCACAGACCATTCAGATCTTCTTCCTTTGCAGTATCTTGCAGCACCTTTGCTGCAGATTCTAACTCTCTATTTACACTGGCTGTATTCCCAGGAGAAAACCACTCTAGCTCACCTACAGCAGCTTAAATGGAGCTCATTCAGGGAAATGTTAAACTATCTCCCTCTCCAGGATCCCACATCACTCTCTGGTCCCAAACAGTTCTTAAAACCATTAGGAATGCAGCTAAGAGCATATAAGATATTACTGAAGGAAAGCCATAGAGAACAATTTTTCTTCCATCTCACACACCTTCACGTTGAGTACTTTCACTGTTGATTTCTTTTTGCTTTGTTCATTTAGTTATGCAAATAAGTATGCAATGGTATATGTTGCAGGTTCCTAATTCCACTGAAGCCTATTCAAGGATGCACAGCAAGGTGCTGTGGTATCTTAACTCATTGTAGCAAGTAGTTCCCATTTCTTCCCAAGTACGGTTTGATTTCTCAAGTTTAGAATTGACACATAAATTATTACCTTGCCTTGGAGAGTCAGCTCGTCCTGGGAAACCTCTAATTAAAAAAAGGAAAAAGAAAGACTTCTCTGTTCACTGTCTACTAAGAAATGGCACTTTGCACCAGTTACTCCTGCAACGATTACCAGCGCGTGGCTTCCCCACTGTCATTTGTCACCCCTGCCGGCAGCTCTGGGATGACAAAGCAAACGGATCACCTGTGCTGCTCTTGGGTCAGGCCATGGAAAACTGTGGTACCTTCAGAGATGGTGAGGAGGCAGGGGAACCCCAGAAAGCCAGCCTCTTGCCCACCACCATCTGTGCTGCCCTCCCCAACCAGCAGATGGTACCAGACCATGCTGAGATGAGGCCACAGTATTTATGTATCTCTGAGCTCCAACTCCAGTCACGGGACTGTTTGTGCAAGTGGCAGCCCAAGGTGCAGCACGGTATCAGAAACTGGAAGCTGCTGAGCTGTAGTGCTGAGTTTGTCCCCAAGGCCTGCTCTGGTGATCATGTCTCACAAAGAAATCTGATTTCCATGTTATTTTTATTCTTACAGCCCCAAATTTAAGAAGACTACCAGTAAACCCCTGCAAACCACTGTCCATGTTAAAGAACCAAAGAGAGCTGACTGGAAAACACAGAGGAAAACAACCAGAGTTATGACAAGAAAAGAATTCAGTTAAATAACCCTTCAGGAAAATAAAAGCCACCTTTCTCAGCAGAAATAACAGAGACTCCTATTTAATAAGCTGTTGGCTCATCCTCACTGCACTCAGCACTGGAGATAATTTTGATGGGCAGGCTGCCTGCAGACAAGGCAGCAGAAGAAGGTCCTGAGCCTGTCCAGGCAAAACAGACATCATCTTCCCCATTTAGCCACTCCTTTAAACAAGACTTTTCTTCTTTCAACTCCTTTGTCTCTTCCTGCAGCACTCACCTCAAGTACACAGAAGGGATTGCTTTTGCCTTAATGAAGCCTGTGGTTTGGTTCATGCCTTTAGTTTGAACCATAAAAGACTCCCAAGTAAGAGGAGCAGTGGCAGGAATCTCTCCCTTTACCCCAACCTTGTGGCACTGTAAAGCTCACTGCTCTGCTCCTTCGAACCCCCGAGTGCTTCAGTGGTGCAGTAAATCCAGCTCCAGCGCTCACAGGATGCGCTCACAGCACCTGATGTGCTGCCCCTGCCTTTGTGCAGCACAGCAACGCGGGGGGCACAGCTCCTGTACAGCGGTGTCTCGGTCTCAGAAGGAACAAAAGCAATGCAAAGAAAAGAAGTCAGAGCTGGAGGTAACAGAGGGAACCTTTGCACTTCAGCAGGGAATTCTGACTGCCTAATTTCTTTGCTGCTTCCTCCTCTGTGATTTTCTGTTTTCTGGGCGTGCTGAAGCAGCCCACGGCAGGCTGTCTGCCACCCAAGGGTGCCTGTGTTTCCTCAGCATCAGATCCAGCTGCGGATCCGGTCTGCCAGCGGAGCACAGGGCACAGGCAGCCTGGGGCAGCGGGCTGCAAGGCACTTTAGATGGTGGAAGGTGCTGTCAGCTGCTCGCCGGAGAGACACTGAACCTTTGAATTGCCTTTTCACGACACAGTTTCCCTGATTAATGTGAGGATGTAATTTATCTCACCTTGTGATCGTGGACAAGAGATCGGGGAAGCAGATTTTACTGTGACCTACTTCCCTAAAGCAGGATGGGAAGGAGCGTTTTGCTTTGGCTTAGGAAAAACGCAGTGTTGGCTGTCAGAGCCTGTTTATGTGGGCTTAGGTTTTCATGCGGGGAAAGCAGAGCGTGGTTATTCAAGCTGGTAGGTTTATGCTGGTTTCCCGGTTTGTTTTGCCCTGTTGCTCAGACAGCTCCCTAAACCCAGCTGCCAAAGGAAGTGGTCCCCTCACCAGCTCCTGTGTGACACAACCCCTGGCACAGCGCCACAGAGCAGTAAGGCTGACACTCAGCCTGGCAAGTTACGCCAAGGATAGCGGAGGAGAAGAGGTGGTTTCCTCAGCAGCTTTTACGTAATTGATGGACAAAAAGGGAGCCTCTTAACTATATGCGTGTCTCAGAAATTGGCTTGACTAATTTGGAATTCTTGTTAGCAAGTAACAAATGAGTTCCAGAGAGGGCAGAAGGACACAATCTTAATTTCTTGTATAACATTACTGAAATACAACTGAAGTATAAAGTCAAATTCAAAAGAGATACTAAAAGCCTCCATCATGCCTAAATAAAATAACCTTTTAATTTTATGCTTCTTTTATATGCAAGATCATAATTTCAAATTACTAAAATATTTTATTTTAGAGGTGAATGCTTGTTCCCAGGACATAAGACTTACTTCCACCTAATTTAGTGGGCAATTGCTGCTTTAATTAAGAAACAATTTCTGGTCCTGAATTCTGCCTTCCCTTCAAACAACCCAGTACAATTCAGAGTTTTTAATACTTGGGCACAGAAACTGTTTTAATCAAACTGGAGTCTGTCTCATCCTCTGCAGCCTGCGAATTTTGTTTGCTTGAAAGAACTTCTTGGTCTTGGCTGGTGCTGAACAGCCCTGACACATTCAGCAACTTCAACCCTGACTCTGGCCATTCATTTTAGGGGATTTTTTGTATTTACACACCAAAATAACTGTGGGTCAGAGCTGACCCTTCTTCCCTATCAGCAAGCAATGGTGTGGAAATGCTTCAAGGCAGATGTTTTTATTGTGTGTCTCTGGCTACTTTACTAGATCCTGTTTTGCTTTTTTTTTCAGCCTGTTAAGCAACTGCCTAGAGGAACCCCACGAAGAACCACGTCTGCTCCCAGATCCCCCATAAGGGGTGCAAACGTGGGCCTGTCACCTGGGGCATGGGCCATGGCACCTTCCACTGGGCAGCACGTCAGAGCAGGAGCTGCAGGCACCTTCCCCAGGCTGCAACACCATGCATGGACCTCCAGCTGACTCCAGATTTTACCCTTCATAGATACCAGGCTCACTTCAGCTGACTCAATATAATTGAACCAGTCTTCTCAAAATGTTATATATTGATTAATGAGTGAATTAAGCCATTGAATTCTGGCTTCCTGACCCCTCCAAAGTACAGCTGCTGAACTGTTACGGTTTTAATTGTCTTCTGCTTGGTTGCATAAAGGAGTTCATGCTGGTGTTTGCCATGCTTGGGGACCTACTTTGGAGTGGCGTATTTTGATTACTCTAGCAAGATGCAGTTACTTGCTTTTTTCCTGACTAATACATTTTATGAATCTTCCCTGCTGTTAATAAACATAGTGGTGTTTAATTATTGAGACATTTCACAAAAATGCTTTTGAGAGGAACACAAATTTTATGTTCTGACTAAATAATTAAACATTATGCAAATGTTTGCAACCCCAGTATTCTGGTTATGCAAAACAATACTTGGATGATGGTCTTGTTTGCACACTGAGTTAGTATTGTTGGGCTTTAATTAGCAGCAGATACAGTATTAAAAATACAAACAGGTTTTAACGAAACAGGATGGGCACAACAGTAAGACTGAGGGCCAGCCACACTCTGTATGATGGTGAGATGTGTTTCCCCCAAGAACCACATGCCATCCCAATTCTGCTCCCTGGGAAGAAAAGCCACACTCTTGCACCTGGCAACCTCATCTAAATGCAGAGGAAGAGGAGACATAGCCTGCAGCATGGGAGGGGTAGGGTGGAAAGCCATTGCTTTCCACACAAGTCCACCACTTCACCTGTGCCCAATGTACGTCTGCTTTGTCCTTGCACTTTTCCCCCTTCAGATCTGGTGGTCAGGGACAACACACAGCCCTTGATGGTTTTAAGGTTTAATTATCCATAAAAAGGAGTCATCCTTGGAACATGTCAGTACACATGTACCTAACTCTGTAACCTGTAATCACCTTAAACCCAAAGGATTCTGCATGTGTCAACCCTCTCTTTTGTTACAGCTTTGTTTCTCTCAGAATAGGAATAACAGCAGTATTATGCATGACGTGCAATATGCTAGTGATACAGGTGTTGCAGTTCTCAAACTCGTCATCACTGACATGGTACAAACTTCAGAAAGGGTTTATTAATTGCTCAGTGTGCTCCATCTGCCAGCGGTACTTTATGGCTTTGATTGGAGTCTACTTCTGACCCCGGTCCCATTCACTCTCATTACCTGTGCATTTGGTGGGTGGAAAGAGCATTTTGTCCACGTGGCTGCACAGCAGGTGGGATCACACTAGGAGCTATCATAATGAAAAATACTTTTGGGGAATAAAATACAATATCAACATACTGTTCTTAAACTGCTGGTTTCCCATTGTGTGCCAGGAGAGTAATCTACAGGCAATTGAGAGGAGGCTGAACACCTAGTCTGCATGCAGAGATGGGAATCTAAAGCTTCTTTTGAATCAGTGAAGAAAGAAATACACTGCTTCATTAAAAAATGCATGTCTTCAGTGTCCTTCCTGGGGGAGGGAGCTGTCTAATAGTCCCAAAGCTCTGATGTTATTACTATGATTTTTCTTGCCTGTTGGAGCTGCAGCAGTGCCTAGCTTCTTGCTACTTACATTTATTCCAGCTATACAGGTAGGGCTCCTGTCTGACTAAGGTTCATTTCTCTTTTTCCTAAAACCATGGTCTAAAAAATCCTAAGACCTGATAAATTGCACTCATTATTTTTAAATGCCATGAAGAATGCTCCTGTCCTACCTGTTTTCCTTGCCACCTACCATCCTCCACTACTGCTTGGATAACTACAGGTTTTCTTTGTGGGGAGGAGATGGGATTCTAAATTGGCAGAAAGATAACGCTCAAATGAAAGAAACATCACCAAAGCCTTTAAGACCAGTGAGAATGACTTAATACAGCCTGGATCCCTGCTGCGACAGGGCAAAGCATGAGATCTTTTCATTACAGCAGAGCAACAGCTCTGCTAGTTTAAATGGAGAGTGGCTTTGATAATTATTTTCAGTTCTGCAGTTCACAGGCTCACAGGGATTGTCTTGACACTTGCTGTTTCTTGGAGGAATACAAGTTAATGTTAATGATACGTACTACAGGTAAGTCAAGCAAGGGGATTTCAAGATAGAATTCTGTTACTCATTCTCTCACCCCTGCCCAAATGAGCTGCTGAGAGAATCACTCAGGCACACACCTTGGGTTCAAATAACAGCTCTCATCCTCCCTGGGCTGGATTTGAGTCTACTGGTCCATGGTCCTGCTGCAATATGGAATGACATACACAGTGATTATGCTGTTCAGGGTGAAATTTACACCAGGTAAGTTGATGGGGAGACCAAAAGCCCTACTAATGATTTGGAATGATCATAGGATTTGAACTTTTTACCCATATCTGGTGTGATCTGGGGCTGGACGTCATTAGAAGGATGCATGCTGAAGGATCATGCCTCATTAAGGTGCTGATGAATCTGTCTCTTCTTCCCTTCATACCAGTGTAAATGGGCTCTACAATTTCTGGCTTTTCTTCACAATATTGGTACAGGATTATGAAAGCAAAGCAGTTGGAGAAGACAGAAGAGTGGCACAGAAAAGAACGGAAGGTGGAGTAAGGAAGGTACAAGATCAAGGGCTGTGCTGCTTTGCCCCTTGAGGCAATGCTGACTCAAGTGTTGGTGGGCCACAGGTGATCACTGCAGTTAGTGCAAATGCTCACCCAACCATCATCTCCAGCATCAGGTTCCACATACACAATTTTGGCTGGGAATTAGGTCACCAAGCATGAATGCATACGGTCATACAGCTAGGGTTGTTCATGGACATACAGCTTGCTTCATGCTTGAAAACAATCCATCTATTAACTTTTTGCTGCCCAACCCCCAGTTGATCTTTTGCAGTGAGAAGGAATCTTCATTCCCTGCCCTGTACTGTCTCTAGGGGCAAAAAATGTGGACCAAGTTCATCCTAGTGCTTCCCCTCTGCAAAGAAAGAGGTCAGGTGAGTGCAAAAAAGCACAGGAAGCTTTCCTCTTGCTCCTCCATCTACAGAGCTCTTGTCATAATGTGGCTTTTTGCAGGCTGTTGACTCCCATCAGAAACAGCATAAAGTGAAGGGATGTGGCAGTAAATGCTTTATTCCCGTTTAGTCTGCAAAGGATGTCCAGATCTGCCCTTCAGTCAGCAGTGGAAGGAAGAGACACCCACTTATCAGACATCTCCTGGGTGACAGGGCAAGAGTAGGAGGGAGCTACTTGCCCCGGCGTTGTATTTTAGCCAATATTCTGGTATCTGGTTTTGAGTCTTTAATATCTGTTCTAACAAAGAGGATTGAACCATGTCCTGCACACCCCCACCTTCCTGTGGGAAGGATGATTGGTGATGAAGAGGCAGGCTGGGTTAGACAAGAGGAGAGGTGAGACAAAGACTAATGGAAAGACTAATGTGCAACCAGCCCATTCTTTGGCAGGGGAGTCTGTGCCAGAAATCTGGAGTATTAAGTGGGAGTTTGTATCTCTCGGCAGTCATAAGGTGAGATCTGCATTGGTTTTGCAGAATTTAGCTCAGGTTTTACGAATCTCCACATCTTTGGAAAATATGCTAGAGCCTTAATTGTCCATTATTCAGGTATTTGGGCATTTGCACTGGGTGGAGCTAGAAAATCTTCATAGTTCATAACAATTCTGCAAAAGTAATTAAGAGTTATACAGGAGTCATAGTCTCTCTCAAAGCTTCATCTACTAGTGAGACAATGTGTTGAATTTTGACAGACCCTTCTAAAATACCTTATTTTAGCCTGTGCAAGTTGTCTTGGATTCTTTCCCTGTGCTGTCTGAACCTATATTTAGTTTTGCTAGGAAAGAGTGAAAGAGGCCTTCAGAAGAAGACCTTCAGAAACCTACACTTGCTGAGGACCTAGTTCAAACTTAGCTTTAACTGCAGGTTCCCAGCCGTCAGTGCACCATCCACCAAGTTACCCCGAGGTAAGTTAAAGAAAACATCTTCACAGCATGTTTCGCTTACAATGAAGATGTCCAATTTGTGACGTCTAGTTATGAAAACTTCCCTGACAATTTTTCTTTTAATTGTAGGAGAGATGTACCATGCAGTAGGCAAGTGGAAAATGAGCTGGCAATCAAACCCCTTAATTCTTAATGGGATTTCCTTTTGCATGGACTACCTCTTCAGTACTAACTGCATCTGACTGCTCTTTACCGAGGCCCTGGACCTCAGGTACCGTCAGCAATACTGGCACAATACGAACTTCCCAGTTTGCAGGTTCATGTTTATGTAATAGTACAAATGCGTTTAAAAGCCTCCACCTTCAGAAGGAGATGAATAAATATAAATGTTCATCACCTCTGAGCATATGGCAGAGGCATTTGCAGCTCAACAGAATCTCCACAGAGAATAAAATGACAGTGATGTGGGGTGAGGGTAAAGAAACATGGACTCGATGATCTTAAAGGGTTTTTTTAACCTAAACGATTCTATGATTCTATGAGTTTAGAGATCAGGCTCTGTTCCTACCTCCCCAAAAGACTTCCTGGACAGATTATTTGCTCTCTCTCCCACATCAGTTTTTATCTTGTTAAAGCAGAACAAAAAATTACCTACTGGTAAGGATGGCATCATCACACCTGATTTCTTAGCAAGACACAGTTATGTGTGGAGAAACAGCATCACGACATATAGCAGAAGATTATCTCATAATATAGGCACAGAAAAGACTGAATACAGATTACCTAAATGTGGCAGCTTTTGGCTACTAGGCATTTGTATCTACAATTATGTAATTTTCTACATTGCTTTACTTGTTGAGTATTAGCACTGCAATACATGATACACAACTCACACATTAAGACAGAAACTCTACATCTAGCAGTTTTGTGTGTAAAATAAGTTTACAATAGTACAAACCAGAAACTGTATTTTGCAAACCAGCTCAGACATTGAAGCATTCATTTGCTTCAGTTTATGTATGTAAAATTATGATGAGATCTGAATGTGCACGAGTAGGAAATCTGTGTGAGATGGGAAAATATTCTGTATTGTCATGCACACACCATTTTACCTAGTCACAGGGAGAGGATGGAAAACCCCTCTCCTTCATCCCTTCCCTTCCCATGAGCCTGGTCTCCTTCTCCCTGCCATGGTGCCAGATGAAGACCTCAAGTCTTCCCTGTGCTGTGCCACAATTTCAAGCCCAGCTCCTCAGCCCACCAGGTTTAAGAAGGTGTTTGAAGGGCAGTTGGTTTTTCCTTTCCTTAGCCATGTGCTGTAGGGATGGCATGTGGTCTTATGCAGGAGACAGCCTGGGGCACAGACCAGCTGCAAGGCCAACTATGGCCAGTCCTTCCGTGGTACACACTGGGTGTCTTTATGCCCCTCTGTGTTTATTGTGGATACAGGAGTATAGGGAACGCCCAGCAGAAACACAGTTTCACTGAGCAAGGTACTCGGCAAAAAAGATTTGGTCATGAAAGGCTTGCAGTTGAAAAAAGCAAAACTGAGGTGAAATGGAGGTAGAAGCACCGAGAGGCATCTGCTCTGTTAAAAAACAAGGTTAAGTGGCAGGCTGGGAATAAACCCTATCTCTGAGAGAGGATTCAATTTTCAGTTGGGAGACACAATTTTCAGATGGCCATTTTTCAGCCAAACAACCGTTCAGATTTTTGCTGCCACTGCCAAACACCTCTACTTTTTTTTTTTTTTGCATTTTCCAGTGCCTGGGAAAGCCAGAACACAAGCACAGTGACATGCAAGGACAACTGTATTGTGCTTCTGAGCAAGTCAGGAAAACTGCCTGGATAAAACAAGCTCCAAATCTGATGAATGGCAACAACCACACAGCCCTGTAGAAGTTGACGGCCCAGATGTGCCAGAAACAGCCACTGCAACATATGTGAAATTACAGCAGGCCTGAAGCATCTTTTGCCACTTTATCTTTGATATTTAGGTAATACCTTAGCAAAAATTTCCCAGCATGAAATTTTCCCTTTGTTGAAATATGATTATATATTTCTCTCTTGTGTTTTTTATTGCCTGCTGGTAAAGAATAGCCATCTCCCTAGTCTTTTTTTTTTAATTCCAGCAACCAAAGATGGAACACTAAGGATTTAAACTTCTTGTATTTTTAAAACACTTTTCCCTCACAGGTCTCCCCCATTACGGGTTGTTAGAGCATTTGCACCTTAATGCTCTCCTTCAAACACAGTTTTGGGAGCTTGGGAATGCTTAGTCTTCTCTCATTTCAGACTGATGCTCCAGTTGAACAGCAGTGGCTGCAGCATGGAAGAATAACTCAGCAGGAAGGAAGAATTCATAAATCTGCCAGCATTAAATATTGTTCAGTCCTAAAAGGGGGCTGCAACCCTAACCAGAAGAAAGTGAGGGTATAGTGTGCCAGCCAAATTGCCCCAACTCCTCTCCACTGGCAGCTGCAGCATTTTCCTTCACTGTGCACTTTATCCACGCATCAAGCAGCAGAATATGCCAAGAGGCATTTGATTATTGCTGCAGTGGGTCAGATGAGGGCAATGTTGAATTTCTTTTCCGTCTTGAACTTTGCCTTCTTTCTCAAGAAACTAACTTAAGAGGAAGATGTCAGAGGAACAACCACATCACACTTACGCTATTGTTTGGGGAAATTAATAGTTAATTGGATACTGTCAAGCTCCAGTCGGTAAACCCTCCTAATGCAAACGTTCAGTCAGTGAAAGGACAAAAAGTAGGAAGGCTCAAACAGTCCTCCTGAAATTACTGTCATTATACTCATCTTGTAACCGAGTCCTTTCTTCAGCAGACTAAGCTCTCCTAACAAAAGGACTTTTATGTGAAAATGTCTCCGCCAGGATTTTTTTCCAGCACAGAAATGCAAAAATTCATATCCCTAAGCAACACTAATCTATTAGATGCAAACAATGGTGCCTTTAATGTTTTTAACGCGTTTGGATTTCTACAGAAAATTCTGCCGTAGATGCGTTTGTGTGCATGAGGATGTGCGTGCTCTAATTTTTGTTTGAAAGTTACTGTGCTGAATTTGTTTTTCAATAAAAAATCCACTTCATTCCACTTCTTTGTAAAAGGGAAGATTGAAGCACGCATTTGCATAATAAATTCTCATCATTCAATGAATAAAATCACAGAACAGCCTGAGTACCAAGACCTTGCAAACTTCTCCTGAGCTTGTTTCTTGCACGCTTGCCTGAGTTGCCACAGCCCCTCTCTGGGATCCTTGAGAAACACAACAAAATCACTGAGGGCCACTGTGCAGGTACCCCAATGTGTAAAAATACTGTAACGTGTTGAAGCACTGGTAAGAAAAAATGAAAGCATATGGAGACGTGTTAAGTGCCGCTCTTCAGACAGAAGAACTAGCAGGATTTTTCCAGAGTTTGTAAAGTTCTAGGGGGGAACTATCCCACTATGTCTAGCATAAGAGCCTTAACAGAGGGTGAAAAGCCACAGGTTTCCTGGAGAAGCTGTGGGTGTCCCGTGTGTGCAGGGGTTGGTGGCCGGGCTGGATGGAGCTCTGAGCAACCCGACCTGGGGCAAGGCGTCCCTGCCCACAGCAGGGGATTGGAACTACATGGTCTCTAAGGTCCCGCCCAGCCCAAACCACTCCATGAGTCTGTAATTCCATGGAGAATAAAAACGTGCTCTAAGGACTTTGTCTGAATTAGGTGGAAGACAAGAAGAAAAGGGGAAGCAATCAAATCTGTCAGAAGGAAGGCTGCTAGGTGGTTAGCACTGCCCGGCAGGAGACAGCTCCCGTGAGGCAGCTTGGATCCCACCCTGTGCTGGGTTTACTGGGAGCGTTCAGACCCCGAAAGATGCCGGGGATTCCTGGAACACATCAGAGGTACCGCTGCAGACAGAGGGCGATTTACCGAGCAGGAACATCACAACCCCGAACAGCGAACCCACAGAGCAAAGCTGCCCTGACTTTCTTTCTCTAAGGAGCCCCTGGAGGAAGCCGCGGTGGCTTCCGCAGCCCCAAAGCCGCCCGTGTGCGAGCGGCCCGTGGGCGGCCCGTAACCCACAGAGCGGGGCTCTGCACACAGGGCTCATTTACGGGTGTGAGGCAACAAGCCGCTCTTTAATCCCCGCAGCTCTGGCAGCTGTTTACTGCCGCGGCGTCAACTCAAAGGTGAAATTCATGACTGTGTCTCCTTGCCTCTGGCGGGCACCGCCACACGCGCTCTGTGTGGCACCGGGGGGCAGGCGGAGCGCCCGCCCCGCAGCAGGCCGGGGCTCGGCCCTGAGGGGGGCAACTTCAGGTGCACCTCCTGCAGCCGGCCGCGGGGCAGCGAGCGGCCAGGCGCTGCCGCACCTAAGCCCTTCCTGGCGCTCTCCCGAAACCATAACCCTCCCATCGTCCCCCTCCAAAAGCACAGCCTATAAAGGGGCCAGGCTGCGGAAAGCGCAGCACTGTGAGCACACCCCTCGCCCGAGCGGGGGGAGAAAAACATTAGGCGGCCGCCAGTCCGCGCCATTTATAGCCGCGGCAGCCGAGAGTGACAGGCAGCCCAGCCAATGAGCGGCGCCCGGCCAGGCGGTGCCCATTGGCTGCCGGCGAGGGGCGGGGCGGGGCGAAGGGCGGGGCCGGGAGCGGGCGCGCC
>VXBX01003745.1:88098-151139 GCA_013400415.1 Scytalopus superciliaris | reverse complement strand
CCCCGCCCGCGGTGCCCCCCTGAGGGCTCTGGGGCACAGCCGGCCCCCTATCCCCCTGCCCGCGGTGCCCCTCTGAGGGCTCTGGGGCACAGCCGGCCCTGCCCTGTGCTCGGGGCTCCCTGGGGCCCGTCCGGCAGAGTTTGCCGTGCCCCCGCCGCCCCGGGCTCCGCGCAGCCCCCCGTCCGCCGCTCTCCCTCCCTCTCCCTCCCTCCCTCAGTGCCTCCGTGCCCGCCAGGCTCGCCCTCTGCCGCCCGGCAGAGCTGCCCGTGCCCGGCTCCCCGCGCTGCCTTTTCGCTTCCCGGTCGAGGCAGCCGCGGCAGGTCCCGGCTAACTCGGGACGGTGCCCGGGGGCAGCCGATCCCCCTTCCCGGGTTCCGGGGCTCGGGAAGGCGGGTTGCTGCGCGCCGCGGGGGGTGCTGGAGCGCGTCAGGGAAAATGAGGTGGAAAAACCCCCGTCTTGCGAATCCCCGCCACCTTTTCCACCTCGCTGGCTTTTACTCGCGTGCCATGCCCCCACGCCTTCCCGAACAGCCCTGTCAGGGCAGCGCTGCTGCCGCGGGAGGTGCTTTCCCGCCCGCCCCGCAGGATGGGGTCTGCCTCATCCTCCCGCAAGTCTGGCGCCCTTCGTGCTGTGATCCTGCACCAGCCAGCCCTCCGGCAACTACGTGAAGAGCCTTTGCAGGCGCACTGAGGTGTATCAGCTTGTATGGCTTGCGGTTGGGGATATGCTTTGTATGTATTTTGGGAGTGTCTGGATACATACAGAAACTTACTGGTTTATTTATGACGTGATTCAGTAGGGTGCTGCTCGGCATCCGGGAGGTGCTGGTGCCTTCAGCATCCAGCTGGGCCATTCGCTTCGGTCTGCAGTGGGAAAGGGTCCGGTCATAGCGGTGCTGGCAAATTTCACAGGCTTCATCTGTCTCGTTATACCCTATCATACCGTCACCTCAAGGCTGGATTGCCCCTCAGTTAGATTTGTTTAGATTGTGTTGTAAATTATTGAACAAACCTCAAGTGACCACCTGGGAGTTAAATAATTTATGTGCATCTACGCATATGTTTCTGCTGGTTTAGCTATATGCATTTTTAAGAGCTGGAACGGGTCTGGTTCATGCATGGCCTTGATGTATGC
The DNA here is from genome assembly GCA_013400415.1 of Scytalopus superciliaris. Lineage (NCBI taxonomy): Eukaryota > Metazoa > Chordata > Aves > Passeriformes > Rhinocryptidae > Scytalopus > Scytalopus superciliaris. Next base: position 150,004 of record VXBX01003745.1, on the reverse strand, counting down.
AGTTTGATACAGTGAAATGCTTGAATAGTCATCTTAGTACTGCTGAGCTGTAGCCGAGCTACTGGTTCCTATGCTAAGAGGAGTGATTACAGCACCCAAAGAGCAGGATGAAAGCAGAACCAGCCAACTCAGACTCATGATAATTATTGATTTGACACAATCTTGTGCGTGTTCACTGCTAGTTGAATCTTGTTGCTACTGTTCTTACTACTTTTCTGTTTTCTGAGTTTTTTGTAGATTTGAATAGCACAGTGAGAGGCCCTGATCGCAACATCTTGATTTTGTTGCAGCAAATGTAAAAGCAATGCCCATGTTTTTGGCAGGGCACACAGTTCGCTTTCCTTGCATTATCAGATAAGATTTCTGCTTGCCTGGTTGCCCTCTCTTGTTTGCATGTTGGACCAGCTGTCAGTTGCCCCCACTGGGATAATCCATCTAGCTTGCAGCCTAGTCCTTTGTGCACACCTGAGCTGCTCCAGAGATTTCTGACTCATGCTAAAATAATGGGAAAAGTAGATTGCAGTTTAGGCATCCTTGCTTCAGAGACACTTTAGTTGAGTTAAATTGTTGGTGTCATTGATCTTGTGGGTATCCTAGTTGCTTATTCTGGTAGTCAGGGAATCACCTGAACTTCTGAAATTCATGTAGGCAGTCCTTATAAAACCTTGGGATTTGAGATCTTTGCCTTTCTTTGCTATTAAACTTCATCCAGACTTTTATCTTCTCACTGGATTACTATTGCCTACCATTCTGGCTTTTATGATGTCCATCTCCTATGCAAAGTGCTTGTACTGATATTTCCTGGCATGCTGGGCTCTCTGTGTTAGCTTTCTATAGGTGTCTCAGTTGTCTTTCTCTCTCACTGTGTTGAATTGAAGTTTCTGTTATCCTAAGGCCTTTCACAGTTCTTTCTGCTCATTATTTTATTTCCTACTGAATTTTACCATCCACTGTGTCTGCTTCCCACATACTTGCATTTTCTCCCTTCCTCATAGCTACTATGAGCTCTTGGAGTTAACGTTTAAAGCCATAAAACCTCTCTGCACAAAGTTCCTCAGAAGAAGGCATGCTGTTAACTTCATAGGTGAGGTAATTGTGGTCCAAAGATAAACACTTTCTGTGAGGTGGCTGTTGTGACTGAGATTCGAACACCTGAGCGTGTAGGTCTGCCACTTTGTTGTTCTTTTCCATTCTTTTGTTAATCATGCCTATTGGTTATGTCTTGTTTTGCAAGCTCTCTGGTAAAGGTAATGTGTGCTGTGATACAAGCTTGGGAAGAGTAGTTCAGGTTTGACTGGAATGTCTTGGTACCGTAATAATAAAAAGTATTTTTCCCCCTCTTGTTCTAAATGCAGCAAGGCAAGAAAGTGACAGAGATTGCTTCCAAGGAAAATTCAGACTTAGTTATTTATTGCTGAGTAATATACTTGTATCAGATGTAGTTTATAGTGGGGAAAAAATACTGGCAGTGCCTTGAAAGAATGTTGACTGCTAAGGTTTGAAGTACTGTAAAGGATGATTTAATGCTTTAAAAACAAATCTCTCCTCCTCTTTTGTTTTGAGTTGGTTAATTTATTGCCCTGTGTTCTCTTTGTCTTGCTTAGTTAGGATAGGATGATTAGATGTTGGCTGTGTTTGGCCAGTTGAGGATCTTCTGATCCTAGAATATGAAACCTTCCTCAGGGATAAAACTGAGCTGTAGGTAACTTATGGTTTACCCTTATGCCTGTGTGGTGAAGATAGAGGAGGGATACAGTCATATCATGGCTTTTTGTGGGGCTTTTGGGTTGTTGCCAGTTGGTATAGATTGAGCAGTCTCTACATGTGTGACTGTAGTCTGTGCTTTAGCTGCAGCTGAGATAGAAAAAAATTGGTTGTGGATGGCTCAAATACTCTTACACTCAGCAGAGAAAGATGATGGATGCAGGTTTGTAAATTTTGTCTCTCAATTTTTGGTTCTGCTGCTGCAGTTGCATGGGGCCCTCCCTGCTTTCAGAGGGGTTTTGTTGAAGTGAGAACTGAAGAGTGGGGGCCTTGAGTTGCTGCTTCCTGAAGGCAGCTCTTGTATCAGTTCATTACCTGCTGGGTGACACATCACCTTGCCTTGAGTTTACAATAAAATTGTAACATTGATGATGTGTTTGTCCTTTAATGACCAAATTCTTCTGAAATACGGCTCCCCTAGACACAAGCAGTCTTAGAAAAGGGACACATTCCTCTAATAAGTTCTGTTCTCTGAGCTGATACTGAGGCAGCAAGAGTGAGGTGCACGTAAGACACAGCAATGAGCCTGTAGTGTATTTCATTCAGTTCTTGAGAGATGCTTGTAAATTTTTGGCATAATCTCTTAAATTTTGTTTCCTTTAAACAGGACTGGAAGAATAAGGAGAAGTTTGATTGATGAGAACTCTAAGAAAGCATGCAGCTGTTTGGAATGGATTGATTTATGATACCTCTGATATGTGAGAGCTACGTTTTGTGCCGCTATTGTCCAGCTGCTGCTGGTGGACTTCAGCTGACTTCACTGCAGCGAGCCCAACAGACAGGTCCTCATCACTAACAGAACATAAACAAGTGTGATGCTGAAATGAGATGAGGCTCCGCAATGGAACTGTGGCCACCGTGTTAGTTTTCATCACTACTTTCCTCAGTTTGTCCTGGTATACTGCATGGCAAAATGGGAAAGGTAAGTAACAAGCTCCAAACCCAAACTGACCTTCACAGGGCTGTGTGGCTGTGTGCTGCTGCTGTATGAGAGCAAGCTGTAAATTGCTTGTTGACTAGCTCTGCTGCAGAGGGTACTGCCTTGGTGAGCAATAAACACCTGCTAGTTGGTTCAGGAAAATTAGCTAGGAGTGATCCTGGTTTAAAAGGAAAAAAAAACTGTACCTGAAAAAAAAACCACAAATGGTGCTGTTGGAGGAATGGGTTGGTCAAAACTGAATAGTTGTGGTTTGGTTTTTTTTTTTTTCCCTGATTTATGATTGTTAGAAAACCATATGTTTGCTTTTGATTCATGGTTTATTTATTTATTTACCCATGTAACATATGGCCAATGGACCTGACTAGAGAATGTTATTTTTGGTGCTGCTTTCTGTCTTCCCTGATGATTTAGTGATGGCAGTGGCAAACTGCCAATCAACACTGTTGAAAGACTTTTCTCACTATCTTTGAATGAAATTTAAAATACTTTTTGTCAGAGTATCATATAAGAAATTAAATAATATGAACAAATCTACCAAGTAATGGGAAATGAATCTATTATAACAGCGTAAGCAATTTAAAGAAAATAATTAAGTAACTCCTGTGTGTAGTAGCCTTTTACCTTTTCATATATTTTTGATGTTACTGCATTCCATGTGAACCCTGAAAAATTCATTTTTTCTAAGGGTTGGGATTGTTTACTAAAAGTAAGATGTTTTGTCCTTCAGTAAAGCAAATAAACTTGTTCAGCAATGCTTTCTAGAAGAAGAAAGAATTGGTTCTTTTATTTTATAAACATTTGATCTCTTGAAAAATACTGGACTGTGTCCTTCAAAGATCAAGTAATTTTAAAAACTAATTTTGTCTTCAGTGATTGTTTGTTCTGATTGTTATGCTGAGAGTATAATCTTCACTTGTGCCTCAGGTCCAATAAGAGGAAGCTGAGAATACTGCCTGTTGTAGCACAGCCAGCTTGTAACCCTTATTTGAGTAGAAAAGAAGTAGATAAGTTTTGTGTCATAGTGACTTTTTTTTTCCCCCATTGGACACTTGTGGGAGAAGCAGATGCCTTGTGGTGTGATCTCTGCTGTAGCAGTTGGTTGGTAGACTACCCTTCTGAATGCAGGCAGCAGCAAAAAATGTCAGCTTTTCAAGGTTGTGGTAATATATAGATCTTTTAATTGGACAGCAGAAGTGTAGATGTGCCAAAGACAGACAAGAAAAGGGTATCTGAATAGCACTGTAAGGAGTATTTTCTTCATTCTGACTAATACCAAATTTGGTAGTTATATTTTTATTAATTTCTTGCTGAAGAACCTCATAAGAATTCTGCTTTCACTTCAGCGGAGACAGATACCTATGAAATTCTTTGTCATGTTTGTTTTTGTTTTTTTTTCTTTCTTACTTGATACACAATTTACATGTCTGGTTCTCTTTTATCAAAGTGTAACACAAGGAAAAGGCTCTGTTAACAGAAATTAATAAAAATCTGCTGTTTGGAGAGTACCAATATATATGGCACTTGGTGACAATTTAAGTGTTTGTTAGTCAGACTTGTTTTTTTTACACTTTTTTTCCCATCCGAATGCTTAGACTCAATACTTCCTTAGTGTTGGTATAAAATCTCTGCATTTATCCTCTTCAAATCTTGCTGTTGAGCATTAAGGTGGTAATTTGTTAAATAAAAATCAGTGTAACAAGACATCAGTAATGTGTTAATTAATCATAAATCACGGTTGTGAAACTGATGTCTGAATTGTGCTGAAGGTGTTGCTTCAGAAGAAGGTTAAACATAGAACATTGTTTTTTAAATTTTGCACAGGTTATCCAAAGTCAAAGCAGATTTGAGTTAGTTTAGTATCACATTTGCAATCAAGACACCAATGGAAAAGATTCAGAAACTGATGATAAATATTTGCTAAGGTTTTTTGTCCAGCTTGATGTAATTTTGTGTTTGTTTAGTAAGCCTTGTGGGATAGTATTTTAATTAATTGATAAGGTTTTCATTAAAAATTTTTTTTAGTGGCTCAGTTTGAAGCAAACACGGTGCTTGATGTTCCCATGCACTGAAGGACCATGGGGAGTCACTTACTTTCATTTTCATGTTTTGTTATTCATTACATTTATATTGCATTTAGATTCCTGTAAGTTTAAGTCTTCGGATAGCCAAGTAAATCTATTGTTGGAAAGGAAAATATTATTTACACTTTCTGAAAGATAAAGCAATCCCCCTAAAATTTCTCAGTGATAACTAAAACAGATTTTGGTTTTTAAATCAGAAGCATAGTGCTTTTTTTTAACAGCCCTAATCCAGTCTTCAGGTGATGTTTATTTAGAAATAAGATCTTGGATAATTATCACTTAAAATGAAGAATCATTTGGAGAATACCAATAAGGCTGGGATTATATGATATTTTTGAGGATCATGTCTTACAAATATACCTAGTTATAGTCTATGCAGAATAGGATTTAGACACTTCAAACAGATACAGGCTTTGGTACTGCTTTAAAGTGTAAAAACTTGTCTCTGCAGAACAGTGCTTTACAAACTTTAAGGATATGCTGAAAAGTTGTCAGGAGCTGAAGGAATTACTCTGAAGTACCAGCACTGAAAACAGCATGGCTTTAGCTTACTCTGTGGTCTGATTATGTATATAACATTTCACCATGGCCAACTGCATATCTTGCTTTTAAAGGTAACTCTGTTTGAAGAAGGTTGACTGAAATATCCCTGGTTGTTGGAGAGTCTTCAAAATTAGCCCAAGATCTTTGTCACTTTCTGAACCTCATGCGATGTATAGTAGCAGTGGAATTATAAGGAAGCAGAACAAGCCCTGAATGCACATGGGAAAGACCTCTCCTGGGGGACTCTTGAACAGCAGTTCTAAGGCCTCTTTCTGAAGTTAAAAATGAGCTGTGGTTAGCATAAATAAAGTAGATGTTTGAGATAAAAATTACAAAATGCTGATTACTGTGGTGCCCAGAAGGACCACTTTTAAAGGATCTGCAGTCACTTCACATATACAGTTAGTTCAGTGTAAGATGTCCTTGAACTACTCCTAAGACTGAGCTCTTATGCAAGGAATAACTTTATGCTTTGCACCATCTCGTTTGACTGAATCCTGCTTTGTGGTACGACTGACCTGCTCAGGGTCATGGGTCTTCACGACCTCATTTGTCAGCTCTAGGAATGTGTGGGGTTTTTATCCTAAAGGCACTGCTCTTAAGAAGATCTAACCATTGCAGATCACTACTGCATACCTATTACACCAGTCACAAGAATTGCATAAAAACTGTTGTATGATATGTAGAGAATGTATGCTTTTTAATGTGACTATTGGTCTGAGTACATAATGTTCCAGGAGGAGCACTATGTTCCACAATGCTCAAGAACCAAAATGGAAATGGGAAGGAAAGTGAAGAACTTTACTGAGTTAGGGCAAGCAAGGTAGGATGAAATTCAAGCATTTTTTCATTTAAAGTATGAAACTTTTGTTCTTGGCCAAAGGCAGTTGTTGGCAGTGTCTCACATCACTTTGAGAAGGCATTTGGCTGCCTGAAGTGGTGAGAACAGGTATGGAATATATATTGTGAAAATCTAATGCAATTTAGCCCTTCAGGATTGGCTAAGTGATGTCATTTTTGTAGCGCTCTGAAAACAGTAGTGTATTTCATCATTCTCCTTTAATGATAAAGAGTTACTTGGAAAAGCATCTAGTTTTCGGTTCCTCCAAGGGTGTTGTCATAATTGTAGAATTTCCTCACTGTACAAGGTTGGCTAATTTTGGTACAGTGTTATCTATTCACATATGAAGACCTCTAAGAGAACTTTTAGTTTTGAGATATTTAAGCTAGCTTCCTAGTTTGCCAGATATTCACTCAAGTAATGAAGGTTCGAGCTGCAGTTTTCTTTTAAGCATGGCATCTTCTCTCATTTGGAGAGAAAATGGCCTGGGTTTTATAATAAAACTGTTGTCCTCTCTCTCTGGCTGTTTTCATAAAATTAGAATTACAGTCGTTTCTCAGCCACAATAATCGTAAGTGTTCAAAAACATCTAAACTTAGCAACAAGGATAAGAAAACCTAACTGAGAAAACCTAACAAAAAAACCTCAGCCAATGGTGGAAAATTTTGGGGTAAGAACCAAGAATATTTATTCCTGGAGGAAGAAGAGTCTTAAAGAAAGAACCACAGAGGAAACAAGACGAGGACAGAATCTCTCTCCCTCTTCTTCCTCCTCTTCCCCCTGGCTTTCTCTGTTTTTCCCCCTTGGTGGTGGTTATACAATATTCTCTTTTAAAAAAGGTGAGAAATATGAGAGATACATGTAAGTATTTTGCAACCATAACCTACCTTAGTTTATACTTTGATCCCAAGAGAAGCTGTTATTCAAGTGAATGCTGCTAGAGCCTTCTGGCTGCATATTTTGATTTTCAGAGTTATGTGCTGATTTCCCACTGATGTGAGTTAAGACCAATCAACCAAAAATGTTCAGTGGACTACAAACCGGGAAGAATGAAGGCAAGGGAAAGGATGGACTTGTATGCTAAAGTAGAAAGTGTTATAACGATTTATGCCAGTTTGGAGAAAAGAGGTTGCTCTCATTTGTGTTAAATAGAAAGGAAATGTTGGTTTCCTTTGGAAATTCTGTTGCAGATCTTACAGGAGCTGAAATTAAAGGAAATAGGAGTTTGCTTTTTTACACCAACACGTGAATGTTACTCTGGTCTTTATATGAAATACACTTCAAACTTGTTTTCAACAACAGATTGGCCTGTAGCTTATTGATATTAAAAATAGGAAATGAATTTCATTAAAGCTGGAATGTAGGTTTGGAATGGTTACTGAGAGTCCTGTGCAGGTAGTGAGCACACTGTCCCTGGTGAATAAAGCAGAAGAGGTATATATCCTGGCTGCTCAGGGGGGCAGTGGTTAGGTCTGCACTATCTTTGTGTGTGTCTCACGCCTTTGCACCAGAACTCCTCTGGCACCAGTGATTTTTGGAGAGCTGCAGTGAAAAGGGTTGCTACCGAAGGGGCTTTTGCAGCAATGCCTTGTTCCTGGCTTCTATTTTTTTTTCTGTGTTCTGCTAGCCAGCCTAGCTCAGCAGTTTATGGGATTGTAAAACTCGGTGGCTACCAGAACATTTAATGTCATGTGGTTCAGCCAACACCTTGAGATGCTACTGTTGATTATGGCCCAGTTAGAGTTGGAGGAAGGCCATACTTTTGCTCAGTATAACTTCTCTTAATACTTCTTCAGGCTGAATCTTCTATGCTTGCATGATTTTCCAAAAAGCTGATTGCTGCTCACATCCAGAAATTGTCCTGTGATTAATTTAGCCAAGCCAGGAAAGACAAATGAATCTGACACAGCTGCTCATACCCTACTGTAAGAGATGTATTTTACAAATGTGCAATGGGTTGTAAGTCAGTAACTGCCTTCCTCAAGTAATTACAGTAGATACACGGTCACATTTTTAATAGTGAGCAAGAGGGCCTTAGCAGTGATCTGTCCTGTTTTTGGTGGTGGTTGGCATTTTCCATAGTGAATCTGGGTGGTGAGAGAGAGATAATTCTTACTGTATTGCAAACAGCAGCACGATGGGAGGAACAGCGTATGTAGACAAAGAGATTTGAGTTTACAATAAATTAGGCAAACTGGAGACCTGGTCAGGAAGGGCAGTGAATGGAGGATTAAAGGTAGGTGAAAGTGCTTCAGTCAAAATGTGGAGTCCAGTAAAGAAGATGAAAATAAAATGTATACATAAAGAACGGGGAAGAAATTTGATGTTAGCATTATAGTTACTGTAAATCCTATGCTAAAGTGTACTCATTGCATTATTGCAGAAAACAAAAGAAATTGAACAAAAAAGGGGTATAAGGGAATAACTATGAAGTCTACTGCTGCAGCAAGACACAAAGTCTTCTTTCTGCTCTGCTTTGTACTTTGCTTCTGGATGGTGCACTGCAAAGAAAATGGATTCATTAGATGGGGTTCAAAGAAGCAACAAGTGATCAAAGATCCAGAAAACCTACCCTGTAAGGGAAGGGTCAGGGTCCTGTCATTTCGTAGCTTGAAGGAAAGGTGTGAAAGGAGAGAGAGTGAGATAATTTTGAAGTATTTTAAAAGTTCTTGACAAAAAAAAAGAAAAAAAAGGATATAGTCTACTATTTGTTGCCATAGGGAATAACAGGATAAGGATAATAGGGACTGAAATTGAAAGGGACAACAAGGTTAGGTAGGGAAAACAATTTTTGTAATGGCAAGTATAGTTACATACTGAAGCAGATTATTGGGGAGGGGTTGGTGGTGAAGAATTTCCATGTGGGCATTTTCAAAAATTACTTTAACCAGCTGTGACAAGACACTGATATACCATAACTGGTACCAAAGATTGGGGCTAGCGCAAAGAATTTGAGTTACACTGATCTTTAAAATCAGTATGACACTGCCAAAATAAGCCTGAGCTAGGAAAGACCTACAGCTGGCAAAAATGCTCTAACTTTGAACTAGTGATTGTGCTGGAATTAGTTTTGAGTGGGGGGTTCGACTACATGACCCCTAGAAGTTCCTTCTAACCTAAATTAATCCACTTTTTCTTGACCTTTGCCAGGCTTCTCTCTTCTAGTGCCAAGAGCAACGTGACAGTGTATTTCATTGCTTAATAATATTGATGTTTGCATGAGGTATGTGAGAGTTGCCTTCTATTATAATAAAATTTGATCCTTAAAACACATAAAATGCTTGCTTGTGTTTTAGCAGAATCCTCTTTCTGTCTATTGTTAATCTTTTATCATTATTAACAATAAACAGCCATTTCTATAGCTAGGAACTATGAACATACTGTGTTAGAAAAATCTCAAAAGGTGACTTATTTTTATTTTCTAGTGTGATTTTGGTTTTTTTTCTTCTATTTTTCCTCACTCCCACAGTTTGTAATAGTATCTTATTCAGTAGCCTTACTCCTGCTGTGTAATTATGACTTTATTTGTTGCTGGGATAACAAAAAAAGCTTTTTTCATTATTGATACAATTTTTTAGGATTAGAATCCTAAAAGTTTCTTCTTTTTAAGATGAGGCACTGGTAAGTCTGTCATTTAGTTTTGTTTATAATGCGCTGTGTTTTGTTTTCCTGAACATGGCAAAAATGAGTAGAAAGCAGTTTCCTTGCTCATAGAGCAAGGCTTTTTTCCAGCTAGTCTCTGCCTAAAAAGCAATTGCTCCACAGTATTTCAGAGCTGTGCTTCCAGCTGCTTTTCTGGTTGTCTCCTTGGCTTTCATGCAGCTTTCTGTCTATTCCTGCAGATGCTTCCCACAGATGTGCCACCCATCTATCTAACCATAAACAACAGAAACCCTATTTTTCCTTGTGACAGTATATAATTTTTCTCTGTAGTGCTCAAAAAGAATTTAAAAGTTTCCTATGCTTATCAAGCACAAATCTTGCTGTTGTAGCCCACAGATACAGCATGGTCTTGCATATCAATGCCATGAGCATTTTAAGTTTCCTCAGCTCAGAGATGGGCTGAACTAAATTGTTTTTCCTATTGCAAATTACTGTTGAAGTACTTGTGCCAAATAAACAGCCCTTACACTGAGTTGCACAGCCTCTAGAGACAAACTGTAGAGGTACTGGTAGAAAGAGATTTGAATAAAACAAATGTGATGGGATTACATTTGACTTACAAGGTTGTTGTTAATTTGCAGCAATATGTGAGCATGATGAAGCTTTGATCCTGAGTTGCTTGCAAGGAGGACAAGTTAGAATATGTTCTCAGTAACAGAGCTTGTTCAACACAGTTGTCAAGGCACAAAGAAACAAGGAGCATCTGCAACCTCAACTCACTAACATGTGTGGAAACAATAACCAGAATTTCACAATGGGTTGAATTTTGTGCCTAAGCTAATAGGAATTTCTAAATGTTTCAGCTCTTAAAATAGTGTTGTTCATTGTGAAGTTATAGCACTCTTCTTACCAGTTACCTTTTGCTAGATGAGTTTTCTTCTAATGCATTGAAATGTTAAGCATTTGGCTGTGGGTCAGCCATTACTGAGCTCTCTTTAGTTTAGGAAGCTGGCTTTTCTTGCTGTAGTTCCTGTACTGTACACGTATGTTTGTTTCTGAGAGGAGGGAATAGGAACAGTTTGAAGTAAGAGCATCTTGATTTACATGTACTGAAATTGACAGTTTTGTAGTGGAAACAAATCATGTTAAAGGGTTTGGAAGCTTTCATGTTGTCAGAACGGGTTGCTCTTCCTGTGTGCTTTGTTTCCTTGCCACACTGGACTCTAACTTGCTTATACTGAGACTCTCCATCATCTTAACCCTCAAAATCTGAGCCCTGAATGTTCTGTATGTGACTGTATTAATGTGATGATTCTTGGAGGAGGTTTGGGATACATACACCTGTTTTTCCCTGGACATGACTTCTTTTTCTTCATGGAAATCTTGCCTGGACAGAAGTCCTCCAGATGTGGAGCCTGCAGCCCCGGATGGGTGGATGCTGCTGCACAGGCATCCTGTTGTTGACCAAGTTACTGCCTTACCAGAAATTCCAATTGTGTACACACCAATTGTTTAAGTGTGCACAGTAAGTGACACCTTTGGGAAATCTTCTCTAAGTGCATATTTGTGATAAGTAGTTGCTGAGAGATTGTACAATAGTCCACGTGCTTTTGCGATGTCTGAGAGGGGTCAGCCGCTCAGTTACTGCACAATTGGTTGGCATACGTGCTGTAAGTCACATTCTGGAGGTGCATGTGTTGCTTGTGTGGAGCCATCAGGGTTAAATGCTTTTGCTATGCACAAAGGTTGTTTGCACTGTCTTGACCAGAGAGGCTCTAGACAGAAATAGGGGAGAGTTTCCTGAAATTCACATGTGTAGACATGTGATGGTAGAATAACTGCTTTCTCATAGGTAGAGATGACCTTTTTAGGTCAGGGCTCATTTTCCCTTTTTCTCCTCTGCACTGCTTTACTGAGAAGGCAGTTGGACACAATAAATGTGCAATTTTATATTACATAGACATTGAAAAAGGGACTAATGCTTTACCCTGTATTTGTAGAATATTGCTTTAAACCTAACTGCATTTAACTTAGTTTGGTGCAAGTTTTGAACTTGAAATGAGCAGGAAGTGAATGGAAGGCTTTTCTCTTTCTCTTGTATTTTTGGAAATCCAGAGATGAGTTGAATTGGATTTTTTTGTATTTTAGTAATGTGTAGATTGCAGGATCAAAGATTTGAATTGGGTGAACTTGAGAATTTGTTCTTAGGCAGGAAAAAAAATGATCCAAGGATATTCACAATTATGTTCATATATTCATAAAAAGCAATGGCTTTAAGTTGTTTTCCTGTGCAGTTATAATGATAAACTAATGGCTTGAATAGTGAATGTAGGATGACTGTGGTTAACTTCTTTCGAAAGTTGAAATGTCACTGCAGTTTCTTTTGCCTTAAAAAGAGGCTGGTGTATCTTCCTTTTCCTTCTGTCACTCCTTCACAATACTCTTTTAGTCTGTCCTTCTGGCTTTGTTCAAACGTACTGTGGAATACAAATTCACATTTATTAGCATTTGTAATTTGTGGAATTAACATTGTATTGCTCTGAGTTTGGAGGAAAGTAGACTGTTAGGAACAGGACAGAGCCCCTCCTTGGTCCCATGAAGAGAGAGCGTGGAGCTCAGCAGCAGGGTTGGGGTGTGCCAGCTGTGCAGCCACTGCTCACCTTCCCATGAGCGAGTGGGTGCAGAACTCTGCTATGGCACCGCTGCCTTTTGCTGTGCTTAAAGGCAGATGCTCTTAATGCACGGAAGAGCTGTGTGTATGGCAAGACTTAGACCTGAGGGGCTGTGTGTGCCAAAGGCTGAATGCGCCAAAGGCTGAATGCTGGTTGTACTGGCTTGAACAGTGGAACAGGCAGTCCTGGTGTGTGGACTAGTCTGGGGGAAGAGCTGGGGCTACTGAGATAGAACTTCTGTAAGTGGAGAGGGGTGGAAACAGTTGGAGGAAATCAAATCCATGAAACTTGTGTGGATGCAGTATGTATGTTTGGGTACCCTTCCCACCCCACAGTCGTGGCTCTCACTAGGCACACAGTGTTACCAGAGTGCCAGGTGAGAGACCTGGTTTATTTAAAACTCAAGACGACATTTGCACTTATGTTGTACGCCTTCATTTTGAATTGTTCACAATACTGCTGCTTTAATCCTCCTTCAGAGTGTAGGACAAATTGCAGGTGATGGTGTTTGTGGGTGTATTTTTGTACTTGGTCTTTTTTTAAATTAGTGGAGAGTAGCCCTCTGGGCCTGGCAAGAATTAGTGCTTCAGCTGTTTGCTTTTATCTCTGTCTGGTGTTGTGGTGTGTGTTACTGTTTGTCCACGTTGCTGTGATTGTTAAATATGACACAGAAGAAAAAGGCACTCATGGCTACTTTGCTGTGTTGTGTATTGAGACATTACAGATGCATTTTTCAAATGGAAATTAAATGTAGGAGGCTGGTTCTTATATTAAAGGGAGGTGTTGCCATTTGTGGTATTTAGGTGGAACTGCAGAGTTCGTGACTGATGCAGTTGACTCTACCCTTCGTTCTCAAAAAGAAAAGCTTTATAGCAAATTGATTTATATATTGCAATAATGCTATGAAAGTAACAGGACACTTAATAAAAACTTATCTCCAATGGCTGTTTTAATTTGCATCTTTCAAAATTAAAACTGGAATTTTTCATCCAATTTTTAATTTTTTTTTTTTTAAACTTTAGTAAAACCCAAAGTCTTTCCTCTAAGGGAAAATCAAACTCTATTTCAATTCATCTTTATTAAGATGATGCTTCGTGGATCTCTTCTGTGGGAGTAATTCCTACACTGTGCTAGTTCTTCCACAAAACTCTTTGCTTCCTTATTACAGAAAGGATCAGTATTGAAGTTATAATTCTATTCAGAAAGCTTAACCCATTTGAAATACAGATGGAGCCACATTTCTCAGTGTTGTTGTAGCGTCACAACTTAATGTTCAATAATATTGACGAAGAGTAGTGTAATGGAAAAATAATTTAAAATATGTAATTAACACTGTGATTTGGGGAATTTAAACAAAAATTATTTTTCTGCACTGAGTATTTTGGAGACACTGTACTGGTCACCAAAAAATCATAAATTTCACCTTCTTAGACCTTTTTGACACATTCCAACAGCCTTAGTCAAGTCTAAACAGAAGCTAAGTAGGTCTTGTCTAACCTCATGAAAACATGTTTGTTGGTGTTTCTGGATGGTTCTTTTCTTGTTTATGAGTTCTTCTGCAATAACTGAGATTCTGATCTGTTGAAGTATATTATTTGTTCCAGCATTTGCATATGACAAGCATGTCAATTTGTCTGATTCTCGCCCCTTGATTTTTTTTTTTCAACCTTTTACTCATTTTCTTTTTATCCATATGAAAATTATCTATGAAACAATGACAAGTACTATGCATAGAGATCATGTTAGAGATGAGATTAAATTAAAGTGTCCAGCTGGGGTTGAATTTTGGATTGGTGTAATGCCATGAGGTACACCAGTGATGACAATTATATACTAATTAGCAGGAGAGTAATTTCTAAATCATACCTAAATCTGTGTTTTTCAAATGCAGAAGACCTATCTGTGGGTACTATAATCTTTCTCCAAAGTGGAATTTAAGTCTGTCACCAGTATTATAGTTGTTATTATCTAGGGTATTTGGATGCTTCCAGAACAAAAATGACTAAACTTACACCTTATTCTCAATTTTTAACCAAGAATTTTTAATTTTATCCTTTGAATCAGGACGTCCCTGAAGACTAGTCAGTGTGGGAGGCACTGGCTGGCTTTGGTTGCAGCTGTATAGATTATGTTGTGTATTGTTCACAATGTAGTCGACTGGTACAAGAGCTGGACAAGGGGAAAAATTAAGCTAGTTTCAGATTAGTTAGTCAATTCCATTTTGTTATGTGTTGTATCTCATGAATATAAGGAATAATGTATGTAACCTTTGACTAAAGTTTTATCTCCTTAATTTTAAAATACAGCTGTAACTGTAGCTGATGTGGAGGCATCAGATAAGTAAAAGGTAAAAAACCCACCGTATAGAATGCAGCTTCAGTTAATCATAGAATCACAGAACAGTTTGGGTTGGAAGGGACCTTAAAGACCATCTAGTTCCAACCCCCTGCCCTGGGCAGGGATGTCTCCCCCTAGAGCATGTTGCTCTAAGGCCTATGCAGCCTGCCCTTAAGCATTTCCCAGGATGGGGCATCCACAGTTTCTCCAAGCAACCTGTTCCCAGTGCCTTGCCATTCTCACAGTAAAGAATTTTTAACTTATATCTAATCTAAACCATGCTTTTTGAGTTTGAAGCTGTTCCCCCTTGTCCTGTCACTACGTGNCAATTCCATTTTGTTATGTGTTGTATCTCATGAATATAAGGAATAATGTATGTAACCTTTGACTAAAGTTTTATCTCCTTAATTTTAAAATACAGCTGTAACTGTAGCTGATGTGGAGGCATCAGATAAGTAAAAGGTAAAAAACCCACCGTATAGAATGCAGCTTCAGTTAATCATAGAATCACAGAACAGTTTGGGTTGGAAGGGACCTTAAAGACCATCTAGTTCCAACCCCCTGCCCTGGGCAGGGATGTCTCCCCCTAGAGCATGTTGCTCTAAGGCCTATGCAGCCTGGCCTTAAGCATTTCCCAGGATGGGGCATCCACAGTTTCTCCAAGCAACCTGTTCCCAGTGCCTTGCCATTCTCACAGTAAAGAATTTTTAACTTATATCTAATCTAAACCATGCTTTTTGAGTTTGAAGCTGTTCCCCCTTGTCCTGTCACTACGTGCACTTGTAGGAAGTCCCTCCCCAGCTCTCCTGTCAGACCCCTTTAGGTACTGCAGTGTGCTATAAGGTCTCCCTTCTGGACAGAACAAGCCCAGCTCTCTCAGCCTGCCTTCGTAGGAGAGGTGCTCCAGCCCTGGGATCATCTTCGTGGCCTCCTCTGGTCTTGCTCCAAGAGGTCCACGTACTTCTTACACTGGAGCCCCAGAACTGGATGCAGTGCCCGAGGGGGCATCTCCTGAGAGGAGAGGGAGAGAATCACCTTCCTCAGCCTGCTTTTGGTGCAGCCCAGGACACGTTCGCTTTGGGGACTGCTGGTGCAACATTGCTGGGTTGTGTTGAACTTCTTGTCAACCAATACCCACAAGCCCTTCTCCCCAGGGCTGCTCTCAATCCATTCTCCACCCAGCCTGTACTTGTGCTTGGCATTGCCCTGACCCAGGTGCAGGACCTTGCACTTGGCCTTGTTGGACTTCATGAGGTTCACACAGGCCCATCTCTCAAGCCTGTCCAGGTCCCTCTGGATGGCATCCCTTCCCTCCGGTGTGTCAACCACACCACACAGCTTGGTGTCATTGGCAAACTCTCTGAGTGTGCACTTGATCCCTGTGTCCATGTCACTGTGTCCCTGTGTCACTGGCAAAGGTGTAAAAATCGCTGGTTCCAGTACTGACCCTGAGGAACATCATTTGTCTCTGGTCTCCACTTGGACATTGAGCTCGTGGTTGGAAATCTCTGAGTGCGACATCCGGTCAATTCCTTATCCACTGAGTGGTCCACCTGTCAAATCCATGTCTCTGCAGTTTGGAGATAAGGATGTTGTGCAGAAGTATGGCTATTTGCAAGATGTCAGTGGCAGGATTAGGGAAGGCCTGAATGATTACCAAATTGGTCATTTTATGGAAACTTGTTTTCTCCTTCAAATCCCTTTTTCAGTTTTAACTTACCAAGTCAGTAACAAGGAGGATCAAAGCCTCTGCTTTCATGAATTGTTACAGCAGAGAATGCTGTGTTAGTAAATGGAATTAGAAGTTCAGTAAGTTATAAAAAGGTGGTATGCAGAGAAATATTTTTCAATAAAACACCACAAAAGAACCCCTCAGGAATTTGAAATCACTGGACAGCATGACTGTTTTGATATCTTAATGTAGGTATATGTGCTTGTTTGTAGAAAGCAGCTGAAAGTATTGACTGAATGATACCTGAGGAGAAACATGAGATGTCACAGATGACTTGTAGTCAAACTGACTGTGAGGGGTGGAATTACCTAAAGGTTAATTACATTTGTTTACATTGTCAGCAAATCTGTAAGTATTTCAGGTGAAGGGGTTGTTTCTTGTTCTCTTTAACAGATGTGAAAGAACTGTGTTTTGCCAAGGTTAGATTTTGTTACTATTTTTAATGTTGAAATTAAGATACTACACAGGGATGCTGATTATAAAGCTACACGTTGCTAGGATCAGCATAAACAGTTAAGGCTTCTTCAATTCGTCCTGCCAGAAATTAGTGTAATTAGTCATTGTGTGGTCTTTAGAAAATATTCTTGTTTATTGATAGCAATAAAATGAATATATACGCACTCATATAAACTAAATGATGGAAGCAAACATAAATGGATGCAACATGTATGCTTAATAGACATGTTTCTGCAGAAATGTAGAATGGATTGTTTTATTTTAGTATCTTAAACAATGGAATAGAAATGCTTTCTCTCAGCCAGTATGCTTTAGTCCCTCAGTGTTGCCAAGAACACAGGCTGTGTACTGATCTGTCCTGTATCTTAAAAGTGTGTTTTTAATACCCAGGTTACACGAATTCAATGCTTTGTATACTCAGCTGAGCTTTTCTTTTATCAATTTATTAAACTGAACTCTTTGTACAATGAATGTCTACAACAGAAGTTGTTGTACGGCTTTGCTTTTTAGGAACAGACTCCATGAAGGTTTTATTTATTCCTTAGTGTTTCTGTTCAGGGCTAGAGATGTGTTAAATGTTGATTGCTTATTGTGGGACTGATTTAGGATATGATTTCAGTGACCTTTTTATATCACTTTCCCTTTAAAGAAGAAATGCCAGCAGAGGTGACAGTGCTTCTTAGCACTGGGAATAAAATAAAACCCAAATAACTGGAACCTAAAAAGCCCTGAGGTTTATATTCCTCCACAGAGTCCTGGGCAGTGTTGTTTACTAGGCAAAGAAGTGTGAATTCTAGTCAAGTTAACAGTCAGATCAGGACAAATAATTTGCAAATGTGATATTTCTCTTTTTTGTTTGTTTGTTTTTCCCCATCAGCGTAGCTTGCTGTTCTGTTTTAAAGGAAGACCTTCAGCTCAAGTGCTGCCAATAACTCCTCTCAAACAAATCATGTGTTTAATTATCCTTATTGTCTGAAGCCAGTGCACAGACAGAGCACCATATGCTTCCGTTGACTTGACCTCCTTAGTCGTGGGTGTCTGGATTTTCTGATATATTATGCTTTTTATTCCTTGTGTCCAAGGGAATGTTCAGACCCCTCCTGGCAGCCATCAGCATGGAGATTTGAGAGTGGTGTGATATGGATTTTATAACCATGTAGGAAATTATTCTGAGTTGTGACCTTTCTGTATTTAAGAATTCGTATCTAGAGGCAAAGGTGTGCAATTGCATCTGGAAACATTTAAAACTGTTCCTGGTTGCTCTGAAAATACCCCTTAAGTAAATCAGTCATGAGTTGTCAGCATTCTAGGTTGGCTTCTTTGGCATTTTGATTGCTTGGGATTGTTTTTCCTCTAGAAAAATATTTTATTCTGTGGCTTTTTAGAAAAAACTCAAACAAGCCAGATCTGCCTGATGTATCACTTCATGCTTCCATTTTGGTTGGTAAGCTGCATCATCTTTAGTGTATTAAAGGTAGAAAAAAGCAGGGGGGAGTGTATTTCTGGGTCTGATCTGTTTTGTACTCCCGTTCTTCTGCTTTGTTTGTATATGCGAAATCTTTGAGAAGGCGAGTTCTACTTTTTCAAATAAATATTTACAAGTAAATTGATTCTGACATTTACAGTTTAAAATAGAAGGGTTTTACCAGTTGGTATTACAAAGGATAGTATTCAGGTTGCTTTAAAAATTTTAGAGAAAACAACTTCAGCTCCTGCTGGAAAGGAATGTCTAAACAAAAGTATCCAGACGGGATTGGATCAGGCCCTGGAAGTTTCAAAGGAAACACTTCAGACTTGTGCTAGTGCACTGGAGTTGGAGAGAAAAAAAAGCCCCATTACTTTGTTTGTAGAGATCCTTGAAGTGCAAAACATGAAAAGTTGCACTGAGAAATTAAGTAATTAAAATTAATGAGTTATTTTTTAAAAACAGTTAGGAAGACCTGCAGAACCTTCACTCAGAAATAAGCTGTTCTTCACATTGAGAGCTACTTGAATAAGCGCTTTTTAAAATACTTCTGGTCTGAGTTAAGTAAATTTCTATGTGGAATACAAGGGCAATAAACAGTAGTTCTACTGTATTGTTTTGGTAGATTGAAATACTGAATTGCTAAAATAACCCTTCAGCTTGAGTAACAGGACCAGGGATAAAAGAATGACTTGTTCCCCTGCATCTTGATTTTGGTTGTTTCCTGATGCAGAAGGTTTTTTTTTAAGATTAGTAGGATTTATTTTTTTTTTTTTTTTGTATGTGAATCATCTACTTTAATATCATGTCTTTAATTTCACAGAGTATTACACTTATGAAACAATTGCATATTCTCTAATGCCTTCAAAATAATAAAACAGCTTTATGCATGGGCATAACTACAAACTCTGTAACTGAAAAGGCCCACAGGATCAAGTGTTCAAAGAGGACTGATAAAGTTTGACCTTGAGCAGTTTTCTTAAGAGCTTTTATTTATAGCATGCCTGTTGTTAGCATTTACAGTGTACTGTTTTATTCTGTATTTGCATGGTTGATTGCTTTTCTGCTTCAGATTTTATAACTCATCATAACTTGTTTATAAAAGGTTTTAATTTCACTTTAAGACCAGAGTGGCTAATTAGCTGATGTTGAGCAGTCATCCGTGGGAATATATTGTAACATTTCAAGGACACCCTATATCAGCTTTTAGCCAGTTTTGAGACAATATCAGAATCTGACCTGTAAGCACAACTGAGATATAATTTTTGGGAGCAACATTTGTGAATACCATCTTTACTCTTCACTGTTTGACATGTCTGATTATAAATACGATTTGTGTCTACATGCAGGTTTTGACACTTGATAATTATCTCAGCTTGCTACAGTGTTTTGCTGTTTTTCTATGTCTAAATGTCACAGGAGGATTCTGGAATATCTTTAAAATCTGTTGTGTCCTCATAGCTTGTTGTCTGTGCCTGTGTGATTGGTTTGACAATTCCTTTGCTTGCCTCTCCTCAGTTGGACATTTGAGGCTGCAGTGCTTGATTTGTGCCTTGTGAATATCTTCTGAGCTCTGGAGTCGCTTCCAAGGGCAATGGGGAGCAATGTTCACATGTTCTCAGCAAATGCCACTATGTATTGTCTGTGCATCTTTATGTGGATGTCGGATGATTGTACAGTGCAGTAGGAGCAGAATTTTGGATCACAGTATTGTGTAATTGTATTCACAGTTCATTTTGCAAAACCCATGCAAAAGAGGAAATCTAGCCTTTATCAAAAAAGTGCCAGTTATAAGATGAAGTTGAGAATTACTTAAGTGCTAGTGTGGAAAGAGTGTCTTTTCATTTGCTGGAGCAATTCAGATTATTTTATTTTTTTTTGCTAACATTGGAAATAATTTAGTCTGTCACATATTGTGCAGCAGGATTTTAATTTAAAAGGATGTCTGTTTGTGAGAGATGAAGATGACTATTTGGTGAGGTGACACTACAAATGTAAGGTACGTGGATATTAAGGACCAAGCATGGTCTAAAAATACATGTTGAGTACATGTCTGTGGTTGAAGTGCAGGTGTTGTCATGACTTACTGGATACTGGTGTGCCTGATACCACAACTTCATGTTTCACATGAAGCATCTGAATGGATTTTAGGGAAAGTGCAGAACTAAGTTTTTTACCTTAGTTAGCTCAAACAAAGAAATATTCCTGTAAAAGCTGTGCCACGTTGAATTGTCTGGCATGCTGACAAATCCCTAATTCACTGAAGAGTAACCTCTTGCTATACCCACTGACTCCATATAAAACCCAGTGTGGGAGCACTCTGTCTGTTAAGAGATCTATTTTGTATCAACCTGTAAACTGATCAACATCCTTGATGGGAGTGTAATGAATTAATACATAAAGCTTGTTAGCAGCTCTGATCCGTGGCACGGTGGTAACTACTGTAGGGTTTTTATAATGGGAGTAAATTAGTTGTGCAATAACTAATTACAGAAATACCTGAATTAGCACTTACTGGAGTGTATTCTCACAGATACAAACATCTATTTAATGGCATTTTAATAACTCTTCAACAGAGTATACAGAAAAATGAGGCATTTGCTGTGGAACCTTTAACTTGTAAAAATGGAAAGGGTTGTCATTAGGGAAGCCATAAAACTAAACTGTTACTCTGGCAAATTTAGAACTATTGCCGGTGAAACACCATTGCTTTGAATAATGATTTAAATATTCCCCTCCTGAATAGAGGAAATGTCCTGTTGCATCAGGTATCTGTTCCTTTTCTGTCTTTTGCTCATTGAATATTTGTCTGCAACACTTTGTTGCCAACCGAAGACTTTTGTCTGTGTGTCAGATGCAGGCAATTCTTCCCGTTGTTATTTAATGAAAAAAGGGGGTGAGGCTGCAATGGTTCAGTTGGGTAAGGGCAAGAAATATAAATCAGGCCTACAATTAATTGGTAAAGCTAAGCCCTCTGTGCTCGCTTTGCTGTATCCTATGAGTGCCAAGCCTGTGGCTGGTTACCTTTTTGTCTGTGTGGCAGATCAATCACTTTGGGTATTCAGCTGATTTGTGCTTTGAAGGCAAACTCCACTGCCTGCTCTTGATATGGGAAGGTCATAAAGCTTTTTCTGATCTTCTTGTCTGATGCATCTGCCTTTGGAGACAACCAGCCTACTAACATAGAGCTCTTGAGTAAATTATAGCTTGCCTATTTATTTATTTATTTTTATGTGTTAGTTCAATATGTTCAATTTCCAGTTGTGAAAATGGCCTCTGATTTAATGTATTTGTGAACCTGCTTGATTGATAAGATAAATAACAGCTTGCAAAGCTTTCATACTTCTTTTTATGTTGTAGAGGGTGCTTTTTTTAGCAGACAGTAAAAGGCTTCCTTGAGGAAGAATAGCAGTACTAACTGGCAGTCACTGAAACATTCTTGGGGCTTGTAAGGGTCTTCACACAATACTTTTTTCACAACATCCCTGCACCTCAAAATAAACCTAAACGGGTGTGTATATTACAGAGCAGATACAGATACTTTTTTTTTTCTCATGAGTGGAATACATCTCTGATGAGGTGGTACCTGTACCTCTGCTCCCTGGTGCAGTGCAACAAAGAAGTTTGGTGATTCTGTAGATGTCTGCACTCCACTCAATTTAGAAGTGCACTCAAGGCAGTGTCTTCATGTAGTGTTCATGTTAGGCAAGAAGACACTGTTTCAGTTGGAAGGGAACTGCAGCATCATCTGGTCTGCCTCCTGACACTCCAGCGCTGACCAGATCCTGAAGCATGTTCTTAATGTCATTGTCCAAAGGCGTCTTAAACACTGGCAGGCTTGAGGCATTAGAAATTTTCATTTTGCTTTAAAAGTAACATGAACAAAAAACTAAGCTGTGGATGATTTTTACTGACACTGAAACAGAATAGCCTTAAAATTGCTTTGCATGTGTTTCCAGGGTATTTTTTCTGTTTTGTTGTTCAGTAGATGTTTCATTTGGAATTAGAATAAAGCAAATGTTCTGCCAGTGCTGGTAATGTACCTGCAATTCAGTCTTCTATTTCTGTTTCAGTTGAGCTGAGGTAATCTGCAGAATGCTTTTCTAAATTCAAACTACATATTTTCTTGTTCCTTTACTTTGATGCCCTCTTTCCTCCCAACCCCCCAAGGAAAAGCTCTTTGCTGTTAAAAAACATGGGTTGAAGTACATAAACAGATTAGACAAGAAGTACAAAAGCCTGAACTAAGAAATCAGATGTATGTGAAGTTGTTCAGAAGCTCCATATAGAGCTTAGGAAGTCAGCATCTGGTTTAAAACTTTGCTTGTGAGTTGACTAAATTTGGGGGAGAAAAGTCAAATGATGTAGTCGTGATGTGGCTAAGAGGAGAGTGGACTGAGTATAACTTAGGCTAATGGTGTCTTTTGGAATGACTTTTTTTTTTAACTGTTGTTTAGTAGAACTGTAAATAACGCAGAGAAGGAAGAATAGACTGAAAGCTGAGATTTCATCTCTGTTCAAAAACTTGCCGACCTGCACAGTTAGATTTAAATTTTTACTTTTCAAGATACTGCATCACCTTTCAGGATAGCTTGTCTAAATTGTAGGTTTTGCATATTTAGAACATCTTGCAACAAGGGGAAAATGTTGATAAAGTACTGATTGAGTTGACATAGTGTTAACTTTCCAAGAAGTGAGCAGCATCAGGCCAGCTAAAATATTTAGATTTTGACTTTTAGAGTTTTGCTGCACCAACTAGAGTTTAAGAGCAAAATGGTGAAGAATTAGTGCTTTCAATTCTCAAGTAATTTCTTAACAAGATATTTTTGTTTGGAGTATGAGGGCTAGTTATTTTTATTTGATCTTTTTCCTTCCAGACCAAGTATGGAAAAACATACATTCTCATTTCAATGTAAAATACTATATTATTCTTAAATAAAATATGCCTGTATGCTGAAACTATTGGATGCCAAATGTGTGATATTGGCTACAGCTGCTGTTCGAGGGAGGTTTTATTTGTCAGAGAACAGATATGTTTGGGATTCTTCCATCAGCTGTGTAGGGCCAATAACTTACTGTCTGAATTCCTTCCTCTGATTTCTTAAATTACTCTAGATTTCAGCATAAGAAAAGTAATTCACATACTGTAGAAACAGAAACTTTTTTCGTTGTGGTGACCAGTGATCTCTGTTTCCTCTGCGGTTCTGGGCTCAGTGTTTTTCTTTCTACTGTAACAGTGAAGAAAAAGAAGTGTTTTCATACTTTTTGACAAGAAATCAATTGAATTTCTTTAGGGTCTAGAGAAACATCTGAACGATAAAATGCTAAAGAGTCAAATGCATTTTGAAAACATCAGCTACACTATTGACTTTTTTTGTATATGCAACACTTGCAAGTCAGTTTGGTATAGAATAGAGTATCTCAGGTGGGAGGGAGTTACCAGCAATCATCTAGTTCCAACTGCCTGACCACTTCAGAGTTGACCTAAACCCGAAACATGTTATTAAGGACACTGTCCAGATGCCTCCTAAACACTTTATACTCTCTAGAAAGCCTATTCCAGGGTTTGACCACCCTCTCAGTAAAGAAATGCTTCCTGATGTTCAGTCTGAACCTGCCCTGGCACATCTTTGAGCCATCCCCATGCATGCTGTCACTGGATATCAGGGAGGAGAGGGAGGCTAAAAACAAATATTGAATGCCTCTGCTTTATCTTCATCCCTATTAGCCAGGTGACCATAACAAAAAAGTACTGGTCCAATGTTCTCTTTAGACCTCCTCTTCCTATTAAAATACTGAACAAAGCCTTTCTTGTTGTCAGATGCAACACGGGACAGTTTGAACTCTAATTGAGCTTTGGATTTTCATCATACACACACATTTCAGAAGGACTCCTTGAATTCCTGGAGAAGCTTCTGCAATCACTTGGGAAAAAAAGAGTGAAATTTAAAGTATAAACAGTTCTTCTGTGTAGTATATTCTTTTGTTTTTCTTTTTAATGAAAAGACTCAGCTCTCAAATTATTTCATATTTGGGGGGAAGCAAATATTAAACTTTAGCTAAGTCATAGTCTAAATAAAAATAGATTCTTGAATTTGTAGGCTCATTCTCAAGCCCTCAGGAGTGAGGGACACTGAAAAATCAAATCAGAGTATTTATAAACTCCTGATGCCTTAAGGGATGCTTTTCTAAGTCTGTAACAGGTGGTGACCGCTGATGGTGGGTACTGTAAGAGCCTAGTAAGTATCTTCTCCTTTGCAAGTGCCTTTCAGTATGAGAGAAAGTTTGATACTGCTGCTGTTGTGGGGTTTTTGTTTGTAAGTAATAAGTATCTGAGCAGTTAGTCTTTGAAGTACTGAAAATATGCTTAAGATATAACTATTAGAAATTAAATTTTTTTGTTTTGTTTAAAAGTACAGGCAGTCATATTAATAAACAAGTCCCAAAAGGCCAAACTACACGTGAATCTCCAAAAACATGAGAAGTGCTAACTCTGGTAGTGCTAGAGCTGTGTTTTAGGTCACCTAAGTTCTTGCAAAGAATGATTTTTTTTACTTAGTTTTGCATAAATAACTAGAAAAATACTTACAGGACAGTGGATTTAGAATGTTTACTGTATTTTAATGTTAGTGTTTTCTGGTTTTACTTGACTGGATAATATTGTGACCTATTAAAAAAAAAAATCAGTCATACATTTTTGAAGGGTAGGTGTCAGGACTGCCTGTATCTTTTAGAGCAGCCTTCTTAACCCAAATGTGTCTGCTAGTTGAAGCAACCGTGGGAAGTTGACTCCTTGTTGTCTAGTATTTCTTAAAGGAATTAATGCTTTTGAGGTCTCAAGTACCATAAATGCAATTCCAGCATGGTTTAGTGGAAGCATCAGGACTGAACTACTTTGTTAATTGTCATTGGCATGTAAGGATGTCCTTCATGCCAGAATCTCCAGAAAGTTTTCCTGGTTTTCTCAATGCTGCTGACTAAAGCCCCCATTCCTGTTTCAAAGAGCAGTCTGGATTCAGTCAGCAGTGTGTAGTGTGCCTAGCACTGTGTTGTGGGCCAGCATCTGGGTTCTGGGTTTGTTGGCACAAAACCAGTAACTATTTGGTTTTAATGAAAAAAGGAAAATAAGGCTGGCAAGGGAAATGTTTTTAAGGGGTAGTGAACTGTGTTTTTATTTTTCTGTCTTCAAAACAGGGCTTTTTAGTTAATTATGTTTTCTAAACATAATCAGAACAGTACATCCCAACTACAAAAAAAAAAGTAAAATGTAAATTGAAAGAATTTGGAGGAATAGCAGCCTTATTAACAAGGGAAAGTTGACTCTTAATTGCTTTTTTACCCTCTGTGTTACTGTAATGCAGCAACAGGAAGAGATTTAAATTGCTTGCTAAACTTTCACTTCCCTACTATTGCAATACTAAAAGTCTAGGAATGGACAGGCAAATAACTAAAAAGATATGTCTGTGGACATCAGCTGAGTGGTTGTAATGTTGTTAGGAGGTACAAAATCACTTGAGATACTCCAGTCTGTATCTGTGGATTGGCTGAAGGAGAATGATAATGATGATGGCATGTAGGAGATTGGAGGAGATTACCAGTAGGAAGAAGGAATGATGCAAAATCCGGACACACTTCCCTTGCTGGGTGTCAAGGGCATAGGGAACATATCAGCAAATGAATTTCACAGTTTTCCTCTCCCTTTTGGTCCCCTTTCAGAGAATACGTGTGTGTGTGCCAACACTAGCAACATTTTGATAAAAAATTTTGTTCTTCAGTTCTCAGGCATTGACTATATAATGAAGTTAAAACTTGGATTTGAAATTGATACATCTGAGATACCATCAAGTTCCACTCATTCCAAAGCATTCAGAGGGTTCTTTCAAGAAGCATAACATGGGCTTTTGTAAGGGACCACTCTTGTTTGACTTCTTATAAGGAAGGGGTTGTGGGTTCCAAGAGAGGGTTCAGAATTGCCTTGTGATTCTGAGTAATGGGAACTTGGAGGTTCCCCCTGTCTGGCTGTGGTGAGGGACATACCCACAGCAGTGCCTGCCCTGCATCCCTGTCTGCTGCAGCTCTTCCCTCTGTACGCTGTGCAAATGCCCAGCTCCTCAGGCGGCGGGACTGTGCTGGGCTCAGCCCTTCCGGGTCTCATTTCAGGCGCTGCATGTCTGAGCTGTATCAGACCCTCACTGGATCTGTCGGTAGGTGTTTGTTTCCAGAAATAACCAGGATCATGTTCTTTCTCTGCAGAAAAGCTGATTGCCTATCAGCGGGAGTTTCATGCTTTGAAGGAGCGTCTCCGCATAGCCGAGCATCGCACTCTGCAGCGCTCCTCGGAGCTCAACGCTATCCTGGAGCAGTTCAGGCGCGCAGTAGCAGAAACCAATGGGAGCAAGAATGCAATGAATAATTTTTCAGGTACATACTGCGATCGAGATATTTTTTTATTACTCAGCAATGCCAATATCTCTTCTTATTTCACTATAGAATAAGAAATTGCCACCAAGAAAGCCAAATGAAACTGTTCAACAGTCTGAATAGAAGAGCGTCTAAAAATGTTATATCTGGTGTGGATTTTTTAGTTTTATGTTTTTTCCAATTGCTGTTCTTAATGATTCACCCAGTCTTCATTTGTATGACTTTAGGGACTGAATACTTATTTCATACCTAGCTCCCGAAGTTGGAACTTTCGGTTACTTACTTAACGTATTGAATATTTTTTTAACAATAGTTTGTGTGACTTTTAAAATGGAGTTTGAGGGAAAAGGTGAGCAAACAGAAGAAATGGATGAACTTGAAGCAATTCAAGTATGTTTAAAAGCCAGTTGGAAGGCGTAAAAACCTGCAGACTAAAGTATTTATGATTTGTGAAAAGTACAGGTAATAGCTGCTTTTAATAAGTAGTGATGAAATGATAAACTGGTAAAGTCTTCTTGTAAGTTTTTATTCATTTTTGGAGACAGATGCTCAAGTTCAGAGAGCTGTGTTTGGCAGTATTAGAGAATGGCCTTGCACTACTCACCAGATTATTGGAGTTAGCTTTTAAAATCACACTATTACTGCTTTAGTCACTCTGATTTTTCTAGATGGAAAATGAATAACAAATAAATACAAACTTTCTGGCAAGAGGTCTTGTATTTGTGCTATAGGCTACTGTTTTCTATAGCTTTTTTTTTTTTTTTTTGGGGGGGAAATGGTGCTGATACTAATGATGAATTGCTGTCCTGTGCTAATGGCCTATCCAACCTGATCCCATTAGTCCCCTGGATCTCCAAGAATTATATGGATAAAGGTCACATATTGCCTTCCTGTTCTATATACATGTTTTTGCTGTTAAAGTGAAAAATCATGGAGAAAGTCAAGTAATTTTGATTTGTATTTAGGATGATGTTATTACCATATTTGTTTCTACAGATGACTTAACTTGCTTATAGGCAATACTGTTATAGGTAGTTACTCTCCTCTGATGCATCTGAAGTTACTGATTCCCATTTTTTTAATGTTCAGCCATGTCTGCATCCCAAGTGGGATGGTGCTTCTCCTTTTCTGTAGTAGAGCCATGGTGGGAAGGCAGCTGAAGTTGAATACCTGAGCTTTTGTGCTCAGAGCGTAGTATTAGATGGGTTTTTATTAAGCTTAATATACGTAAGTATACATAATTCTATATAGTATTTGTTGTCTTTGAAGCTGGAAGAATTCTGAATTGTTCTATATAGATCTTTATTCATTCATACAAAGAGCTGTCTTTGACAGAATTTAGTCCAGTTTTTGCAGCTGAAGCTAAAAGAAATGTTAGGAAGAAAAGTAAAATGTACCTGTATTGGAATCTGTCAAAATAAGCATCTCTACTTATGGCATGTGTTTACAAAGCTGCTTTTCAAGATTTTAAGTGGTTGGAAATTTAGTTTCACCCAAAAATAAATACAAAAAAAAATACTGAAACCTACTAAGCCAAAATCTGTAACAAAACTCTTTTATCTTTGTAGAAGCTGCACTCAGCATCTGAGAGGAATTACTTTTATGGCATTAGTTTTCTCACATCTTTGCAATTTTATCTCAGAAACCTTGAGTACAGTTTTTTAGTTCACTTGATATTATAGAGCTTGTAAGTTTTCAAAGATCCATATGCTATCGTATGTGTCAATTGAAATGAGTTGTTTTCACACTTGATGCAAGAAAATCAACACGCACAGCAGGGGAATTTAAAAACTGTTATTTGCAACTTTGAGAGCCACCTGGTCATCCTGAGAGGCAGTTACTCCAGAAAGAGCAAGAATTATTTTCAGTCTCTAATGGACTAAATTAAATTCACATTAGCATTTATTTTTTGCAGGAATACTCAAAATCTCAATTGTATATTTAATGCTACTTTTATTTTGAATCTGTATGTGCATTGTATTCCAGTATGTATTTGTAGCTTTGAAAAGTTACTTGCAGTGTCATCACTGCATGGTGATGAGCTCTGTAAGTGCAAGTGAAAAATAATCTAGATAAATAAGCCTCTCATTTTGATTCATTTAAAAAAAAAAAACCCAAGCAACCACAAAACCATCAAACCCCCAAATAAGTGGAATATTCTCTACTTCTGTAAATTCATACAATCTTACGTAATCAGGTAAGTATTAGCTGTAGCTATAGCAAGGCCACAGGTGCAAAAGAATCTTGGCCATTGTGTATTAAAAAAATCAAAATAAGAAAAGACTTCCTTTGTACACGTTGTATAATGCCTCAGAAAAGTGCATAATTTCTTCTGGCTTTCAGTTAGGACCAAGCTCGGAATTCTGTACTGTTTACCATTGCTTAAAACTTCATGCAGTTTTCTGTATTACTGATTTCCTGTATGTTTGCAGATGAGACGCTGAAATTGTTGAAAGAGCTAACAAGTAAAAAATCTCTTCAAGTGCCAAATATTTATTACCATTTGCCTCATTTGTTGAAAAATGAAGGAAGCCTTCAACCTTCTGTGCAGGTTGGCCTTGGAAGGACAGGAGGTATGCTGATAATGATGGTTATTTCATGTTTTATATCTGAAGGACTTTCTAGTTTTAGAAATATAATTTACTGCATTACTTGGTAGATCAAGGACATCTCATTTAACTTGTGTGATACTGATAGCCTTTGAATTTGAACTGAATACAAGATGAAAGGAGCTTGGTTTCAGCTTTACTCTTTTCTGCATAACCTTAGTCACCCCCCATGTCCTGTTAAGGTGCACATTAAGAAGCATTTAGTTTGGATGAATTTTTTTGTAACTAAAGGGAAACAAACCTCGAGCATTACAGATTCTGAACTGCTAATGGATATATCACTTCGGCTTTTCAGATTTGTGGGACGACCATGCATGGATATGATTATTTTAGTGTTGCTGGTTCTGTTGTTCTGAACAGTATATTTCAATGCATATATAAAGAGTTGAGAACACTAGGATAATCAGATATAATTGCATCAATGAAATCTGGTCAGTCACTGGAGAGGGGAAAAAGAAAAATCAGTGTTGTGCTGTAATACTGTAGATCTCCCCCTTTTCCCTCTCCCCTCCCCTCCCCCTAGTCCTCACAAATTCAGAGCTTCCATGGTTAGGATAGCTACATGGAATCCCACTCTTGGAGCTCTAGAAAATAAAGAGCATAAAACCAAAACCAAGGTGATAATACCTCACAGTGTGTGTGTCACTAAGCTTGAAGGCCCCACGAATAATTCCTTGTTTCTCTCTGTGCTACCTGACTTGAAAGACTTCTGTTATGGTCTACTAGACCCCCTGGGGTTTTTTTTCTTCCCCTTCTTGCTTTTGATACAAGCATTAGTTACTCCTGGCCTGCATTTTTTTTTTTTTTGTTACTTCAGTAAGTTTGATTGTTCCTTCTTTTAACAGAAGGCATGCCTGTATGACAAATGTGTGGGCTTGAGCCATAGGTTTACTTTTCTGACTGTAAACACCTTTTATTTGGATGTTACTCGGGGTGGAAAAACCTAATAGCCATTTATTGTCTTAAGTGAAGTGTGTGTTATATCCCACTGGGAACATATGACAGAAATATGAAATTACAAAATAGAATTTGGAATCAGGTTTATTTATTTAATTGTTAAGAGGGAGGAAATTCAGTTTTAGATTATTTCCCCATCTTCCCCTTTCCTGGTCACTGTGATTATTTGAGTGTTTTAAAAATTCAGAGCTTGTTAATGTGCAGTTGCTAGGTAAAACAGGCTCTCTACGGAAGGATAAACAACAGTATTAATAGTTGTTTGATTTAATATATTTATTATGTGGTAAATCATTTCACGTAGGGGCTCAGGATGCTGGTGCTGACTTCATGGAGTCTGCTTTATCCTTTTGTTGTGTTCCTGCTGTTACCTGCTGTGTTCCCAGTAGGTAACCAGCTCCGGGTTTGGGGTAGCATGCAGAAAAAGACTATGGAAAAGTTAAGGAATATGGGAGTCAAATGGTCTGCTTAAAGATGGCATTAATAGCATTGTAGCTGGGGCCATATTGCTCTGCATTTGAGGTGCTTTTGTCAAAGATAAGAAATTTCTGTGAGGCATTTCTGTGTGATTCTGATGTCCTGGACTTGTTTTTATAGAAGAACCAAACTGAGGTGCAGGGGAAGTAATAGAGGTTTTCTGCAGTGTGTTTTTTAAAAGATAACTTCTGAGAAGTTAAATACTTAAGTTGTGAAGAATGGTTACGTTAGTTTGAAAATAAAAAGTTAGGGAGTTTAACCACTCTTTAAGTCTTGGTGCACCTTATCTGCTTATTACAGTGGTTGTTGATTATTCCCTGTTGTGTTGGGTTTTGTGTGACAATGTGAATGTGTGTAATGGGAAGGCTATGGGTGGGCTTCTTTGAAAGGATACCAGCAGCTTCCCCTGTGTCCAGTAGAACCAATAGCCATACCAGTGCCATTGGAGTAACAGATTTAATGTGGGGGGACGGGGGGGGAACTGTACAAGGGCAATTGCAGCTGGAGAGAGGAGTGAGAGGATGAGGGAGAGAACTGCAAACACCAAGGTCATTGCAGAAGGAAGGAGGGTAGTTGCTCCAGGTGCTGGAGCAGAGATTCCCCTGCAGCCTGGGGTGAAGACCATGGTGAGGTGAGCTGTCCCCCTGCAGTTCTTGGAGGTTCCTGCTGGAGCAGAGATCCATTGGCAGCCTGTGAAGGACTCCACACAAGCAGGTGGATGCCCAAAGGAGGCTGTGACCCCATGGGATGCCTCCATGGAGTGGAGCAAGATCCTGGCAGGACCTGTGGCCCTGTAGAGAGAGGAGCCCACAGTGGAGCAGGTTTACTGGCAGGACTTTTGACCCCATGGGAGACCCACACTGAAGCAGTGTGCTCCTGAAGGACTGCAGCCTTTGGACAGGGACCCATGCTGGAGCAGTTCGTGAAGAACTACATCCTGTGGAAAGGAATCACACTGGAGAAGTCCATGGAAGGGACCATCTCCCATAGGAGGGACCCCATGCTGGAACACAGGGAGAGTGTGAGGAGTGCTCCCCCCCAAGGAGAAGGAAGTGTCAGAGGCCATGTGTAATGAAGTGACTGCAGCCCCCATTCTCCTCTGTGCTGCTGCTGGGGAGGAGGTAGAGAAATCAGGTGTGAAGTTGAGCCCAGCAAGAAGGGAGGAGTTAAGGGGAAGGTATTTTAAGATTTGTTTGTTTCTCCGGACCCTATGCTGATTTGATTGGTAATAAATTAATTTCTCTGAGTCTGTTTTATCTGTCGCAGTAAACAGTGAGTGAGCTCTCCCTGCCCTTATCTCCACCTGTGAGCCTTTCATTAAGTTTTCTCTCCCCTGTCCAGCCAAGGAGTGGAGTGACAGAGTGGCTGATAGTGGCTTTGGTGGGTACCTGCTGTGGGGTCAGGATCAGCCCACCACACCTATGCAATTGTCTGACATGTCTAGGATTGCTTTTGCTGTTTGCTCTGTTTGTTCTCAGTGTTTGTGGTGATTATGTTCATCATGCTTCTGATGATGGGTGGTATATTTTTAAACTGTTACTAATTACTGTTATCTCTACCTTTTAACTCTTTGCATTTCTTAAGTAATGCTTTATTGCAAGATTTTTGTTTTCTGTCTTGTGTATGAAATCACTGAAAGTACCTTTCTGGTTTGTTTGATTTCAGTTTCCATTGTAATGGGAATACCTACAGTGAAAAGAAAAGTCAAGTCTTACCTTACAGAAACTCTCCACTCCCTTATTGATAAGCTGTCCCCAGAAGAAAAACTGGATTGTGTTATGGTTGTCTTTATAGGAGAGGTAATCACTTAAATATTCTTACCCAATTTTTAATCTGCCTTTAATTACAAGTAACACTTATTTCAGGAACTAATGAAGATCTACTTTTTCTTCAAGATGTAGACAGATGACTGTCTTCTTCAGGAAAGAAAAGGAATGTGTCAGTGTTGGGTTTCTGAGATACAATCCTGAAGAACCCAGCTTTGTCTGTTTTTCAAGAAAATAGTGAACATGGTTTAGTGGATTGGTTATTTTGCAAATCTTATGCTTATACATAGCGACAAAGATGTGCTAATTACCTTATTCCTTCAAATTGAAGCAGTGGCTGAGGGACTCTGGTGTTGTAGGGGAGGGTTCTTCCCGTGTTCTTCATGCTACTGCCTAGTCCATTGTCAAGCGAGTGCTGCAGTTCAAGATGTTAGACACAGATTGTTACTGATTTTATTTTCCAGACAATGTGGATGTTTGAATCCCAGACCTTTTTAATGGATTAATTCAGTGTTCAGTTGGACTGTTTGTTCAGTTTGGCTCTGATTTAGTGGAAATCAAATTTAGAAAAATGGTGGAGTGCTTTCAGAAATAATTCAGTTGGGTGCTGGCAATTGCGTGTACCTTTATTGTTCTCTGCTTTTCTCAGAAGTGTGACTTGGACAGTGGGAAATGTGTATATATCTGTTTGACCTTCATCAGTCTAACAGTGTAGTGCTCTACTGAAACAGCCATTTATGAATCCCACAGATGAAAATTCAAATCCCCAATTATAACTGAAAACAGCTTTAATTCTGTGAGCCAGTGTCCATTCAGGGATGAATCAGTGGAAAAACAGATAAGCATTTTAATACCTGTAGTTCTACTGTCATCATATTTTAAAGCTTTCCTTGAAAAGTTTGTAAACTTCTAACCTGTATCTGGGAACTGTTTCTTAGTGTTTTCTAATGTAAATTGCTCTGTTTTCTTTTTCTTGATAGTCAGAAACTATCTGTTGGTTGAGAGTATCAAGGGAACAGAATTCATTCTTAATTACTGGAATGCTGTGCTTGTCTTCACTGTATTGGTTGGAGAAAATGTATTGGCTTTTAGTGTGGTTTATTTTCAAGGTGTAAAACTGAAGTTTCACTTGGTTTCCTTAAGGAGGTCTGAGCTATGAGGACTGTTACCATTGGATTCTCTGTCTTCTGCAAAACTTGGAATAGTAGTGAAGTGTCCCCAGCTGCATAATCTCTTTTTGCCTTAGACAAGCCATATTGCTATACCTGAGTTTTCCATAGCTGAATAACTTTCTTCGTTTGAGTTGGTGTGAAATTCTCTTTCACGTTGGGAGTGATTGTACAGAAGTGACTGCAAGGGAACTGAACATTTTAACATGGGAGGCTATTGCTTCTGTGAGCCTGGAGAATTGTGTGGTTTGCCCTGGAGTGGGATACAGTTATCCTCTATGTCTTATCTCTGTGTCCATCTCTTGGGAGCAGTGATACCTGTTTACTCACATACCTGCTTTGGGCACTGCATGCCATGAATGTCTGGGAAAATTTGAAGGACCAAAGTTTAAATTTGTATTCTATAATAATCGTTCCCTAGGTTTGCATTTCTTCCTTACTCAATCTTACTGTTTCTTTGGCCATAGTTTGTGTTTTGTTAAGTTCTTATAGTTTGTTTTGTAATTGCTACAGAAAAAAAATCTGTAAATGATTAATATGGTACATTAAATACTTAATCCTGAACTATGCTGTGCTTTTCCTGACTGATGCTATATAGTTCGGCTTCCTTCCGCAAGGTGAACAGTGTGGGTTTACTAAGCATTTTCACTGGCTGTTTGAAGGAAGACCTACTCCTCTGGTAGACTTCTGTTTCTCCTTAAACAGAAGGAAGGGCTTTATCCTTTAAAAGAACTTTGTCTGTGGGGTATACTAGCCTAAAATTTGTTAGACTATTGCTGTCATTAATATGTGCAATAATGAAGGCTTATTTAAAAATACTTTATAACTTTCACCAACTCTGCTTGTATTAAAAATGATGGCAAAAGTTTCTGAAAAAGGGTATGGCTTCTGCTCAAACATATGTACAGTTTAAGTACAGCAAGAAGTGGTCATAGTGTGAGGTTATGTAATTTTGCTAATAAATTACTATCTGTGCCTTGTCTATAGCTTGTACCAACAGTAAAAAAACCACAAGGCTTTTCAAAGATATTTTTGAG
Organism: Scytalopus superciliaris; assembly: GCA_013400415.1. NCBI lineage: Eukaryota > Metazoa > Chordata > Aves > Passeriformes > Rhinocryptidae > Scytalopus > Scytalopus superciliaris. Next base: position 115,137 of record VXBX01003745.1, on the reverse strand, counting down.
AGAAAATTATATGAAAAATAGTTTAAAAAGTACTTTAGTATTTTTCTTGCTATCTTTATTCAAAAAATCAAATTCACAGTGTTTAAGAAGCATTGCTGGGAGCCATAGTCATGGACTATAATCTTTCTATGCTAAGAACCTTAAAACACTCTTCTAATACTGCTGATTTTTAGGAGTTCAATCTCACTCGTTTCTTGGAATTTGATTTTTTACTAGGATTCAAATTAGAAGGCTAATGGCCTTCTGCAAACACCATCAACAGTGTAAACAGATGAGCTAGTAAATATAGATGCATTATGGTTGCTAAATAAAGAGATCTGCATATTCATTTACTGTATGGATATTTCTCAGTAATATAATTATACACAGTAAATTTCCATACTGGAAGTTCAAGGAATTCTAAAATATCTCTGCTGATGTGATATCTAATCACCAATTTAAATAATTACTAGAATTTCTTGACAGTAAACCGTGCAATTGTCCTAGTAACTGACACATGTCTGTGTTCTCCAATTTGTTAAATAACTTCACTGTAGAATAATTTGCAGGTATGCATTAGGATGACTAATAAATAGGCATGATTCATTATACCTCTATACTTCAAAATCTCTTTATTCCCCCTCACTGTGTAGCTAGTTCATGGGCTAATCAGATGACTTGAAAACAAAGGATTCAGATCTCATAAACCTGCTCTATATGAGGACTTGCTTTCAGAATAAACCACAGACTGTAGATTTAAGAAACTATGAAAATTGTTGCCTAATATTTTTGTTTAATAGGGTTTGTAATGGGAAACATGGTTTTGAAGTACTTTACGTGATCATAACGGAACAACAGACATATATGCACACACTACTGAATATCACAGAAATTAAAATACTTCTCTGGTATCTAAACAAATTTTTTTTTTTTCTGTTCGGGACATCTCGTTTACAATGAAGAAAATGCATCTTAGACTTGTTCTAAATATATCACATATTATTTCCAGTCTGCTTCATTAATCAGAGATTGCACTTAGCACAGTCTTTTGCACCAACGGTAATCAATGTGTACTGGAAAGACTATAAACCCTTGATTTGACCAAAAATTTCAGAAGGACAAATCATTTCAGGAAGAATTGGAAGGCACTACAGGTATGCACAAGCATTTTGCCCTTTCTGTACACTGCTGATTACATTTGACTAGGTAATAATTGCCCAGCCATTTGTCCTTGGAGCACTAGACTGCATATTACACTTGCATATTGCCTATTTAAATCTTACTCTGTTGTTTCATGTCTATACAGTTCACTGAAGCTAGAAGAACTTGTATATCTTGATTATCTTTTTCTGTCATGTAAACAGTGACTGCTGAATTAAGAGACGCTGATCTTCAATAGTGTTTTTTCTGTGCTCCTTTTGTGGAGAATCCTTTTATGTTTATCATTTTTTTGGAAAAGTTTCTGTGCTGGTTGGGTCAGTGTGACACAAGCACCCAGCAAGGTACTACCCTCTGCACTGCTATGGATAAAGCCTCAGCAAATTAAGCATTGGGTGCACTTACTGGGTCAAACCTTGCTGAACCTGTTTTGTAGGTGTTAATGTTGCAGTGTGATATGTAAAACTTGTCCACAAAATAAACAAGCCTGTATTTTCACCTCTTCTGGCAATGGGCCTGAATTATAATTCTCTTTGATCAGCAGCTCTTGTGATAGAAAAGAGTATTTTGTCTGTCTTGCTCTCAACCCAGATGTATTATCTCAGCTACAGAGATGTTCCATGCATTCTGCTAATTGTCCAAACCTTGTGAGCTGCCCCTCCTTGGAACTGCCCTGGAGTGTGTGTTCCTCCTAGTCCTCAAGACATCTGACTGTGCAACTTGAGTTGGAAAACGACTGGTAGATCTTGGCATATACATACATATGTATGTATGTGTGTTGTGCCAAAAGATACGTTATCTTCACCAAATAGTATTAAAAGCCTTTGTTTTGGACATCTCACTCAAAACTGATCAGGATGAACACGCCTTCTAGGTATACTGCCACCTCTTGTATCTGAAGAGGTAGCTTGACCTATCAGTGAGAATTTGAGATATTTAAGTTGTTATTCCAGTCCCAGCTTCTTTGACACCTAAGCTTTGGTTCCCAGAGAGTGTAGACTGCTGATACTGGGCACAGGATTTTATGCTCCTCTTTCCCTGTCAGTGACTAGCAAGGTTTTTATAAGGAATTAAACCAGTGATAAAAATCTCTTTGATGTAAGAAAAGATCCTTGACAGGATTTGAAATCTTCAATGTACCTGAGACAAATTTAGTATCTCAGCACAAAGATAAAATTCAAGATTGTGCTCTTTTCTCAAGGCCTAGACTTGAATGACTGAAACGCTTCCCTAAGATGCTTTCTGAGACACACCTGGGCAACAGTAACTACTTGATGTAAGGGAACATTCCTATTAGGCAGAGTTGTGTCTGGTGTCTTTGGGGACATCTAGGGTATATGTGAGATGGGAACTAACAGTAGTAATCTTATTTCAGGAGCATTGTAGCAGGTGACTGCATACCTGTATGACTGACTGAATTGACACTTTGAGTTTTTGACAACACTATCAAATTTCGCTGTGGTGGTCTGCCCAGACCTAAAAATAATGAGGGCAAATTCCTTCTGTCCTCCAAATAAGGACACATATCCTTGAAGGGTACTTTTGACTGTACATAGCAGCTGCCTGTCTTCTGGAAAACAAACCTTTTCAACAATTTACGGGCTCCCTCCAGGGCAGGAAAAAGTTTCTCCTGTTGCTTTCTTGCCATATGCTGCTTTCTTTCAGACTCCAAAGCAGTGTTCACCTGCAATATACACAGAGCTAGTTGGAGGCTGTGTGACATTATCATAACTTGCATCTGAATGTCCTGTTTTGAAATGTCCTTTGATGTTTTTTGCTGTGTCTGGCCTTGAAGGGTAGACTTGTTCTCTGCTCCAGTGTTGTTTCACAGCACAGTCCATACGGACATGTGCCTGCAGGACTGAGGAGCTGATGTGCAGGATGGAAGGGTAGGGAGACACGAGTGGAGTGTATTTGTATTCCTGCTATTGCTGCCAAAGACTTTTGCGTTGTGAAACCTTGTCCTGAACGGAATTGGGTTAATCACAGAAATCACTGGAGAGAGACAGATACTTCTTGTCTGTGTGGTAGAGCGGGGACTTTAAGTAAGGGAGGGCTCATGTAGGACACAGGCTACATTTTGCTTATGTAACATTAGATGGCTATGTTATGACAGTATTCTCAGTCCTGGCTTTTTTGCTTTGTATCTTGTTCTCGTGTTCCCTGTATTTAGCTTGAACTTGCTGCTTCAGATTTGAAAGCAGACGCTGTATTTCTGAAAACAGATTTTTTCAGCTGCATTTTCTGAACTTTAAAAGCTATTATTACCTTTTTCCACAAGCTTTATTTATATCTTTATGCTACTGCAACCACTGGAAGCCACTGCTGCACTTGTATTCCTTAGGGCTTTTTCTTCACTGCATAAAAATTCCAAAATAGGTCCAAATGCCACTTTAGTGGCTTTTTTTTCCAATATAAATTTCAATGCCTTGTATATGGGTAATTATATTCATATGTACTTTCACTATTTCAAGGCAAATATATGTTGTCTTTGACTTCTCTGAAGGCTGTAATTTTGCATTGTTTCTTATTATTTGAAATACATGGGAAAATTATCCCACCCCTATTCTACAGGATGATGAAAGATCAAATAATATTGTAGTGGTTAGTAGGCAGTGAAATGACTACACTTTGCAGATTAGCACGGTTGTTTCCCAGGGATTTCTTTCTTTGTTTGAAAGGTGGTCTTGAATAAGTTAAGACTTAATTCTAGTAGATTTCATTTAAAAATTCAGATCTGGATAATCTAACAGTGCAGATAAACTACTGAGATGGTGTAAAGCCTCAGGGGCAAGACTTAGAAGGTGCAGCTGAGGTCATATAGTCTGTTAAACTTAGAAGAGAAGACTGACGGGTGACCTTATCACAGTCTACAACTTCCTCGAGGTGGTCAGTGGAGGGTGAGGTGCTGATCTCTTATCTCTGGTGGACACATGGAAATAGCATAAAGCTGCATCAGGAGAAGTTCAGACTTAACATTAGAAAAGGTTCTTAACTGAGGGGGTAGTTGGTCACTGGAATCCATAGAAGTGGTCATGGTACCAAGCCTGGCGGATTTGAAGAGGTGTCTGGATGATGTCAGGATTTAAAATATGAAAGGGTTGATTTTTAAAACTAGAAATCTTGGTTTTGTATGGCAGTTGGCTAGCTGTTAATCAGAACTTTCTAACCTTGTTTTGTCTGCTAGCTAATATATTCTGCTGCTTTGCTGTGGACACGCTCACTCATAAAAATCAATAGCAAAGATTGGAAAGTTCACTGCTGCTCTGGTTCTTTCTGTGTTTGTTATGAATAGCAATGTTTGTTCAGAGAAACCCTAGAATAATTGCAAACTTGAAGTTCAGCCTCACTTGCACTAGAGAAAGGTACTGAGGAAGATTTAAAATTTCTTTCACTGACAGTCTGAAACTTTAGTTTTTTCCACAACAGACACTGAGGCTTTTTCTTAACAGAGATTCATCAAAACATCAAAATACACATTTCTTGTCAAAATTGCTGATGCATGGAGTTAAACTGTAGCTATAGGTGTGTTCACAGGCTTATGAAATTCCACAGGTCTCATAGGCTAAAATCTTTTCTTGCTGAAAGTTTAGATAGGCTCAAGGGGATGCTAATGTGGTACCCTGAAGATGAGTCTTCTGACAAATACTAAATATATAAAATCACATCTGCCTCAGGAAGTAACGTGAACTGAAGGTATTTGCAGTGTTGATGGTAACAGGGTGTTGTGTATGCTTGTCCTGTTCTTACTCTTTGCTCCGTGTCTGTTCTTCATGGCTGCAAGATGCTGATGTGGATCAATCTTTGGCCTGGTGTGAACGGTTAAAGGAAGATGTCTCGCTCCAAGTGTTACTACATTCTCCTGGAGATCAGTAATTTCATATGACTAGGAAGAAAGAAGAAGCCAAGAGATTTGAACTGTTGATACTGAAATGACCACCCTTGCTTATTTTATTATGAAATTCCCAGAGATCCACTCACCAGGACAGACTTGTTTGTCATGCTTCATGTGATTCATAGATTCTTTGTGGCTGGCAGTGTTAACTCTTTGGTTGGAGACTTAACACAATTTTGCATTTAATCACTTTCAAGGGATTTGTTCTTAAAATACTTATGTATACTTCTTTTCTGTAGGCCTGAAGTTTAATCTTCAGCCTTAAGAGTTTTACTAAGAAAGAATTATAGTTTTGATAGTGCCTTCAGATCTGGTAGATAAAAACATTCATATCTGTAGCCCTAGATGTTGTACTGCCATGGTTGAGATCACCAGTGACATTTACTCTCAATAGTTAAAAGCAGCACTGATACCATGAACTGAATTTTAAGTCATCATACCTGCTACAAAGTCGACCTGGTAGCTACCAGATGATGTTCACTGGAAGCCTAAAGAACAGTTACACATTGTGTTTCATGGATGACTTCTTATTAATCTGGATTTGTCTTGTCCTGTTTAAGGTTCTTGAAGACAAGCCTGTGTCCTGCAGGTTGATAAAGAGGACCTTATTATGTCTTATTTTGTCAAGGCAGTAAACTCTTGCTTCCTTGAAAAGGGGAAGTAGATTTTGGTCAATAATATATTTTCTTTTTCTGTTGCTTTTACGTTACTAACTGAATTTATTGATACTGCTTGAAAGATCCTTAGGTTTAATCTAGCTAGTCCAAATTTCCTTCCACTGCTACTCTGTGAAGTCTTCTGTCTACTTAACTCTTCCCTTGGGTGTAGCCACAGCCTTATCAAATTTATGGCTTATTCTCATACTTATTTCATGATGTTGTGTGAATTAACTTTGAAGTGCCATCTTCCTGGGACATGTCCACAGCAAAAGGGTGTTGGCAAAGATTCTGTTTAGTGTTAGACTGGGCAACGGGAGGATGTGGTTGTCTCTCAGAGTTCTGATGTGGAACAAGTACAGTCAACCTGCTATCCTGAGGGGGGGAGAGATTTGTGTTCAGATTGTGGTTCTGAATCTCAGATGCTGCTGGTAGATATAAATACAACTGCTTATTTAGAAATGGTGGCAGAATACCAAGTTTTTAATGCATTTGGTCATGTGAAAAATAGCGTCAACTCTTCTAATCTCCATGTTCTTTTTCGTTCTAAAAGTGGCATCTCCTTTTGCACTACATTGGTGCTGTGACTTGATTCGAAGGAAAGGTTACCTACTAAACCAGTAGTTGTGTTTGTTGTATCTCCTGTTCAGAGCAGCTGGGCCAGATCTTCTTGACTTTGTGTGACAGCAACCCAGCTTACAGTGTGAGGCTGGAAGACTGAACTTCACCTTTTTAATGTGACCCTATTGGGATTGCAGGGCTGACTGGGAAACTGCCAACCTTTTGTGTGAAGGACACAAGTAGTGGGAAGTAGGGAAAAACCCTCCTATTCCAGACTTTTTTTGGTCCTGATTGTGATGCTCTCTGTGTAAGTGTGTAGGGTTTTAAAAGCAGTAGCAAGGCTTTATGGTAGTCTACAAGATAGGTCACTCTAGGGAGACTTACACTAAGGCACAGGCTTGTGACTAAATGTATGATTCCGGTTGGCATGAAGTTTGGCATTTATTTTAATCTCTGGAATACATAGAAACTAGCTGAGTTTCTGCTGAGTGTGTGTATGTATGTAGATATATTTATATATAAATCCTGTATTTTTCTATGCAGTATGGACTGTTTTACAAATATTGGAGTTACTAATACTGGACTAGTGGCATGCCAACTGGAGATGCAAATTTTTGTCTTCTGATGACTGAACTGTAATTTCTGTATTTTTAGTCTAAAAGGTTTTGAAAAAAGAGAAAAAAGAAATGCTTCAGTTAAAGCTGGATATACTAAAATTATTTTTAGGTAATCACTAGGTCACTGATTTGCAACTGTTACACAAAACAGAAAAAGTTATGTCTTTAACTCCATTCTGCTAATTAAATGTGTATGAACAATCCATATATGTATTTAAACAGTGATTATCAAGGTCCACATTGGACTTGTGAGTCTCCCTGTATGGAATTCACTGCAGGATGAGTTTTAAACTGTGAATACCTTCTCTGCTTACTAGAACTTCTGTCCAGCACTAGGCATAGCACTTACAAAGAAAATACATGTGAAAAAAATATGACAAATGCTTTTTATTCACATACTCTTCTGGTATTTAGAACGTGCTTTTGGAAGAAACCCACTGTTGTTGTCCTTTTTGAAAAGTGTGCGTCACTGGCGTTACGTTGGATTTCATAAAAGGAATCTTTAAAAGTAGAAATGGTGATTTTTAAGATGAAACAAGATTAACAGTTCTCTAGAAATGCTTGGGAGGGATTTATTCTCTGTGTATAATCCTTTAATGATACCCTGCGTTACCAATTAATCAGAAAGAGCATGAACTGTTCTTTGTTTCTAGCATTTCCAAGGCAGCTCTTGCTCCAGAATCCTGACGAGTCACCAGAATCTGGGTTGATTTATGGACTAAATTTTCCTTTCAAAAACATAAATAGTATGTTACTAGATTAGTAAGTATAACAAAGATCAGGGGGTTCAGTCACACAAGTTTACACACTCTACTTTCCTGGAATGCATGTGTACAGTGATGTTGAATAATTGGCCGGTTCTGGCAAGTTAGGTGATCTAGACTTTTCCAGAATGCCACAATTTGTATTTTAGCCAAGAAGTAATTTTTAGAATCATTGCATCTTTAAGAACTGAGTGGTTGGATTGATAGACCCTCAAGTTTAGTCTCTGATGGAAAAGAGCAACCCTAGTCAGGAAGGCAGCATGTTTGCTGCTGTCTGTGGTTGGGGCGTCTGCTGTAAATGCAAAGCTTAGGAGATGTAATTTTGATTGAAGAGTGTTCAATGCACTGTTTGCAGAAAGCTTTCTGTGGTAATGTTTTCTTATATATTCTATAGTAATAATATGAAGTTCTTCCTACACAGACACTCAGTGATGATTTCATCATTAAGTATGTGAAAGGTAGCAGGAAAATATAAACAATTGTCTGTTAAGTGAAGATACGAGGTAAATATTATTCCCCTCTGCTTACAAAAAAATATTGCTTCTTCTCAGATATAAGACATAGTTACATGTGTGATGTGTTCTTGAATTACTCTGATGGCTTACACAATGAAAGTGATTTTCAAGGACAGCTACCTGCAATGTTTACACTTCATTCTTTTGAAATGCAGCTCCAGAACCTTAAGTATTCTATTCATTTTTTTATGTTGTTTGTTTGTTTTTTCAGACTGATCTTGATTATGTTAACAGTGTTGTTGCAAGCCTGGAGAAAGAGTAAGTTGTAGTTTTAATGGGGGATTTCTTAGCTTATTGGTGGGTTTGCTTTTTGATTTTGCCTAAATCAGGTTGTGATAAGTAATTTAAAAAAATACTCTAGAAATAAGAGATCATACCTTTTTGTTTTTTGAGGCTTTGGACTTTTGAACAAAAAAGTAATAGATGACAAATTAAGAGGCAGTGATTCAATCAGTTAAATTGTAGAACAATAAGTGGGATTAAATTATTTGGTGCAGCATAAACAGATGGGATTGTTTGAACGTGAATGGAAATCTGTGACATCTGTGTTAGGGCCTTGTATTCCATATGTTCAAAGAGAACTGTAGAAAAAAAATCACTAGGTTCTGAAAAAAGAAAGGAGAGAAGTGTTTAGAATGTAGTTTGATTCTGATTGGTGAGAGCCGATAGTGCTCTGAAGGACATATTATGGAAAACAGTATTTCTTTATATACTACTTTTATTTGACAAGCCTCGTTTGAGTAAGTAGTTTTTGTAACCAGACACAATAACTGTACCAACAGAAATCAAACAGGATGTCTACAGAATTCAGAATCTCTCATGTGACTTTATGATGATTTATTGGCAGATTTTCTACAGAGATCAATTCTGGCTTGGTGGAAGTAATAGCCCCTCCTGCATCTTACTATCCTGACTTGACAAACTTGAAAGAGACATTTGGAGACTCAAAAGAGAGAGTGAGGTAAGTTTATTCTCCCAGATCTTTTCCCATCTCCTCCCACACCCACACTTTTATTGTTTATAAAATGGCAAGTGGGATGTGAATTCTTGAAATGTTTTCTTACTGTAATTCTTGCAAGTGTGGGGATGCTAAAAGTGCTCTGTGAATCCATCTCATTCCAGCCGATCATGCTGTTCTGTGCATGATCAAAGCCTATGCTTGGTTGAATTCATTTAGTCTTAAATTTTGAGTGAAGAACTGAGATTTGATGTATTTTTATTCCTGTATGTAGACTCTTTTGTTTACTGTTTTTTTTCTTAAAATACTTCCTGTAAAACCCAGTAGTTCCTGCTAAGTTACCATTTAAAGTGCACATGTGTTTTTAGTGAAATGTCAGGTAGTTTTCACAAAATCAGATTAAAAGTAAACCAGTTTTTTATCTGTATTAAAGCATAAGGTGAAAGTTTTGTTCCTTTTTTTCAGACAGAGGGAACTGTGCCAAAAGCAACTGTCCTAACATTTCACTAATATGCTTCATTCCTCATAGTGAGATTTACTTTATATTGCCAGTGTGTATTGAAATAACCTTTTTTCAGAAACTTTAAGCTTTTGATTTAATTTCAGATGGAGAACAAAACAAAACTTGGATTATTGCTTTCTTATGATGTATGCCCAGAAAAAGGGAGTTTATTACATTCAGGTAAATTTCTCTTCTTTATTTTGAGACAAGTTTTAAAATGAGTTTCCAGAAATTATGCCGTTAGACACATCAAAAAGACCTACACAGAACAGAGAGAACTCGATCCCATAGTTTAAGGAGGGCATTAAGTATGGTGGGTATGGTATATGAGGAAGTAATTTGAGAAGGACACTGTCTCACTGTCTCTGAAGGAAAAAGTAGTTTGTCCTATGTGACTTATCTTAAGATGCTTAGGAATAAAGTGAAGGAACCCAAACTGATTAACTACTGTTTTTTCCTTGTCCCCCAAATGAATTATTTTTGAGTTGCAGAGACAAAAAAATGCCAGCATAGTTTCTGGTGTAAATCAAGTGAAAAATCCATTTTTTACTTTCTTCTGAGGGCAAGTGCAGTGTCACTTTAATATGACTGTTGAGTATAGAAGCATTTTCTTTTCTTTTTTTAAAGAGGTTTCCAAGAACAGAGTTAAGCAGTTCTTTATCTCAGAATTGTTCCTATCATGTGTTTCTGCTTTGAAGTAGAAGTCTTACCTACAGGTATTGCAGATTTAGTAACAACACTAATGGTCCTTATTTAGATTCTGTGGCTGTGTCCTTGGGGTGTAAAGTCCCACACATCTCATCTAGTTTTCACAAAGCTGTGCTCTCTGAGAGCTGTTGGAGTCTCAGCTCTCTTGGAAGCTGCACAGCCAACAATGCAAGATGGTCTTGTTTGGTCCTGAATATTAGTGCTGGCACATGGAGGAGAGCATGAATGCCCTGGGAGAAAGGACAGGAGGAGCTGGGTCCTTAATGCAGCAATGACCTGCGCTTAGGAATTAAAGGGACTGTAGCACCCTGTGTTGGCAGTGCTGCTGCCTGGACTAGGTGGTCAGTTTGGACTATGTGCCTGGGCTTTTATGGGACAGGCAAAGCCAGGTGAAATGAATCCCACCTCTACAGGCTGTGTGTCTCAGCTGCTTGTCTCAGAGGAGAAACGCTGTCAGTGATGTTAGGTTTGTGAGTAAACAGAGCCCTGTTTGTGTGCCAGTAATACAGATATTCTGCTTGTGCTCCTGATGTCACTTAGACTAACATTATTTCATAGATTAATTTTTCTCTGAAGAAAGAAGATGAAAGCAGTTTTCTCAGTTAAGAAGCTGGGATGTTTGTGGATTCTTACTACAGCAGGATTCCATATTGGTTCTCCACAAAGAGACACACTGGTCACTACAATAGTTATTCCAGGCTATGGCACCTATATTTTATATCCATGCTAGGATTAGAAATATATGTCTCTGTCTTAGCAAAATGTTATAAAATCAGTATTTGCTAGCCGTACCTTTTCCTATAGCTTTTTTTTTTCGTTTACATTGATATCACTGCTACCTTCCTCTAGCTTGAAGATGACATCGTTGTCAAGCAGAATTATTTCAGCACAATAAAAAATTTTGCGCTTCAGCTCGCTTCTGAAGATTGGATGATTCTAGAATTTTCTCAGCTGGGTTTCATTGGTAAGAAAATGTTCACTTTTGTAGTTTGAAAGAACATACTCGTTCTCAGACTGTGCATTAATAGTGATCTGACTTCTTTGTACTGGCACTGGACCAAGAGGTATAAATGCGTTGCCTTTTTTAGGAACTCTAGTTTAACTCATGGTTGGCTTTGCCCCTCATTTGTTGCAGGTACTTTTGTTGATTGAGGCAAATGCAAACTGCCGGAAAAGAGGGCATTTTGATGATGAAAAGTTAATTAATTTATAAAGATACTAACAATCAAACTGCAAGACATGACTTATTTTGAATTTAGCTTCTCATGGCAGTTCTTGTTGTTCTCTTTACTTTGGATCTGCTTTCCAGAGAATGGCTTCATTTTTAGCTCAGTGACCTGTTATTGTCATACTGAGAACAGAGAATGTTGGCACCATGTGAATAAGTACTGTCCTGTTGCCAGCTCAGCAGCAGGTGTGCAATAGTTCCTGACTTTCAGAAACTCAGGGGTTCATGGAGTAGAAAGGAACACAGTAATTATCTCTTACACATGCTACGTTAGGATACAAATTTGTACTTTGTACACACTTGCCTTCCAGTCTAACTTAAAGAAGCAGTGGAGAGGAGGAGAGGAAATGGGGAGGATGAAGTCTTCTTATGTACCTGGCCACCACATAACTAATCTCCTTGGTTGCCTTAAGCTACCATCAGAAATGCCTTGTTGCTGAGTAAAATTAGGGGACTGGTTTTGTAGTCTGAGAGGTGGGAGAAATAGGAAATGAAATTGCATAGTATGAAGAATTTAAATAATTTAATATAGCCTTTGCCCTAAATAGACATGTCTCTTGGGTTGGGGAGCCCCTTGCAAAGTTCTGTGTATGTACCAGCAAAGACTGGTTGAGTACCAGCATCTGATTACACTTTGGTTTTACTTTTGAACAGTTAAACACTAACCCCAGCTAAACCCACAATTTGAGTTTTAGCTCCAGTCCTAATTGCACTTTAAAGGAAAATTCTGTATGAAGTTTATGGGCTATAGAAGTAATTTATGGTTATTCTACATTTGCTTGACTTAGTAGCAGAGTGTACTCACTGAGAAATTGTCATTTTGTAAGACTGACATGGCAAAATGTGCATAAAACAAACAGTTTAGAACATGCACTGTCTGCTCCATGCAGTTGTAGTTCAGATCACTTAACTTGCTTTAAATTTGTGTATCTCACATCCCTTTGTGTTCTTACTGCTGCTATAGAGGGTACATTGTCTAAGCCGGGAGTAGGTAGATAGTTCTTAATACTGAGACTTGGCTTAATCAAAAACACAACTGTTTAAAAATACCTTGGGTTTTTTATACTGTCTATATTGTTTTGGTCAGTGTGGGCTCTGAAAATGGCTATAGTTAAATTCAGTTGTTAGCTCCTGCTGCTTGTATCCCTGTTCTTTTTTCCTTGTATCATATTTGTTTGCCTCCTTTTAATTAGATGATGTCAGTAGAATTTCAGATGCATTTAGCTATGGCTGCACATCTTAATGTTGCTTTTCTACCTAGAAAATTAAATTATATTTTTTTCTTCTCCCAATTTAGCTATTTATGCTGCTTTTAAGTTTTGAGAGAAAGATTAGTATTCATGAAAGCAACGGAAACTCTTGGCTTTGAGACACATTGGTGTGCTGTAACCATTATATTGCATGGAAATTTTATGCAAGTAATGTAGATTTGTCTCATCTTTGATATCCCTTTATGGATCTTGATGTAGACTGATACTGTGGTTGTTTGGTAATGCAGATAGCTATGGGGAAGAGCAGAAGTAGTTTGTAATTTGGGATTAGTTTTATGCATAGATGTCCAAGAGAGAAAGTAGAGCAGTGAGTCCATAGAACCACAGAATGGCCTGGGTTGGAAGGGACCTTAAAGATCACCTTGTTCCAGCACACCTGCCATGGGCAGGGACACCTTTCACAAAACCAGGGTGCTCAAAGCTTCATCCAGCCTGGCCTTGAGTACTTGCAGGGATGGGGCATCCACAACTTCTCTGGGCAACTATGGCCTAGATGTGACTGATTCTGAAATAATCTCTGAAAAAGAGAGGTGTGGCTGATTCAGTGTAGGCTATTGAAAACCTTGATCAGCTTGCCAGTTTGCTAGGTAATTTTTTTTTTTGTCATAGTGTATTTCTGACCTGAAAATTTAATTTATGCAAGAGCTACATGAGAAAGTGGCAAATGTAGCTATTTAGGCTGACAGCAAGATTATAGAATTCTGTCACCTCTGCCACAGAGCAGACATTGCTTCCTTTGGTTTTTTTTTAATACTGCAAGCATAGTCTTAAGTGCTGTCAAGTATCTAATAAATAATGTGTGAGATGCATGATGTTTCTCTAAGAAGCTCTGTGGAAGGAGATGCATCTTTTGCTCTTCTGGATTCTGGTTTGCAGTGCAGTCCCTGTTTCACAGTGTAGGAGAGTCCTACGAGTTTTTTATGAGAAATATTGATTTATCTTCCAACTGCCTGTGAGCTGAAGTGTTTTCCAGAGGAACTGCAATACTCTGCACTGTAGCTATGCCAGCTGTCACGATTAATGGGGTGGTCTGAAATCATCCTTTAGATTGTCTTACACAGTTCCTCTGAGTCTTACTGTGCCCTGATGTTTTTAAGGCCTGTTGTTCTGGTTGCAGTTTGCTCAAGCTGTGCACATAGTTGAAGTTTGGGGAAGAGTAGATCAAGTCAAACATTTGAGCTTTAAATAACTTCAAAGAGGTTCTGGTTTTAATGCCAGTAATTTGCATATCATTAGCAGGGAAAGCATCGAAAACATGAACTGTAGTTAGAATTTGTGCTTGTGGGTATAAAATTATTGTTGGTGTAGACTCAGTACATTTAATGATTCTTATGCAGACAAATGAAAATGAATGATTTAGATGTTTGAAGTTCAGAGAATTGTAGCAAACGAAGTGTTTTGTTTCAAGTGTATCTTGTACTTGCCAGAAAGTACTGAGAGCCAGAAGAGTTCACTAAGGATGGCATTTAAATGGACTGAAAAATGGATAGGAGTCTTGGCAGGGCTCAATAAATAGCAGAAAGTGGTCCACAATTTTTTTTTTTCACTCCAGGCTCTCATTTTTGTCAGTAAATAATATGGAGAAAGTCTGCTATATTTTATATATCTCTAGGTGTTTATGGAGCAAGATTTTTGCTTTTGAGTCTTAATTCTTTCAGATTTTGAAGTTTCTTTCCAATGGTAGGTTGTACACACCCAGAATCTGAAACCTCTGAAATGTCAGCAGAATCTCCTGGATTTATGTGTGCATGAACACAGTGCAAGATGAGCTGTCACTTCAGTTCTCTCACGTTGCCTTTGATTTGAGGCAGTGTGTGTTGACTGCAGCTTTTCACTTAGGTCTCTTTGGCTTCATGAGCTTTGACTGCATATTGGGGATGGCCAGTGGGCAGTGTTTAGGCTGGGTTGGGGTGGCATCTCAGTGGTTCTTTGGCTCATGTGCTGCTGCATGGGAGGCTGCAAGATTGAAGGACCTTGGCAAATGCTGCTGCTTGTTCTTGGGCTATGGCTATGCCCTGTGGAAGCCAGGCTGGTGCTGCTGCTCTTACTGAGGAGACGCTAAGCTAGGGCCTGGCTGATGTGAACTCAGAGTGGCTGGGGTGTTGGTTCTGTGGAGGGTTACACAGGACAAGGGACTGGAGCAAAGGTGTGCCAAGCTGTGTGGAAGGTGGTGACAGCATTCCAGAAAGTAACATGTGGATGTCTGTCCTTGGTTAGTGAAGGGAAACAAGGGCTTGTCTCAGGAGCAGGGTGTTGCCTGTTCATCGCTCCGGTGATGATTAGGAATTAATGTGAGATGGCTTTGTCTCGGGTGTTGAAAATTTCCATCTGAAGATGCTAGTGCAGGTACAGCCAGCTGATGCTTACCTAGCTTATTCTGACTAGTTGCAGTTGGATGTATCAGGGTGGATTGGGGCTTTTTTGTTTGTCTGGTATTTTTGTGGTATTTGCTTTTGTTTATTTCCTGATGTGGCCTGTGGCATCACCATCATAACTAGATTATTCCCCAACTCTGCAGTGGTTGACTGTAGTGTGCTGGCCTAGAGGAAAGTGCCTCTGGGCCTAGACAAGTATACATAGGGAAATAAATAATCTGTTGATATCCTGTTTCTATTTCAGATAAAATTAGGATAACTTAAATTAGGGAAAAGCATCGATTCCCACTCTTACCTTCAGTCTTGTTCTTAGTTTATTTAACTGTAGGTAAAGATCCTGTACCTTAACTCTCAGTTTTAAGTGACATGGTCTGTGAGTGATGACAATTAAAGACTGTAATCCTTGTGCTCTTCAGAAAATGAGCTGGTCAAAGGGAAAAATGTCAGTGAGATTCTTCTGCCCTGTCCTTGGGACAGAGAAGAAAAGGATTCTAGAGCAGCATGACTGCATATAGAAGAGGCTAAACTGTCTCTTCATTCTGCTTGCATTGAGATTGGAGCAATACTGTGGGAATGTTTCTGTTTTCTGAGTCACAGGGCATTGTGCATCTCTCTGACACTGGGTGGAAAAGGTCCACTTCCTATGGAAGCAGATGTGACTGACAGACTGCCTCAGCACGTGTCATCTAGAAATGGTGGTTTCAGTCCCATCAACATCACAGAAACATCTGATTAGTCCCATTTTTCAGCTGGTGTTTGATCAGGGTTCCTCATATTTTTCTCTGCTCCTGCCCTATGCCATTGAAAGCAGTAGGCAGAGATGAATCACCAGGAAAATTGGGAGCCTGTTTAGTTGGAAGTGTGACAAGCTGAAAGCTGTTATTCTGCATGAATATTTTGCACAACATTGTACAAATCATATGATTGTTTCCTAGTCATTTTTAAATGTTTACTTCCACAAATAATGTTAAACAATATGACAGTATAATTTGTAAATAGTAACAATATACTAGTAAAAATCCTAATATTTGTCTTATGTCCTTTAAGAATAAAGCTTTGCAATTGTCCCTAGTTCAGTAGGAGTTGTCCCTTGTGTAGTGGAAGCTGCAAATTTTAGTTACAGAGTGCTTTCAAAAGGAGATACCTATTTAAAAACCTCATTGCAACAACCACTTACAAGTGATGTCAATGTTTTTGCTTTATAAACAGTCAAAGGTTTCTGTAAGGCACAACTTTGATTTACAATGTCAGGTCAGTTACTGTTTTACCACATGCACTTTCCCCCCCCACTGTGTGAATGGTCTACTTTATGAATATAGCACCAATCCAACAGATGAAATAATTGGCACTTTTGTCAAATGCTTCTTCTGTATTTGTTGCACTGCATCATATTGTAGCCTCACTCAGATCCCTCCAAACTCATCTCAGAATTCCATAGTAAGTATTCTTTTATTGGCTGTGTTCTTAACCAGTTTTACACAAGTCATAAACAAATGAGATTGCATCATACCTATCTTCTGGAAAGGGCAAGGCTCCGTAGGTGATTTCCTAAGTATGTATTCCCTTCTTGAGAAGATGAAGGATCTTGCAGTTTGAGATCCTGGCATTCTCTTAGCAAATGTTGGTATGTAAGGGTCTGGTACCTGGCAGTGTCAGAGCTCAAACAATAGGCCACTTGCAACTTTACTTTCCCTTAAAAAATATCCTTGTTGCTAGTACATGAAAGCTAACAACCTGGCATATCTACTCTGAGATTTTATATAATATATTAGGCTCAGTCCCCTATTCCAGTAGAGAAATGTTCCATCCTTGTTACAACAGGGATTTGAACTCCCAGCTCCTTGTGCTGCCTTGTATAATCTACTGTGGATTATGGACTCCAGGGAGACCCAAAAGAAGGAGAAGTAACTGATGCCTGGCTCTGAGTGATAGTCCACGTGTACAGTCACAGTGAAAACATATGTTCCTAATCACTGAAGCCCAGATAATGTTTTAACTTTTGTGTAGTGCTGGTTCAGGGTGATATTTCAGGCATATCCTCTCTTCTGTTAACGTAAATGCAAGCATCCTCCATAGTGGCTTAGTAAGGTAGACTCTTTGCACCATTTCTTCTCTTTCACTTAGCCGCCTGCTCAAGTAGAGTGCTATACTGCTGGTAGCTCTTAAGCTTCATATATAATGTTGTTCCCTATTTGTTTGTCATCCGGACTAGATTATATGGCTCTTTAGTGGCCTTTCCAAGTAATTTTGTCCTCTTGTAGATGAGAACTGAATCCCTTTTCCTGATGAGTGTAGGAAGTGTTTTTGCCACCTGTTCTTAATGTCCATTCCAGCTGTTTTTCCTAAGAGAAGGAGAAACTATTAAAACCTCAACCACTTGTGGAATTTGTCATTTAGAAAGCCTATGAAGGCCTCCTCACAAGTGGAAAAAAACTCCAGAATGTTTCTTATGTGTGAGTGCTGTGTGTTAGTGTGTTGTACAGGACTCCAAAGTGTGGAGAGACAGAAGATGTGCATAGAAGAGCTTCTGTTGGACCCTGATCCATTGATGCCCACATGCCCTCAGAACCCATCCCTGTTTAATTCAGCACTGCTCACATCTCAGCACCATCTGCAGAACAGAATAATTTCAGCCAGTGTCTTCCTAAGAGATTCATTGATATGTAATCTTGCTTGCATTCTCCATTGTAGCCTACCAAAGCAGAGGCAGACTTCATCTGCAAATCCTATGATGTTTTCTGAATGTGCCTTCAAATCTGAAACTGCATTTGTGATTTTAGCTGGCATACAATCATAGAATTGTTTTGGTTGGAAAAGACCTCTAAGATCATTGAGTCCAGCCACTGAGCCAGCACTGCCAAATCCACCACTAAACTATGTCCCCAAGTGCCACATCTACACCTCTTTTCAATACCTCCAGGGATGGTGACTTAAGCACTTCCCTTGACAGCCCGTTCCAATGCTTGAGTGCAGTCCCTGGCTCAAGCACTCGTCAGTCTATGTTGCTCCTGGTTGTCTTCATACAAGACACCTTTTTTTAAGTACTGCATTCAGTTTAACACAGTAGCCACCTTTCTCTTGAGACATCTGTACTGGGCAGAGAAGTGTGTTGCAGAACCATGTAGATGGTTGCTCATGTTGATAGTAAATAGACTTTCTTCATCAGCAGTAAGTTTCCTTCTTTTGCAAAGGCCTCCTCTAAGCCTCACAGTTTGCAAACTGACAGTTTCTGTTCTTAAGGAGGCTGCATTGTAATATACATTGAATATTTTGATAGTACCAAGATATACAAGAAGTTCTTGTTCTAATAGTTGTTTGATTTAGTTGAAAGTTATTGAACTTTTACTAACATTAAGATTTCCAGTTGTTAATTGCTTGTCTTGGCACAAATTTATCATCTGTTGTCTCACTAATGTCAAAAGACAGTGTTATCTCTAATCTAAAGTAACTCTAGTTATTCTTAATGTCACCACAGGTAAAATGTTCCAGTCTCCAGATATCACTCTTATTGTAGAGTTCATATTTATGTTTTATAAGGAGAAACCTATTGATTGGCTCCTGGACCATATCCTCTGGGTGAAAGTGTGTAACCCTGAGAAAGATGCTGTAAGTTTGTTTTTATTATCAAGTTTCTAAAGTGTTTTTGTGATGGTGAATGAGTTGGTTTTCATGAGCTGGAATCTAGCATAGTGTGTATTACTGTTACTGAATGTTCTGGGAACGTCTTCCTGTGAAGATTTTTATCTCAAAAAGAACTTCAGAGAGAGTTCTCCAAGGCATTATAACTATTATTGCTTCAGATTTTGAAGATGGGTGCAATAGAATGAAAAGCAAAAGTTAAGTTTGTTTCTGTGTGTAACACTGCTAAAATAAAATAAGCTGGTACGTGTAACCTCTGCTGAGGCTCTGCAGAGTGTCACTGCTGGGAGAGCAGTCTTAGGGAAGGTTCCAAATGGGGAATGAACTTTGGATTTTGCTCCTTCATTTCTCAAGTAGCACCCTTGCTGAAAGACTGAATAAACAGGTTCTGTGCGAGAACCTTGAACAGTGTTACGTTTGCACAGCAGTCTTGGTGAACTTCTGGAATGAAAACAAGAACGACTGGATAAATAGTCCTAGGTTCTTACCTTGTGTTGCTTTTTACTAATGTGTTTTTTCTGTTGTTTTTTTTTTTTTATCCCACCCTTCCTTTTTCCCTGCACCATTTCAGAAACATTGTGATCGACAGAAATCTAACCTACGGATACGCTTCAGGCCTTCCCTTTTCCAGCATGTTGGCCTCCACTCTTCTCTAGCAGGGAAGATCCAGAAACTCACAGTTAGTAGTCAACATTTCCCTTCTGTTCCAGAGCAGGCTGATTAAATGAAAAACTTTGTGGTGATTGAGAAAAACAGGCATTTTCTTGTTGTCTTGCATTTTAAAGCACAGTGTGTATTGCTCCAGTTGGAACTAAATCTGATGTAAACTGGTTACTATTGAGTATAAGAAGTGCTAGTCCCAGTTTATGTGGATTTTTGCTGGGGGATATTTTTTCTAATTTTTTTCTTTAATGGCATGCTCATCTTATTAATCAGTACAAGATCTGATGCACCCAAAAATGAGTAAATGCATTCATTTTTCATGTTAGGAAAATGTTTAAGTGTAACCACTTAGGAAAAGAACATAATAAACAAGGTTATCTGACCAGCATGATGTTTGTCTGTCTTTCAATTAGGATAAAGACTTCCTGAAACCATTACTGCATAAAATCCACGTGAATCCACCTGCAGAGGTTTCGACATCTTTAAAAGTCTACCAGGGGCACACACTAGAAAAAACCTACGTAGGGGAAGATTTTTTCTGGGCTGTCACACCAGTTGCTGGAGATTATATTCTCTTTAAATTTGACAAGCCAGTCAATGTAGAAAGGTTAGTAATTATTTGCCTTTGGTCTCATATATAAAGTTGCTTGTGCCTAGAATATTTGAACATAAAATTTGGGACTGTCATCATAATCTAAACTGAAATGACGTAGGACATATGGAGTTCAGCTGAAACTGTGATCATTACTCTCCTTCCTCTAAATCTTTTACTACAGTAAATTTTGTCTTGCTTTCTAATTTTTTTTTCACCTAATCTGGAGCCTTCTTGATAAATGCAGTGCAAAACCAGTGCTTGTCTGTCACTTCATAAGAGAATTTAAAAGAAGCCAGTTTAGTTCTCTTTGTATTTGGTTGGTCTGCTTCTAATTACAGTGCAGTTGTACAGCATGGTATGTGGTACAGTATGTTGTGCCCTGCAGCCTTTGTCCCTTGGTTGTCCAGGTCAGAAATCTTGCTGGAACATACCACGATGTCCCCAGACCTAAGGGCTGGGAACTCTGAAGGATAATGTTTTTTAGATGTAGCTTTAGGGCTTGAAAAGGAAGTCACAGTGCTAAGACTCCATCTTGACCTATTTAAAAAAAAATTAAACTTAAAAAAAAAAAAAAAAAAGGAAGGTGTGTGCCTTTTAAATACAAATATCTGTGATTTGCTGGAGGAGTAAAGGTAACTTCTTTTTAGCTACTAGTCGGATTAATTAAGTGTAATAAAGTTTGCACGGTAGAGATTAGTCATCCTTTAGTTTTATTGAATTCATTCGCTGCTTTGCTGGCTACTATATTGCCAATGTGGTAGTCCAGGTCTTATACGTGGTTTAATTAATATATTTTTAAGTGTGGCTGTGTTAATGGGTTCTTGTCTCATTACTTCACATAACTTTAGTGCAGTGCCTATAGCCTGGTAGAACAAGGTTTCTTTGAATCAGTTTGACTGGATATTAAGGAGCCCTTTTTGTGGTCCTGAAGTGAATCCAATCAGTCAATTTCTGTGCCTTGGTCCATAATCAAAGGCTGAGTCTTCACCTTGGCTTAGCACAACATGAGGATCGGTAGTTTCTCTGTTACTATGTTGTTCCAAACTAGTCTGACCTTGAAACTCAAATTTGGTTTTTGAGATGTTGAATTACTCTTTTCAGTTGATTGCTGTGCTTGGAAAGACTTTCCTGGTTAGCTTTCCAAGATGCATCTGTTGAGGAATATGACTGTCATACCTCCTTGGATTAAAGGCGAAATATTTTTTTAGTCCTGTGCCAACAGTTTAAAGAACACTTCTTTTTTTTTTTTTTTTAAACTGAGATGTATGAATTTATTGATTTCTTTTGGTTCACATTTTCCTTTTCGAAGTTACGATGTAAATGTTGTCCAGTTTGTGTGTTTGTGTGGTGTTTATTTAAAAAAGAGCCTATGTTCTGAATAGGGTAAGTGTAAGCAGCAAATGTTGATCTTGAGTGGATTAGGATGAGACAAATGCTCAAATGGCAGTTTTGGAAAGCATTGCTAGCAACTGTCTTAGGTCAGCACTGTTATTTAAAACATGGCATGCACTGGTCTGAAGAAGAATTTTTTTGATACATACTACCTTAATGGTGGAGGGAACTGGGGGAATGAGTAAGTACTAATTGCCTGTGCAAAAGGGGGGAGAACAGAGCTCATTGTTGTGCCCTGGAAAATTGTAGATAGGCCGAAGGTGGTTATGTCTACGTGCAGTGTTAAGAACAGTCTTAGCAGTAGAGGATTATACATATTTTTTAATGTTGCTGTTTCTCTTTATTGAAGAAATGCATTTTGGTTTTAGAAGAAAGGAAGCATCTCGCATTCTCTTGCTTCCTCAGGGGAAATCCACCAATTAGAACAGTGCTACCTGTTCAGACTTAGCTTTAGTGTTGTTTGAGCTACCATTGTAAGCCATTTCAAAGTTTATTGTGACTTTTAGCTTCTATTGCCACAGTGTCCTCAAAAATACAGTATTTTGCCTTTCTGAAGTCAGTGACTGATTAGAGCTACAGATGTAATTTCGGATTATTGGGGCCTTGTTTCTGTTTGTTGATGTAACTTGAGCAGCAGCAGCAGATTTTTGCAGGTGAAGGTCTAGTGGAATTTCCTGATGTTTCAAGGATGCTTGCTGAGACAGAAACAAAGCTGGGACTCACAGGTTGAAACACAGAAAAGGGAAAATGGGGCAAGCATTAGAAAGACTTACCTGGTGGGGAAATACATCTGATGGTGGTAGTTAAGAGTAGAAAATACACTTTTGAATAGCCTTCTTGTGTCTGTGCAAGGACACTACAGGATTTTCTTTTTTTTTTTTTTTTTAAGTAATAGAAAAGCTCTTTGAATTTAAAGAAAATTTTGTCTGCCACATCAGTCTGAGGTTTAACTGCTTAGTAACTCCCATAATAAATTCTGATGGAGAAGTTTTTTAATGGAAATATTGACCACAGCTCTGACTGAATGAATGGCAGGTCTGTTACACTGTGACAGAGCCCTTACTTGTTCCTGTAGTTTATTTTTCCATGCCAAGTGTTTTGCTGAACGGAATTTGAGTTTTCTGCAGTTCAGTAATTAACTTTCATTAAGTATTTAAATGTTTAATGTTTGAGATCTGAGAATATTGTCAGGGATAGCACTGGCAAAGATTTTTTAATACCTTAAAGTGAGAATTGAGCTCACTTCACTGAGCAGAAAGTAACATGTGTGGCTATTTTATGCAAGACCTGGTTGGCAGATCCTTGCTGAATATTGAACAAATAGATTGTCCTTGTTGTAAACCACACCTGGAGAACAGGGATGTGTGAATTGAAATCTTCTAATGGTTATTTTAGTAACAGCTCTTCTACTGAACCTTTTCAGATTTTTTCCAAGCAAAAGATCTCCAGCCACATTGCTAAAGTCCCTTAATAGTAAGTTAGGGTCTCATTTTTGCAGTAAGAAAATACATACATTTCTTGCAGTAACATATCCTAGAGAATGCAAGTAGATTGAAGGACTTTCCCCTTAAAAACAAATTTCACAGCAGTGTTGAAGTATGGCTTAGTTTTGGTTTGTTGTTTTGGGGTTTTTATTTTTTTTTTAATAAATGGATAAATGCTCAAAAAGCATACATTGTAAAGATAAGAAATACTGAATCTCTGTTCCCTCGGTGTTATATAATTATTGAAATCCACTTTGCTGTTTTGGCATCTACACTGCTGTTCCCAATACAGATTTAGTTACTAAACCTGACAGTTATATTTAAGAGTTCCTTTATGAACCAGCCAAAACACGTCTGAGAAAGATGTTCCATTGCAGCACTGAAGTGATACTAGTGTCCATCATTATCACAAGCATTTCTTTTTTGACTGCTCAAGTTTCAGAGTCCTCCCAATAGATGTGATTGACACAAATCAGGTATGGTTTGCAAAGAACATGTGCACTAATTACTTCAAGGAAGCCCCAGGAAGTGCATAACCTATGGCTGTTTTAATTAGATTATGTTTACACTTGTCAGCTTTTCTGCAATAGGAATTTAGAATGGATATTTTTAAAAAGGGCTTCAGATTTGCTTCAGTGTAAGTGGATTTCAAATGCTGATCTTTATTTTAAGAAAAAAGCTGCAGGAAAGGACAAGTATATATTTTATACTGTGGAAAGAAAGAAACCCACCAAAACGCAAAGCTAGTCCCATCCTCACGTGTGTGTGTGTGTGTGTGTATATATATATATATATATGTATGTATACATCTAAATTTGCTTTATATTTTTAAAATATGAGGGTCAGCATTCAACCATCAACCCAGCACCACCATAATCACCCCTGAACTGTATCCCCAAGTGCCACATCTAGACACCTCTTGAATATTTCCAGAGATGGTGAGTCCATCACCTTCCTTATTCCAATGCCTAACTACTCTTTCAGTAAAATAGTTTTCTAATATATAATCTGAATTTCCCCTGTCTCAGCATAAGGCCATTTCCTCTGGTCCCCTCAGTGAAGGCACAGTAGAAGAGACTGACCCCCTCCTTGCTACAGCCTCCTTACGGGTGGTTGTAGAGAGCACCGAGGTTCCCCTTGAGCCTCTGCTTCTTCAGAGTAAACAACCTGACTCCCTCAGCTGCTCCTCCAGAAACTTCTGCTCTAGACTCTTCTGCAGCACTGCTTGATAGTGTTACTTGGAATATTTTCCAAAGGATGACCAGTTTGCTTTTCTGAGGGGAGAGGAAATCTGTTCTTTGTTTGTGGTGTGGGGTTTTTTCCTCCTCCCCCCTGTCCCTAGCACTGCTTTTACCTCTCTGCTTGCCCCATAGCTCTTCTTTCCTTTTAGCAGCTTATTGGGTAGTCATCCTAATGTGACATTGTGATTTTGTAAGGTAGAACTTGCTGACTGGAATGTCAGTTTTAAAGTGAAACCCTAATACTTTGACAAACCAGCTTGTGGATTGCATTTACTGCCTTGTGATCTGGTATTGGCATAGGTACTGGATGTGCAGTATTTGAGACTAATCATCTGATTTTCTGTACTGTTGACCCTGGAATCCCAGGAAACATGTAATGTTAACCTCACATATGATTCCTGTGGTATCTTCTCATAACACAGAATTACCAGTCATGCAAGAAATACATATTTGGCTATTTAAGCTAGAAAATCAATGTATTGAGTGTGAATAGTATCTTGTTGGGCTCCTGGTAACTAAACATATATGTTACTTTATTTGCTTTGAAATTATTGTGACGGTGCTGAAAACTACCTGTGTAAAAAAACGACAGATGCTTGCTGGGTATTTTGTAAAGGAAAATAAATGCAGCTCTTAAAACAGGTTCTCTACCAGTGAAAAACACAAGGACTTTTGTGGGGTTTTTTAAGTACAGCAAAGTTTAAAAAAAAAGTATCATAGCAGTCAGTCATGTATGTATCTAAAATGTAGTTAATTATCCATCCTATGGGATGCAAGTCTTCCTGTGGGTAGAGTGATACAAGATCAAATGCATTACAAAGGAAAAAAGACTTTCTAACAGCTCTCCAGAACTGTAAGTGGAACTTTCTCATCATTTGCTTTTGCAGTAACAACCACTCAGGACCTAGGGAACTGCGAAATTGTTTTGCTTTTTTCAAGCAGTGACTTGACTGAGTCAAGTTGTTCTTTGTTGATAATCACTGTTCAGTGTAGAAGCTCCCCTTCAGTGCAGTGCATTAAACCTTCCATGGGCAGTTCTAGCTTAAGAACCACATGTGGGTGCACATACAGAAAGTGTGTGATTTAGAAATAATCCTTTTCCTGTTTCTAAAGATATTGAAGTTTAACACCATCTTCATTTTTATTAAGCTTTTAATGGTGGTGTCAGTTGATAGGAAATATTTTAAAATCTCTTAATTTATTATTTTCAGTGTTTTGGTGGTTGCCAGTATATTTCAGGTGGGATAATACTGGTCATGTACATAAAAGAGAATTTGAGGACTTTAGTTCCTGTGTTTACATAAGCTCCTGTACTAATGAGTGGAACATCCTCAAATGGATGCACTGACAGCAGGATTTGGCAGGCAGGCTCCCAGCCACTGATGCTGTTTGCTCCAGGCATGGAACTCTGCCCATAACAATGAGGCAAGGACTTCATACAGAAGGGGAAAAAAGCTCAAAGTATGGATCAGAGACAGAAGAAAAGAGCTATCTAAGCCAAGGACATGCTGCTTCCTCCTTAATGGCACTAATATTCAAGATTTGTGTATTTGGCAGTATTCCTGGATTTACAGTTCTTAGTCAGAAATCTGGGAAGCTTAATGCTGTTGCCTAAATGTTAGATGTCTAATGCCACTTAAGATACTCCAAAATACTTCACCTGATTTCCAGAAGGACTTGAATCTCTAAGATGTCATAATTGCATCTTTCCAGCCTGTGATGAGGTCACATGCCCAAGTGCAACCTCAAGTGGTGGCAAATGCCTATGTTTAAGAATACTGAATGAAGTTGTTATTTGTGCCTCCCCAGCTAAGCTGGGTGGGGGTAAAAAATGTTTATGTGCATCCTCCTACACACACACACACACACACTGAAACCAAAACCCCAGCAAAGCCTTTCTACATTTGACTGGATTAAAAATTCAGTAGATGTAACCTTGTAGAAGAACACAGGGGTTTTTTAATTAATACTGATGTGGTGGCTAAATGAGTAAATTCCTTGAAGAGCAGAACAGAGATTTCCAGACAGACAACAGCCGCTGCCCTAAAAACCAACCAACCACTGCCACCAGAAAAACCAGCCAAACAAAAAAACCCCATTCACAAAATACCAAAAAACCCAAACTGCCTCCAAAAATGAAAAAAAAAAGAATTAATTTAATGCCAGGTTCTTTTTTATTTTACTTGATGTGTGCATACTCCAGAGAGACAGTGCAGCATTAGAAGGCAGATGTCATAGTCCTCACTGGGAAACAGAAGGGTAAGAGTAGTCTGGGGACTGAGATTTTCTAGGCAGCTAAATTCCTTCTACACCAACTGCACAGCTGAAGAGGGTGAGGAAATGGTATGGTGAAAGATGGAGTTTGGGAGTGGTGTGAGAAAATTGATTTCTTCGATGTGTGTTGGATAAAAAAGACTCAGATCACTATCCAAAATCCTCCTATCACCTCTTCAGTCAAGCTACTTTGTGGTCTGTTGACAAACATGACAAAGTTCTCTCCTTTTGGTGTGCTGGTTTGGCACGTTTGTGAAAAGGGGAAATTCATCCCTTGCAGCTCTCAAACATGCAGCCCAGTTTATATACTGGGCCAGTTAGGCTGGCTCATTTTGTCAGAGGAAGTGAAATCTTTACCAGGCATTTTGCACAGAAGTTAACGGGGTGGGGGTTTTGGTGGCCTTTTTTTTTTTTTAGGGGTGTGTGTTTTGTTGTTTGAATGAGGTTTTTTTTATTGAGATTGGGAATTATAACAAGATGGAAAAGCTCCCACTACATTGCTTACCTATTGTGAGTACTTGGCAGGTATATATATAGACTGGAGGAATTAAGCTGCTTTTTTTT
>VXBX01003745.1:68842-88042 GCA_013400415.1 Scytalopus superciliaris | reverse complement strand
TTTTTTTTTTTTTTGTAAGTGTAAGCAATTTTTTTCAAAAGACTGTGTAAGAGGCATAAAGAATAGGAGAATAAATTGAACTTGAGAGAAGGAAAAGAAATTATTCATCTTCTGTTTGTATTTTGCATGAGGAAGTAGTGCATGGTTAATACTGGATTCCAGTGACAGCAGAATAACATTTCCTAATTAGGATTCTGGGGAAGTGACACAAAGGAGGTAGATTAGTTTTCTTTTACCACATTTGCATCCAGTGATCAGAAATACTGGATAGAGTTGGTGAATAATGGCTCTTGCAGTGGATGATGGCATCTGTAGAAAGCCAAAAATTTGCTGACTGAATGTTGCTTTTATAGAAATTCATGTTGTGCAGAATTAAAAACTGCTATGCTGCATGTTGCTATGGATAATTTGCTCAGACATGGAAGGAAACATTTCCTCTCTGCCTTCCTACCTGTTTTTCCTTTCTGAAAATAGGATATACTGAAATATATAATTTTGCAATAGAGAGACATAAGGAGGATATGTGAAGAAAAGGATTTGATTCCTGATGTTTACAGAGCACAAAGACCTGCATTCTTAAATAGATTCTTTGAGTATTTGTGTCTAGCATCAAGTGAGATAACTCGCTTCCTTCAACCCGAATATATTGACATTGGATGTGAATTGTGCTGTTTAAAGAATTTTTGCATATTATTTACTTCTATAATGCTACCACAATATACTGATAAAATTATTGTGTATTCTGTTCTAATTTTTACTTAGAAGACTTAATTAGAATGCTTTCTATATATTAAAAATACTTGGCATTTATATTTCTTTAGATAATACATAAAAGACAAATTTTTTTTATGCCTAAAAGAAATCATATTAGGTAATAAAGAGTATAATAGTTCTTTGGGCCTAAATATGCTTTGATGTGAGAGAAAGGAGAGAGCCTACCTTTATAAGCAAAACAGGAGAAGAGTAGAGAGATGTGTGTAGGTGGGATTTTTTTTTTTTTGAAAGCAGAGGTGATGAAAAAGTTTAGCCATTGAGAGAAGAATATTAAAGCTAATAATGCAGATCAGTAGTATTTATATTAATTTATATGCTGCTTCCGGGAGATACTACAAAAGGTGAGAATCTTTCCAAGTGCTCTCTATTGGGGGAGTTCTGAATCTGAGGATAGGCTTTTAACATACCCTGACAGTTCGTACAATCATAGGATGTGCTGAGCTGGAAGGCACCCATCAGGATGGAGTCCCACTCCTGGCCCTGTGCAGGACACCCCAAGAGCCATATCATGTGTCTGAGAGCACTGTCCAAATGCTTCCCTCTTGAACTCAGGCAGGCTTGGTGCTGTGACCTGTTCCCTGTTCCAGTGCTTTGGGTGAAAAACCTTTCCCTGACCTGTAACCTAAACTTCTGTCAGTGTATGAATGATAATCACGCTTCTGCCCTTCCCTGCCTTTGTGTGTTTGGATGTGTATGAATATTTGTTTCAGCTTATTGGTTGGGGGTTTTTTCCCCCTCTATTTCATATGTGTATCTGATTTGATATGTATATCTAGCTCCATGGCAACAAGTCAAACCCTCAACTTGGGTAAATACTCGAGTTACTGACCACGAAAACTGAAGTTTTCTTTGCAGCTTTGGCTTTGCTCCATTTTGTTGGGTGGTTGGTGGGCTTTTTGTTTGTTCTAAACCTTCAGTGCTCTTGAAATTTTGTGTAACTTTTATGCTACATGAGATATTGATGTTTAGCATCCTTTTAACTCTCATACTCCTTTGAGGTCATGAGCAGGATATATGTAAGTTAGTTCAGCCATTTAATATGCACAAATGAGGTTTGTCTCTGTGCTTGAATATCTAGACTAGCTAGTTATTATCTTTGACTCTAAAAAGACACTGCCAGAGGAAAAGGTTCTTTAAGATTCAGGTTAATTAGCATTACATTTACAAGTAGTAAATTACAGTTGCTTTTCTCTGATGACTTTAATCAAAAATATTCAATTGTATCTATCTTTGTATTTTTTTGTCATATAAAAAGCAGTGAAGTAATATTCCATAAAGTAATAGTACAATTTTTTCTTCAGGTGAGTTTGTGTTTATTTGGGATTACTATATTTAGAGATCCATGGCTTTCAGAATTTTAATTTGAAGAAATGGTTCACAAGGTATTTAAGCACCAGATAGAAAAGAAAATATTACTTTTTCCACCCTGAGAGAAATGACAATTACTTACTAAGGAAAAAAGCATGTTTTCACCATTTACATGGACTGTCATGGGTGAATCCCAGGGCCGGTGTCAGAATAATTTAGCACATGAAAGCAAAGCTACTTCCAAGTCTTTCAGTATCTGTATTGAGAAATACCTGACATAGTCTGAAAGCCTTAGAATCACAGAATCATTTAGGCTGGAAAAGGCCTTTAAGACCATTCAGTCAAACTGTAAACCAGTGTTTGCCTTGAAAATAAAAAGGACTGGACCAAACATCTCATTACTGGACAGGGGATTAAACAAAAGGAAGAAAAGCCAAACTCATAATCCTGTGGCCATCAGCTGAATGACTCTACATTAGAGATTTAATGAAGGCCCCAGATGTGCTGTGAATACCTCTGTGGTTTTTAGAAAGGTCTGTTTAACTTAGGAGATCAGTTTACTAGTTAGGGGACATAAGTCTTCCCCCCACCTATGGGAATGGGAACCACATAATACCGTCTTGTCCAGTTAAATACCTAGCATGTCAGCAAATTTGTAAAAATTGTCTTGGCATATACAGAGTGCAAACCCAGCAGGTTTGGGGAGGTGAGGACAGGTTCCTTAAAAGCCAGTTCAAGGATTTTGGGATGTCAAATTCCATTGACATTTGTTTCAGAATGAGTTTTACTCTCTCAACCCATTTCCAAAGAATCTCCACTGGAAAAATCTCCCCTGTCACAAAAGAATAGCTAATGACACTTAAGGAGTTGTAGAAGATCTGTTTGTAAATCAAATTTTATTTCAAATTAAATTTTCTAATTTGTAAATTTCTAAACAAAATATCAGAGATATGAATTGACTGTGTGCGTGTATTTATACTTCTGTTTTCAATCTGTGTAACTTTTAATGTTTAAGTGGGTGTTATCTGTCAAGTGTTGAAGCAAGACTCAGATATAAAAATATCTCTTCTTTCTAAACATAATTTAAAATGTGACATATGCATGTGTTGCATTTGTGTGTGTGCATATGGATTAACAGATAGTTATAGGAAACATAATAAAGAAGCAGGTTTGATTACATGGAAATCTGGTTTGATTAATTACTGCTGTAAATTATTTTGGCATTGTGCCAGCCTGTGAGTGCCTTGCTCTAATGGAGTGACAACTGCTGAGGGGAGGAAGCTGCACTTGGGTCTCAAAGTTGACAGCACAGTAGGAGAAATGGTTGGCTGTGCTTGTTTGCTTGCAGGGTTGTTTTTAAAAGCAAGCCAACCCCAAATAAAATAAATAATGCTCCAGCCACCCCAGCCAAACAAAACCCCTCACAACTACCACTGTGCTCGACTTCCCCCCTGCACATACCATCCAAACATTCAGAGTCAGTTATTGTTGACTGCGAGCACAGTGGTCACAGATCACAGGGAGTGTCTTTGTGGATTTTTAGGTGGGTCTTCTCAGAAATGAATGATGAGGAAAAACAGCGTGTCTGTGTTTTGGGTGGAGCATTTGATAGGAACACCTTTGATGGAATTTTAAAGTAAGTCTCGTTAGAATTTTCAGTGTTTTCAAGAGAAAAAATGCCCAGTACTGCTTATGATATCCCACAGACAAAGGCATGGCAAGTTAGATCTAGGTCAGAAGAGAGCAGAATATACTTTTAGCTTTCCCATCAGCTTTGGTGAGAGTTTTCTGTTGCTT
This sequence comes from Scytalopus superciliaris, assembly GCA_013400415.1. Classification (NCBI taxonomy): domain Eukaryota; kingdom Metazoa; phylum Chordata; class Aves; order Passeriformes; family Rhinocryptidae; genus Scytalopus; species Scytalopus superciliaris. The sequence goes on along the minus strand of VXBX01003745.1, from coordinate 84,163 downwards.
ACTATTGAGATGTATGATGAAGGCATGTTCCCAGAAAGGGTAGTTCTTTGTGGCTTTTTGGATGTCATGAATGTTTAGAAAAAGTCACAAGGTTTTTCTTGAAAGATCTGTGGATGTTTTAGGTGGCTTGCACACTTCAGAACTGACTAATCTTTACATTAAATTGCAGTGGGGAAATTATTTTCCTGGAAGCACATCCAATGCTGAAGCATATTCAGTGCAGTTCAACTGTGCAGTTCTGCTGAAACCAGGGCCATAGAAATCGATGTGGCTTTCTTGTATCACAGTGTGTGATTTTACTTCTTTTCTGAGCCTTGATAAAAGAATGCTCTATGTGTGTCTGTATTTTCTTAAAGTGCTTCTATCTTTTTGTGGTCACAGACATTTCTAAGTCAGGGTCAGAGAGTTCTGTTTACTTCTACTTGTAGCTGTGGAGTATGGATTAGTGGCAGGTATTTACCTGGCTTCAGACATATTGGATAAAGACAAACTGGAATTTACATCTTCAACTGTGTCTTAATAAATTGCAAATTAAACTAATGTTTGTAATTTTAATCAAGTGATAATTTCTGAACTAATCTTGTCTCTGGCTGGTGACATATTTAATGTCAAAAATGGTTCTTACTCTTTAAGTTCTGATTGAAGAAAGGTTTGAAATGTGTTGATAGATTTTTACATATTCATTTAAACATAATAAAATAAAATGGGCTCGTTAAAAGTGGCATCTGAGTAGGTGTAGTATCTAGGTAGTTTTTGACAGTAATCTGAATAAACTTTCTGGTTCACTAGAAAAAAAGACTGAGTGAGTAATGAACAATTTTTCAAGCATTGATACCACCTAGTGGTAAAAAGTACTGTTACTTGTTTACATAACGTATTCAGAATAATATGGAGTTTGTTTTATATATAAAGAAAGGGGAATTAAACTGTCTCTTTTGCAACATTATCTACATGTGCAGTAATGCAAAAGCTGTTTTGAGAGTGGGCAGCTAGAATTTGAGAACTTCTCTGATTGATACCGATAGGGATGTTTAGGGATCAGTTTAGGTACAGTTTTAAACACAATTACTCTGTATCATTTAAAAAAAATCATTAAATGCACAACTGAGTGAGGGTAATGGGGACTTTGTACAGATGTTACAAAAAAAGGTCCTTTTCATACAGGCTTTTGTTTGTTTAAATAAATCTGTCTCTGGGATAGACGTTTGAATGCAGGTAACATTGAGGGTGTGGCTGTGGGTCGGGAATTCCTGGCACAGTTATCAGTGAGACTTTGCAATGAACCAGGGCAGAGAGTTGGACTTGGGAAACACTGGCCTGGCAAAATACTGACCTGGATAAATTCCCAGAACTGGTTCAGAATAGGTCTGCAGAGTTCATCCTGTGGGCACAAGGAGAGGATGACGTGTAGCAGGGAGAGGCTGAAGGAGGGCAGGGCTCCTGCTTCTGAGGTGATACCAGTGTGTGCCAGGCAATATTGACTACAGCACTGGGTGCTTTGTATAATGCAGTCTGTCAAGATCAGATTATGGAAACTCCTTTCTCAGTAAAATGCTGCCCAATTACTCTTTAAACAATGAAAAATGTGAGCCCTTTCAATTACAGCAGTATGTAAAACCATCTTAGCCCCATCTGATGTAGGTCCAGTATAAAAGTTATGTTTATCCTTGTAAGGTCTGCCATGTGGCAGTTAACACCTGAGACAGTAACAAAGCCAATTCTGACTGAGGTATGCAGGCTGGTTCATTTTTCCTCTTTCCTGTACAGGTACTTGTTTCACAGTGGCAATCCAGAGCATCCAGGAGACATACTTCTAAACACGACTGTAGAAGTTTTGCCTTTCCAGGTATGAATGTATTGATTTGTGTCTTCTCCATTGCAGGATAAAAGCAAAATCTGTTAACTTCATTGACTTTTTTAACAGGGTGAATGAGAATATAAATGCTTGTTTTAACTCTATGAACTTTTTTGCCACCATGCTCTCACAGTTTTTCTTCTTTAAATTGGATCTGTTCACAGAAGATTATTGTAACTGTTAAGATGTTCATTCAGAGTGCAGTCTGCTACAAGTGCTGTTGGTAATTTGGAGGTGGGCAAAGTAGTTTTCTTCAAGTTCATTACTACTATTTAAAGCATAAAAAACCCCACTCTTCCCTCTCCTGTGTATTTTGGAAAATGGGAAACCTAAGTCAGTCTGCTTTTTGACTTAGTCTAACAGTCTTAATTCAGGAATTGGCACACACACAGACCTTACTAGATACTGAAATATATAGATTCTTATACAGACTGTGTACCTTTCTCTTGATTATTGATTTTTCCCACATAAATCAGAGTTTTATCACAGGAGAGCACTACTCTATCTAGATAAAGTATTTTGTTTGACACCAGATGGTTATGGATTCTTTTTCTTCAAGCAGATATTACAGCCAACCATTTATATCACAAAAATATGTTAGAGTATTAAGATACTATTTTGGACAAGTTTATTTTATTTAGTATTAAAATGGCAAAGTATTTCTATCTTCCCTATTATATACCTGGTGTAGCAATCTTGAAATCTGTCTTAATTGCCATATGCTGATTTTTTTTTTTATTTTTTTTATTTCCTTTTTCATTTTTTTCATTAAATAATCATGGAGGAGTTCACATCTCCATTTTCACAGTCTGCCTTCCTTGGAGTGAGCAAAAATAGGAAATTCTGACTACCCCAACCCCTAAGAAGAAATTTGTTAGTTTGATTCTAATTATACAACATGACATGTGGGATATTATATCATAAGATCTGTGGGTTTTGTTTCTCAAGACCTGTGGAAATACATTCAAGCACAAAAACAGCAGCAGCCCTCACTTCATCTAAGCCCAAGATACAAGAATGCACAAGATAATGAGCACATATGTGCATCAAGCATCTCTTTTTTGGCTACACTTGGCTGTGAAATGTCCCTCAAACTGGAGCATCCCTTAAGGAAGTAATGATACTGAGTTTCTATTGCTATTGATGCAATTTGTGGACAAGGTAACCTGAAAATTCTGCATCTGGCCTGTTTCTAAGCCATTGGTGGTAGGAGAAAATGTTGCCTGTATGAGGACAGCAGCTCCTGAGGGATTTATTTCTCTACCATGGACTTCAGTAGAGGTAGAAGCCTGTTCAGGTATTTCAACCCTGACCCTCCTTAAACAGAATGCAAAAAACCAAAAATTGAACCTTAGAAACCAGAACTGCTCAGACTGTGTTTGTCTGGGACTCGAGCAACATACTAAGAAAAACCTGCCAAACAATAACAGCAACAACGAAAGAAAAACAAAACACCCACTCCCCCAAAGAAAAGAAAACCAAAAAAAAATCCCCACCACTTTTTCAGCAGCCTCCCTTCAAAGTACGAATTTAAAAAAAAAAAACACCAAAAAACCTGATGCATTTAATCTCCTGTTTTATCAAGCATTTTTAGTTCATTCCTAGGAAGTTCTTACAGTGGGTCTTTAAGTATTGCATCATGTGATTATGGTTGTAATTTTCAAGCTGTTTTTCAAGCTCTACTTTACAATTTAGTTTTTTTGCTTCTTAAAAAAAACTTCCTGCTCCCCGTCCCTTTTCAGTGAGGCAGTGATAATTGCAATCCTTCCCTCCCTTCTCTAACGGCTTTTCATCTCACCCAAAGCCTTAGATCAAAAAGTGAGCTGTAAGTTTCATTTGCCCTGAGAGAAAGCCCCTTTTGAGCCATTGGAAAAGAAGGCAAGATCCTGTCTTGTTTTTTGTTGTGCTGTGTATGCCAGTATCTGCTAAGGACTGTGTTCGTGTGGCAGTTACCATGGGAGTTACGGGGCACTTCAAGTGCTTCTTTTTTCTACTTTGAAGCCAAATATTGTTCTGTTCTGGAACACTGCTGCTTTTTCTGTCTTTGGTGTTGGCTTGTCTAAGGCTATAAATAACTATATTCCAGGGTGGCTTGTAATTACTTAGAAAAGATGGATGCTGAAGATACAAGAAAAGTGTACTTGTTTGTCTTTCCCTGGCTAAGTCATATGTCAAGTGATCTCATTTATGCTTTGTTGTTCTAGAATGAAGAACTGGTATTAAGCAAAGAAACCAAAGACAAACGCTTAGAGGATGGTTACTTCAGGATAGGTATGTCACAGTGGAAACAAATGTGTATTGTGACTATTGCAACTGTTAAAAGATGTTTTCATTAAAACCGAAACAGACCTAAACCTGATTTTTGATCATTCGTTTTTGGGTACATGACTTTGTAAGCTTTACTTAATAGTGTTTCCACTATTTCTTTTCTGAGACTGATGTACTAAACAAAGATCTGTTGTGACTCTTAGTTGTAGTGCAGCTACATCCAACTTCTCTGCCAGGATTATCACCTAGATTATAGTAGAGGCATTTCCAGGTTGTGTAAAATCACCTTTTCTGCCCTGTGACTGCACAAGTGCCTTGGTGTGAGCTGTGTGCTTGGCCTGGATTTTTAACTCGCTCTGCAGACAATCAGATGTCTCATCAGAGGATGAGTCAAGTGGCTTTTGGGGAAGGAGCCTGGATACAGGTTGTCAAGGAAGAGAAATTTTATTCATGGGTTGTATTTACTTGCTGGACATAGGCTGGGCAGCCCTATTATAACAAAAGGATGGGGTTTTTTGGTCTCAATAAATTAAAATCGTTGTGTATATATTTTAAGTGTAAATCTAACTGGGCTTTTAAACTGCATTCTTGCTCATCCTAATGTAACTGAAAATGCTTTAAAGAGGAATATGTTATGCATGAATGATATTCCTCGTCTTTACTCCTCCTTGAAAACACATAAACCAAAGGCTTCATGTTTAGTTCCATAATATTAAATTAATACCTGTGCTGAAATCTTCACAGTTTGAGGTGCTTATGCCTTTAGATGGTTTCAAAGCTTTTCTTCTTACGTGTAATGCTGTTCAGATGGGTGTGCTCTGATGTGCCCCATATTGTTTGCTGCTGCAAAGCTGACCCTGATGCCAAAATCGCTGGCTGGCTGTTGTTTCAGGAATGGTACCGGTCAGTAGGTTTCACCTGTGAGTTGTGATGCTGCAGAAACATTTTTCTGGACACACATTTTATACTTCAGTTTGTCACACAGCACTTAACCAAGGATATACTTTTGCTCCTTTTGCAGGGAAGTTTGAAAATGGTGTAGCTGAAGGAACAGTTGACCCCAGCCTAAACCCTATTTCATCATTCCGGCTTTCCGTGATACAAAATTCAGCCGTTTGGGCAATTCTCAATGAGGTGAGAGCTGGTATAACGTTTAAAAATACAACCGGCAAACGGGAGATTTCTTCACTCTGCCAGTGTGTGGAAGCTCAGACCTGTGGCTAACACTGAAAACAGCTTCCTCTTATTGCTGAGAAATGTAACGCACTAAACCAGGACTTATTTTTTTTTTTCTGATTCTCTATTTCAGATTCACATAAAAAAGATTACAAACTGATCATGGAAATCTGCTTTAGAGGAAAAAGAAAGAATCCTTGAAAACTTTTCCTATAAAATCTGACATCCTTAGCAAGTCACAAATTGAAAATACTGAGCATGCACCTTATTCCAAATTTCATTCTTTTTCACTTGAACTCTACCTCTTGTGAAATCTACTGTAGATGAGAAGATTGTATTTACCCCTTCTTATCTGATCCATCCAGAAACTGATGCTCCACACTGATAACGTTCGTCTGAGGCCCAAGTTGTCCTCCACTTTAATGTGACTTTACCATCTTATGGTTACCAGAACCCTGCTATGCTTAACCTGTACTATTTTGATAGTATAGTAATATAGAGAAGTTGTACATATTGTTACATTCCTTGAAGAAGAAGAAAAATATAATTATTGTTAAATATGTTTTATGAAGGGGGTACTTTCGGAGTTCCATTTATTTTCTATAACAAGAACCCTCTTTTATAGACTGTCAGGGATATATATTAAAAATGTTAGGGATATTTAATTTATTAAAATAATTTGAAAAGTACATATTTTTATGCAGTAAAATTTTAAATTGATATAGTTTTTTTATGAATTCTCTAGTTTAAGTTATCTTTCTACATTTTCCTTTGGAGATGCAAACATAAATTAATACCATATTTCAAATATACTGCCATGTTTAAAAACAACTAGATTAAGTTTCTAAATTATGTAGTTTTGTATGCAGAATCTGAATGATGTTCAGAGGCATAAACAGAGTTCTGAAGAGCATTATTCTTTGGGGCTGTGAAATTACACTATGTACAGTTTGTAGCCACACAAAAAGCATGTTAAAATGTCTTATTTCATATTACATACTAAATTGATTTTAGATTGAATCCATTGCATTTTAGAAGATTTTTTTTTTTTTATTCCAAACAGTTATTTCTAAAAATATTTGTAAACATTTCCTAGCCTGAACAGATTCATTTTCTGTACTGAAAAAAAAAAATCATTCTCCAGCTTTTTTTTGGAGTGACATAGGTTACCTTTTATCAAAAGAATGAATAATACTTAGATACATTTGATATGTGGAGGTCTCCTTTAAAAACGTTCTGTTATTGCAGTGTTTATTTTGGATACATTACAGTGAATAGTTTGTTTTTCTTCTGTTGTTCAAAAACCAGGTTTTAGTTTTGACTTCTTTATTGATGAGTGTAGTAACTCACACTAACTTTTTACTAGGAACTGAATTTGGCCTCAAGTTAGTACCCTGCCTTTTCGTTTCAGGGAAACAACAGTGATCTTAAATGAATCAGAAACTTAGTCAGGAACAGAATGTGGTTTGGATTATATCCAGAGTGGAATTGCAGTACCAGTGCTGGTGGTGCTGCCTTTAATAGTCTTTCTGCTTAGGTGCCTATGTGTAAGGACATGGGCATGGGAAGATTTCAGTTAATCAGAAATGGTCAGGAAAAAGAGGGGCGGGAATTCCTCCCTTCTGTAGGAAAGAAGGGCCTGATTGACACTGGAGGGAGGCATCTGCCTTGGTGTGGGGATTCTCAGCTGGGCTGGGAACCAGCCTCCTGGAACTGACATCTCAACAGCTGGACAGTTTTCCGTGGGGGGAAAAAAACTCCCACTGTTACTCCCAACACAGAATCATAGAATTGTTTAAATTGGAAAAGACCTTTAAGATCTTTGTGGTCAGGGTACAGATGCACAAAACCTGTTGCAGGGTCCCTGATCCAGAGCAGGGATCTTGAATTTGTGCCTCCCATTATTTATTGATAATAGATTTGGCCTCTCGTTCATGACACATTTATAAGGAGCAGGAGCCTAAACCTGACTCTTCAGTACTGCAAACCAGCACCACTGGGGTGGAGAGTCAACCTGTCTTTTCTGCTGCCTTCTTGGAAAATGGTGGTGTAGCTTTGACAGTTCAGCAATTCAAGTTGAAGAGCTTAACTGCTTCTACAGACTGCTGTAATTTTGGTTTAGTTATGTTGTCTGGGGACACAGGGAAGACCAGATTTGTACACAGAGGCAAGACCTTCTGTTTGGACTGACTGGTGTAAGTTCAAGTTAGAAAGTTACCAGGCAGGCCTTGTTCACTTTTTCTGATCACATTGGGTGGTGTAAATAAAACGTTACTTGGAAAGCTCATGTTGCCCATGGAGACTGTGGGCATAAGCTAAGCACTGGCCACATAAATGGAGTTAATTCTTGGATTTAGGAACCTGGGTGACTAGTCTCCGAACTGTGTGACTCCAGCCTGTTGTGGTGCTACAGCCCCGTTTGTCACCTCTATAATGCCATGCCATCAAACTATTGACAAGCAATGGCTTTTTATCACACATGAGCTAGCAGAGGTCTGAGAAAGTATCTAGGTTTTCTTCTCAGCTGTCTCTGTGAATGAATGATGCAAGTTATTTAAACTAGAGTTATTTATTACAAATAAGACTGCAGAAATAACATTAGATACTGCAGTTTCTTAATATAATTACTTTTGCTGACAGTGACCTTTTCCATTTTTCCAAGAGTGCAAAAGCTTATTGGTACCACTTGTTTGAGAAAGCTGTGTGCTTATTCTCAAAGCATCACTCTTCCTGATGTTTCACAGTAGTTAAGATGATTCATTGCTAATATACCTAAATACATAGATCCCATACCACATTCATTGCAGAACTGTGGTTAACAGTATATTTAGTTTTCAAAAAGGTTGAGAAGAAATTTTTCCAACACAACAAATTACTGCTTGTTAAAATGGGGCTTGTTTTCTACAGACTGTTGCATCTTTATTACACCATACTAGCAGGAGTTGAAAATTTGGGCTGCTTTAATAGTTTGTGTCCCTAGGCTTATATGCTCTCTAAATAAAAGGGCCACAAATTACATTTCATGAATTCAGGTAAATTCAGAGCTGGTGTGTACAAGTAGTTCTGCAAAATGGCTTGGAAATTTTGTTGAGAAATAGAAAAAAACAGGAGAACTATTTTCTATCTAATTATTTCTGCAGATAGCTATTTTGGGGTTTCTCCCTTTCAAATTCCAGTCCCTGAGTCAGGCTAAAGTGGCGAAATAAGTGCTTGGGCAGTTTGGCTCAGCAGCCTTTAGTTTGGGCACCATTTGTGACTGGATATACTCCAGAGGGGCCAGTGTCTCTTGCATGTGTGCATTGTGACAGTATTGCTGTAAGAGATCTTAAACAGCATCTTAAAACCTATTAAATTATTTTGGGGAGTTTTTCCCTACATGTATTTAATTTCAAGTTATTTTTATTGTGGCCCTGAAAATCTCTTCTAGGTCACTGAATCTACAATTACGCAGTAATGGAAAGTGTTTTAAAATAAATGGCATTATCTATGATCCTGCTAGCTCCTTCTGATGCTGTTAAAGCTTCAGAAAAGTGAACTTTTGTGAAACCAAAGGCTTTGCAGAAACCTTTGTTATCTGGGCAAGTGATTCTTAACTTCTTATACTGGATGCCAAACAGACTCACTGATACGAGCACTGGCTTTTCTGAGCTGGTTAGGATTGCTTGGGACCAAGGAAATACAAGACTGTCAGTATAATGTTGCTTTGCTCACTCAGTGAGTAGTCCTACTGAATACTTTGTAAATAATGTGAACAGGATGTGATCCCAAATTAGCACTTTTTATTTTCTTAACGAGTGTTTCTAAAGCACTGTATAAGGCTTTGAGCTTTTGCAGGCATCTCAACTGTGTATTTGCATTGATGGAAAACATTTCTATAAATATATTTATTTTCTCTCTACTTAAAGATGGCACAGAAAAAATTCAATGATAAGCATATGATTCATGGACCAAGACAAGACTGGACTCTGTCTTATTGCTATTTGTCTAGCTGTTTCAAAAGCAGTTTTTAAATACCTTGAGTCAGTTTAGAGCAAAGCAATTTATACTTTGCCCATGTGATACACAATTCCTTGAATAGGCTGGAGTGTGATTATTTCATTATTCTTTGGAAAAATAGAATAACAGCTTCCTTAATTTTTTTTTTTCCAAATATATTTCAGTTTCAGTAATCTGTATTTTGTTGGAAATACTTGCTCCAGATGAAGTATTGTAGTAATTTGTAGTTTGCCTCCAACTTTGAAAGTATTATTTTAGTCTTGTGGGGGAAAAGAAGAATGAAATCTTTTCAAACTTTGCTTTCCTGAAATATACTTAACCTGAGGTTCTGTATTTGTTCTTACTAGGAAGGATGTATTCTGGAAAGTAACTGTAGTTAGAAAGGGTAAAAAAAAAACCTCTGTATTTTTAAATCATCTTTACAATCACCAGCATAATGCTGAAAAGCTATTAAACAACTGGTGTTTTCAGGCTAACATTGATTGCTGACGTAAAACACACACCCCATGGAGACCTGGTGAATCGATCCTTGAGAGTGTCACTTTTTTGACCTTAGGGGTCTCTGAAGGGTTTTGCTGATTTCTGCTGTAAACAGTGAGCTGCTAGAAGTTCAAGTAGCTTAATTTTGAGAATGATGAAGCCGCCTTTCAAGGGGGCAGACTTTGCTATCTCTAAAGGGAAGGTACAGAGGCCCCAAGTCCTTCATTGGTATCAAACCACAGGGCACTAAATATGAATTTTTATGGTTGAGCTGAAGTGGTGATCACTGGTGCCAGGATTCCTGTTAGGAAAAAGGTGTACAGTTAGGCTGCAGCTGCCTGCAGGACAGGAGTTCATGCTGTTTGCCAGGGAGGGAGCAGGTCCTGACTGGAATCCTTCACCTTCCAGGGATCAGCAGTTCAGTGCTTTCCTTGTTCAAAGGGGAACGTTGCTCAGCAGCTGCTGAGAGGGAAACACGATTCTCTTCAAGCCTTAACAGTGGCTGAGACACACAGTACTGTAAGATGCACTGCCAGCATATTTGGTATTTTAAGATAAAATATAGTTTTTCCTTAGAGATCAAACTCTAGTATTGAAATATTAAGTCTTACTGTAACCAGTTTACTCATGTGTTGTTTTGGAAACTGAGTCCTAGTGAACACCACGTTGGAAAGCTGTCATCTTCACTCTCCATAAGGTATTGTTTGTGACAGTCAGTTTATACTCCTCCTGCCTTGTGGACTTTACAGCTGCAGGCATTGCCATGAGCTCACCGTTGTAGCCAAACTAATTTGTACTTTCCTTCCATGTTCATTGACCTGCCATTCAGAATGATGGATGTAATAATACCCACTGGACTGCTAGAGATTGGGTTTAAAAACTTGCTGCTATATTTGGAAACCTGATATGGGTCATGTTAATTGTGCCTTTCATCACTGTTTCTTCTGTGTGCCAGACTTGTCCATGTATATTTGAAGTAGTCACTAAAATAAATCTGTTCTCAAGTTCTTTCAGACAAGGAGAGGACAGATCTGTATCTAGAGACAGTTGTTGCTTTACCATCGCAACACTATTGAGATCTGTACTTTCACACAGTCCCAAGGCAAGGTATTCCAATACTACTCTCCAAGAAAACTGCTTTTTGGTGTCACTTAAACCCCTCATAATGTAGAGCTTATGCCAGTATGTGCAAAATACCTGCAGTAAGAGTTATGCTACATAGACTTGTTGCAGTTAAATTTAAGCTACAGAGATGTACAAGTAATTTGTTTTTAGGAATGTACTGCAAAAGTATTTGAACAAAATTGCTAACATGTTTACTGTTGTAAATATTTTAATAAAAAAGGACACTTCAAACTTTTTTACACAATTATCTACAATAAAGAGAAATTTACAACCATTTACAAAATGTTCTTAGTTTTTTCTTTACTCTCAAAAATGGCTAAGGTAAAAACAAAATAAACATTGGATACATGAAGTCCTGGGTTTATTTCACTCTGTATTTATAGAAGGAGCAAAGCATCTTGGTGAAGTTCCATCCACATGCTAGTGAGATCAAATAGAGCATGATGAGAAGTGCAAATGGATACAAAAGAATAGCTGTATTCTTCAAAAAGGGCAATGCTGAAACAGAAGCAACAATGAAGCAAGTATAAAGTAGTGCTCTTTAGAAAAGGTGCTTCATGGAGACTGGCCTTGGGGCAAGACAGAAGAAAAAGTAGTTCTGCTCTGCTGCCTTCCTAGTAGACATCTCTGCCCTACTAGTCCTACTGTTAGCACATAATGCCTTGGGAAACTGCTTTACCTACAACTATGGCCTTAAACTCGTTAAAGAATTTTTATCTAGTGCAAACATTTCAAAGTAGATTTATAGAGGAAGAAGAAAACCAAGTTGTAGTGCCACAGGTCTAATACAAGAGGGGAGGCTGGTAAAGTGGAGAATATGAGTTCTTTGGTTAAGGTGTCCACTCAGCTGGAAATAGGGATTGGTAAATAGAAATTTACCAAAATCAAACTTCCTTTTACCACAAAGAAAGAATTACGTCAACACCCAGCTGAGCCTCTGCTTTACAAATTAATAGACTAAGATGAAATTAATAGACTGAAAACATGCTCTTGTTTTTAGTCAAACACATACAAAATAAATTGATGTTACTCACCACTGTATCCTAGGAATGTCACATAGATGTAATAGCCGATAGCAATCAACCATAATGTATTCCCAACAAAATAGCCAATGACAGAATCAGATATGATGACATCTGCAAGAGATAACTGCTCTCAGCTGTTTTGATAGAGCACCCTTTTGAAGCAGAGAGCTCAAAGTATTCTACTTACAGTTGATGAAGAACAGCTGGATAAAATGCAAAATGACTAGAAGTGGGTAGAAAGCATTCAGATGCACATCAAAGGCATATCCCCACTCCACATCATAGTCTCTGTTCTGCTGTTTCACCAAGTACTTATTAGAAATGAACCTACATGAAAAGATATTTGAGACTGTTGTTAATGTCAATCTATAAAGCTGACTGATAAACACAGGTCTGACATAGTAAGTCATATGTGATCCCAACTCTCCACCCCAAAGTTTCTCTTATCTGAGAGAAAAAACATGCAAGAATCATGCAGATGAGACTGGTTAAAATGTGTTTAAACTATCATTACATCCCCTGCATGCAGCAGGCATCTGAAATACACTGCTGGTACTACAGAAACAAAATGCTGCTGTAAAGAAATCAATGCTACAATTTATCAGTGCCATCACAAGCTGCCACTTCTCTCTGTACACACAGGGAGAGGACTTCAGTGAAGCGCTTGTACAGGATCAGCACACCCCACAGAGAGATGCCTTATCTCATCTCTGCAGAACGGGTGCACTGCAAGGACAGGAGGAGGGCTGGATAATGCTCTGAATGTGAACCCACTCTTACTGAAAAGAAGTGAAATGGAACATGCACTGCCTGGTGTTAGAGACTACGGAATGAGCCTCAAACTGGGCTTCAGCTTAAGTTCTGCTGCCATCAGAAAATTTATTGCATTTAGAAGAGGAATAAGAAGTCAACACATGCTCAGAAATAAGAGTTTTCATGGAAGCTTCCTCTGACATGCTCTGTGCCAAAGGCAAGGTCAGAAAGAGGCAGAGGCAAGATGAGATGAGGCAAGAAGGGGTTTAAGACTCATTTAAAATGGGGAGAGCTTCTGGGAAAAAAAGCCAGCCTGCACTGGAAGAAGGAACTTTAGCCAAACTGGAGCCAGGTGACTGGTGTTGAGGCTTTCAGGAAGCTGACTGAAAGACAGAGGAAAATCAGATGCTGAACCCTTCCTGGTTCAGGAGACTGCACCCAGAGGCACAAATGGCTAGAGAATGGCAGGCTGGGAGCGGGGAGCATTCCTATAAGCTCTTCCCCAAGCAATTTATGAGTTGCTGTCCCAGAAGGGAGCACAGGCCAGATGAACCTCTCATCTTTCAGCTACAGTTCTTGTATGTGCCTCATCCTCAATTTTGCAATTACAAGCAGAAGCTCCTGAGGCCACTGTTTGAAAGGAATTTATCCCTTTTCCAATCAGCATCAGTTTAAAATGTCAGCTCCATCACTAAAGTCTCTTCTAAATGCTGTTGCTTTCTTCAATTCTTGGTAAAATTAAAATCCTGTAGCAAAGAAGGAGATGTGTTCGTTTTTATGGTAACAATTACTACAGCAGCACAAAATCCATAGTCAATACTTGCTTTCTAAGTTTACCCCAAAGAACCAAGTGTCTTGCAAACAGCAGAGGACTCTCCATGTCTGAATAGCAATACTGAACTCACTTTCAGAAATCACTACTTACCACATCAGAGTTGCAATCAGGAGGCCAACGCCTACACAATCTATGAATACAACCCAAAGTAGCAGCTTTATTGTTTCAAAAAACCCCATGTCCAGCACAAATCCAAATCCTACAGTAGACACTGAAAGCAAAAAAAAGATTATTAAAGTCAGCTGTGGAAAGGAAAACATGAGATCTTAAACTGAGAGGGTTTATTTGAATATACTGTTATGAAGTCCCCACTTCCCTTTTTAATTTTTCCCCAAGATTTTCAATCCAACAGCTCATTTTTTTCACCAAAAAACTAGATATGATGCAATTAATACATAATACAATCCCTCTCCCAGACTGAACACTCATCTGTACTTGAGTGCAATTGTATCACTCCACTCAAACTATTTTTTAAAAAATTCATACAATGCTACAATAGAACATTCTTTGTTTTAGAAAAGCTCCTTGTTAGCCCAAACCATGTGCACGGTGATCCACAGTTTTATTTCAAAGTTAAGAGTTTTGCTATTGTGAACAGCAAAATGCTCTTTAACAGAGACAACTGGGATAATCCTCACTGAATTTGCAGTTCAGTCACTCACATGAGCTGCTTTGTTTAGAGCTTAATTCTGCAATATACAGAATCTCACTCAGGCCTCTATGGTAAAACCAGTATTTTGTTCACAATGTTCAGGTAATCCAAATATTCAGTATTTTTAACTTAAAGCATTGCTGTGTGGTATGGGTTTTATTACTGTCTGTAAAGTTACAGGGAACTGCATAGTTTCAAATGCAACGGAAAGTAAGTTGCAATAAAGATCAAGATTCAAGAGCTACCTGGTTTTAGTTATGACTATTCCATTTTCTAATTCCCGTCTTAACTTCCAAAAGGTTAGGCCCTTTAGAAAGGGCCTTTTAGTTCTGCTTTGACTAAAAGATGACCCATATGGACTGGTCCCTTTTTTGCGTGTTATTAGAAGGAAAAGGGATATCCATTATGCTGTGTGTCCTCCCGCACTCACCGCAGAGCCAGACGCTGAGCAGCACTAGGAAAGCGGGGTCGTCTCTCGCCCATTGGTCCTTCGTCTGTTTCCTGTAGTGAAAGTTCCTGTAGACCCTCTGCGGCGAGGTGAACAGGTAGAGCATCTGCCAGAGGGCGAACTCGAAGTCCATCTGTCGGAAGTGGAGGAGCCTGCGCAGGTACTTGTAGCGCTTGGCTCCGGCGGTGTGCCTGGCAGCATCCCTGGGGCCCAGCGCCCCGTTGCCCTGGCTGCGGCCGCTAGCCAAGGTGGTCGGCAGCATCCTGCGACGGGCCGGGCCGGGCCGGGCCGGGGGGAGTTTCACCAGGTTCGGTTTCGTGTGTGAATGAGCGCTGCGAGCAGCACCGCGCGATGAGGCCCGGCCCGCAGTGCCGGGCGGGCAAACACGGAGCGCGAGTATGAACAGGGATTGCTGGGGCGGGTTCAGAGCGGCCACCGTGCAGATCGCGGGCTGGGACAGCGGGGTGTGCGGAGAGCTCAGCAGCGCCCCGGAGCCGGAGGGGCAGCCTGCATGGGAGCTGCGGGTACAGAGCGGGGTGTGCGTCAGATACTGAGGAAAGACTCCTCAGTGCCAGGGCGGCGCGGCACGGCGGGGGCTGCCCGGGCAGGCCGCGGATGCCCCGGCCCTGGCGGCGCTAAGGCCGGGCTGGAGGGGGCTCTGGTCCGTGCCAGGCCCGGGCTAGTGCGAGCCGTCCGTGCCCAGGGCAG